>JAPSES010000120.1:13667068-13688974 GCA_029822895.1 Maxillicosta whitleyi | reverse complement strand
TCCATAAAGTCCAGACTCTAATTTAGGATGTGATGAAGACTGGATGCAGCGGTTCGATTCTGCATCATCGATAATCAAAAAATGAATGAATCTATGGATGGAAAAAAATATTATGAACCTTATAGTGGCACTAAGTAAGTATTACTGTATATGATAAAAAAAAAAAAAGAAAAGAAATGAAAAAATGATGTGACAGTAAATGTGCCCTGGAATCAAAACTGAAGATGGTGCAGTTAAATACTGTATATGTGACTTTTTTGGTCAGACATTGCAACTCTGGTTCAGTAATATAATGCAGTTAGCAAAGAAAAGTAAAGAAAAGAATTCTGTTCAATTAATCTAAAGAATATCAAAACCTACATCTCGCTAAAAAATCAAACGGACTCATTTCCTGTTCTTCGACTGTGTTATTCACATCTGTCGTGATGCTGGAAACTACCTTTCTAAGCTTTTAGTGCAAACCCTTAAAATCTTTCCCCCAGAACAAATAGGCAAATCATCAAAATAGACAGAAGCGTCCAATTACTGTGTGCCAGCTATAATAATAGCTGTAAACATTTAGAACTACATCATTAACGCGTCCAAAATAACAACAAACAGATGGATTCTAATTTCAAGCTCAACTTTTCCTGCTTTTGTTCCGAGCACTGAAACTCGGCGGATGAACTTGATCCTCAGGGCGACTCATCTACACTAAAATAATCACGACCTAATTGGCTCGCTTAACTTCACAACAATTACAATGTAAACCAAACAAGGCATCCGTGTAGACTTTTTCCCTTTGTTGTGCGTGTGTGGAATATTTTTCATTGCCTCCTTTAGAAAAACAACAACTCCTAATTACAGTATTCTTGGGCTGAGTCCTGGCCGAGGCATTAATAATACATCCAGCCCATTAGACATTCTGAAGACATCTTCCACTTCTTACATCTCTTTATTCCATTTATTCAGTATTTAGACAGTGTTTGACCATGGGACTAAGAATGTTAACTTTTACTGTTAAATCTCTGACAGAGTTGGAAAGTTGCTTCCAGTCAGGTCAGACTCTGTTATGGTTCCTACGAAGGAGCCGAACAGCAGAGTGTCATATGAAAGCGGGCTCATGAAAAGTCCTGAAGCGCTGCAATTACAACAATTAAATCCAGCCTGAACGTGCTGTGAGGAAGAACGGGAAGCTTGGGGGGTAAAAAAAAAAAAAAAAGAAAAGAGACAAAGCACAGGAAAAGCAAACCGACACAGAGCAGCACAACAAAAGAAAACAACAACAAAGCCTCTTGTGATTCTAGCTGCTCGTTTGCTTAATCAGATACAGTGTGATTTGTCTGGAATATCTTTTTAAAATAATTCCCTTTATGATACGACTGGGCTGACTATAGACATTAAACACACAGAAAGCTTTGTGTCTCTGTCTTTATGAGGACATCACATTGACATTACGCAGTTCCGAGCCCCGTCCCCTGACATTAACAATCACACTGAAATGTCTAATCTAATTCGAACTCCGACAGGATGTTTTACCATATATCGGTATTGGCATGACTCGACTCCCATAGCGGACTGATTCAGCAGATTGAGTTTCATGTACAGTGCTCTATTTTGTTCATTCATTCACTACATTACATTAGATGTTAATGATCCCACTCATTCATTCATTCATCTCAATTAGGGGTGTAAACAATTAAGCAACTATCAATTAATTGTCGATAAGAATTTGCTCATTTAATTTAATCGCCCTTTTCCATGGGAGTATTTGTGGTGTCGACAGTAGGGGCGCCACCGCCTAAACTAAGCGTCTTGGCTGAGGTTGAATATCGGGGGGAGTCACCCTGTCCACCTGTCCCACACCTGTCCGAAGGCTGCCGGTACATCCCTGCCACCAGGAGGAGACCCATTATCAGTCCAGTCCCGGATGGAGGGACTGGACTCCTAAACTGCCCCACAACAAATCCATTTATTGTATTTCTCTGACTTTTTGTTCTACTACATAAATGTCATTTTCTTTACTGTAAACCTAATGGTCCAATAAATCAATCATTAAGGAATATGACGAGTATATAAACAATATTTAGCCTTTATTTGTATAGACCTTATTGAAAAGGAAAATCAGCAAACTCTCTGTGTATCAATTAATCATTAATCGATTGAGAAGGTCAACCAACTAATGATTAATGCATTAATTAATCAATAATTTACATCACTAATCTCAATATTACTTTGGTTTGGATGAGAGGGTCTTGCTCTTAAGTTTTAGCTCATGTGGTATTATTATTACAAGTGTTAAAAGTGGAGTCAAAACTTCTCATTCTTTCCCTGGTGTCTGACTGGACCGATGATTTCCTTTGGCTTTTCCCTTTCGGTGTCGCCACAGCGAATCACCTTTGCAGAGGGTTTTATGTTGGATGCCCTTCCTGACACAACCAGACTTGCACCTCCTTGTGGCTATTGGGATGTATAACGTAAAGAACCTTTCCCAAGGGCTCACCGAAGTCTCGAACCGGCCATCTTGCGCACCAAAGTCAGTGGCGTTAACCACTGAGCTACACAGTCGCTATTTTGTTGCCTGGCAGCTGTATAGGTCATATATTCTGTGTTTTAGGAGATCATTCGACTGATTTGTGTTAATTTTTTTGTTATTTCATGCCAATAAAACAGTTGTTTGTCGCCCATAATAATCACTCATTGTTTGGAATCCATCAGATGTACAGCTGGGGATGAATAATCAACCAGCAGACGCCGCGTCCTTGCGTATTTTGTGTCAAAGTCTGTCTCAAGATTGAACAACAAACGACAAAGCTGTCCCCCCAAGACTGCGCAACACTGGATTTACAGCTGAAAGATATGGTGAAGCAACGTCCATGTTCATATACAGTCCTGGCAAAATAAGTCTGGTGTGTCTGAATTCTCAACAACATGTACGGATTCATCTGAGACGTTGACCAATAGAAGCCCAGAGCTCTGACTCTGAGGAGGAAGTCATTCCTTCTACCTGCAGTTCGCCCACGGAGCCAAAGCCTTTATTTCTGTCACCTGCAGAAGGCACCACCCTTTTATTTGCAGGCCTTCACTTCTGATTTGCTCTTTTTAATATGTAGAAATACTGACATTTATGCCACATTGACATTAATAGAAATATTTTGCAAAACTATTATCTTTAGGCACCTGAGCCTATTGTTCACTTGTAAATGTAAATGGATATTTTTCAAAATGCTTTCCAAAAACAAACATTTCAAGAAACTGTTTTTTGTGTATCCATGTGCAGAATGAAAAGATTGGAAAACTGTGGCATCGCATCCCATTATGCTCATGTTTATTATTGCTTTGAATAATGAATCTGCACCTGAACCATCAAATCCAGGTGCATAAATGAGTGTATTATCTGCAATAGATCACAGTCAGTACAGATACCTTTAGTAGATGAACTGTACCAGTGCTTTTTTTTTTTTTTTTTTTGGTAAAATCTGTGTATATAATTGAACAACCTGACTCAACATTATTTTAAGTTAATAATTGTGCGTCTACTATGTGCTATATTATCCACGGTACATGTGGTTTGAAATCGAATTGCGCATTCGTCCCAGTTTGCAGTTACTTTTGTGTGGTCACGTGAACAGAGACAATGAGTAAAATGAAGGTTTGTGGACAAAATAAAAATAAATAAATAAAAAAAATAGAGTAAGAAAATATCTGTTTAGAAAAAAAAACATATTTTTTTGTTCATTCGTCTCTTATACAACATATAGTCTATTACATTAAACCATAACTCCAACAATTGTATAATCTGTCTTCTTCATAACACCATCATAACTGACAAAAACATACTGTACACCTTATATTCCTTAATTCAACTTCAGCCAAAAACTTAACCTGATTGTAACTGACAACTCTTAACCACCACATTAAATGATTTTCCATTGCAGGGACCAACATTTTGTCCTTGTAATAGAGCCAAGTCCGTATATGTGTCTGCAGAAATAGATTTCCGCCCCATTAATATAAGTAATACGTTCATGCATGCACACAGACACACACACACACACCCACACACACACACACACACACACACACACACAGACTGAACCCCCAATAAAAAGCTGCAGAGTTTAAAAAAAAAAAAAATCTCTCTAATGAGAAGAGGAAGAGGAGATGGTGGAGCACATTTAGATATGTACCTTCATCTTAGAGTCAGGGGCTGTTTTAATTTGTAAGCAAAGGCAGCACACAAGCAATGAGATTTTAATTGATACACATAAATAATTCCTTGTGTACATTCGCACTTGAGTCAGATTCACTGTTTATTTGACGTTTGAAATTAGTCATTATCGGGATCCGTGTTGATGTTGAAGATTTTATTTATTAATATAGCTCCCCGCTTAATATCCTCTGATCCACTCCCAATTAATTATGTCAAAATCCACATCAAACTAGAACTTACATGCATATTGAGGTTTGCCTCGCTTTCATTTCTGCACTAGCCAAGTGCTGCTGTGACAATAACAACAAATGAGGAATGAAAGGCAGCGAGAACATTTGCCTTTGTTTCTCAAATGAAGATAATGAGGGCTGTCTTTCACTATGACAGTGTCTTAGTGGTGCGATGAAAGTCATCACAACTTGTTTTCTTTTATTTGTTTGGCTGCTTTTAGAGGACTAGTTCTATAATTGTATTGCTTTGGTTTAATTCTCCAGTGCTCCAAACTGCTTGTCAAAGGTAGGAAGAGTTTCACTGTGAGCGAGAGTCAAAAGTCTTTGTGACTACTGATGCACAGCACATCATCATACACACATCACTAGTTGTTAGTGTTGCTTCTGTTGACAAAATCCAACAATCCTGACAAGAGTGGAAGACGAAGAGGTGTCAACAGCATCAACCTGAGCTTCATACGTGCATATGTGAGTGTGCTGCTGCCGACACACATCGCTCCCCAGTCGAAGACACTCGGGGTTAATCCGCAGATACTTCCCTTCAAATGCAACACAATGAGTACAGAGGCAGCTGCACCGTCACAAACTTACTTGAAAGCTGCTGAAACTCTGGGTTGTCTGGACTCGTGTTGGCAGTCAGGTCCTGTAGGAAATGTTTATACCTGTGAGACGACACGAAAATAAACAAGGTCAGCGTGTGCCCGCAGTCTAAGAATACCTGGAATACAGAAAACCTGATTAAAGCAAACTGAAACAATAAATACTTCCATCCAGTGTTACTCGTGTACCCCAACAGCAACCAGAGGCACAGCCACTGTTTACACAGTTTATATTGTCCTGTCACTACATAATGGAGACAGGGAGGAAGCAGCACTTTAAGTGTACATGCAGTACAAGTGCAGCTCTAACGCTCAAGTGCTGTTGACAGTGACAACCTCCAACAGAACTGACAAAGATCTGTACCGGTGTTAGTGCCTGGAAGAACCAACTAAACACTGGGCTTCACACAGACACGATTTCTTGCATTTCTGTCATATTTGTCATATGTCTTATTAGTTGATTCAGAGATTTGTTTCTAAAAACATTATAAATGCTGATTAATAACTTCTGAAAATATGGATACATAAACTACTATAAGGTTTCAAATTCATACTTAATGGAGCTGAGCATAGAACAGTGTAATTCATTTTTAAGAATATAATATAGGTTTTCACTGGTGTATAATTACCTGAAAATAACAATGATTGTGTTGTTGTGACTTTAGAATGAGACAATATCCACAGGGAGTGGGTGACGTGATGGCAGCATGTTTCCACATTAGTACAAAATGGATAAATCACACACTTTCAATAAAGAAGGCCTTTAATATTTTTTAGTTTTAACATTTTAGCACCTTCTGTAGCTTCACCCACCGACTTGGAAGGGGAGTGTGAGACGAGGGGTACTGAGCAGGTTGCAATCTTAAACCTTACCATACGATGTGGCCAAATCCTACCCACTGCCCCATAAATCATGTCAGGTTGTAAAACCAGTAAGGCCACAGTGTGAAGTGGCTGTTGTAAAGCGCACCACAGGTTACTAACATTTTGTGTTAATTCCAGCCTCCATCTGAAGTAACAGCTGTGAACAGTGTCAGTTTCCCCAGAAATCTTGATTTTTTTTTTTTTTTTTTTTTACCAGGATGATGTGACCTTTAAGTGCATTGTCAATGGACATTGATTTCCACTGTGACTGTCTCTGTCTTTACAGCTCTCTCTTTGTTTTAGAGACACAGTGGTGCCACTGAGAGAGGCTATTAGTGATGGTAGCAGACCGGCTGCTCTACAACACTGCTACTGGTTCACGTGGTGGCGTAACTGTGTGTCAAAATCAATGAATTTTGATGACCTCATTAGCCTGATAAACCTGTAAAGTGATGTCTGTGAACTCAGTCACATGTCACAATGTTTTACAGTCTTTCTGGGTTTCTATAGCTCTGTAAGTAGGAGATAGCCTACATAAAATAATATGGTAATATTTCTAAAAAATAATGATAATAATTTAATTAAGAATATGGCAAGCTTACAAGGCTGCATATTAATACTGAACAAACAATAACTTAAATTATGAATTATGAAAGAGCTGCAGCATCTGAAACTGACAATGAATATTTGACAGATAAACAGAACCACGGTGCTTCAGTTTCATATTCACAGTTTGTCGTGTCTTTTATGTATTGGGATTGTCTCTGTCAACACAATATATATTTTTCATTACTAATTTTTATTATTATTATTATTATTTTTTTTTGATCAATTACTAGAAATTTCAGGCAACCCCGTTTGCAATACAGGCAACTCCACGTGGGGTCCTGACCCCAAGGTTGAAAAACACTGATATAGAGTCCAGTGAAGTTGTAGTTGCAATTATACCACATATTCTGCTCTTTTATTGTATATATGCTCTTTCTACTTGTTTTTACTACCACTCTTTATGTGTTTAACATACATCTAACCTGCCTATGGACAACAGATGGAAATTAGCACCTGTGCTACAATCTGGCACATTTATAGTACGTTCATTAATGTGCACTGTCTTGAAAATAAAGAATATTCATTGACTAAATGATGAACCAAATCTGAACACATATAACATATTTTGCCTTTAAGTTATTTTATGGACCAGGGCAACCTTTTTGGATCCCTTTTCAATCGTGCCACCAATTACAAAATTTTGAATAAAAGTCAATAAAGAACATTTAGTTTCGTGTTAAACACATCAAATCATCAAAATGGCCATTAACTCTGAAAACTTTGCCATGCTGTTCCAGAATTAGATGAAAACATATTAAAAGAGGTGAAAATTACCATAAATCTGGTCATGTTGAAGCTGCCAACATATCCTGAGCAAATCTGAACAGATTGCTGAGAAAAAAAAAGTCCCAATGATGTCACCCTTAGAACTTCGAGGTATGCAGCCTTCATACATTTTCACAGTCTGATACTTCAGCTCCAACTTTCTTGACTTATAAATATATCTTCTAATCCAACAGACATCATATGTGTAAATGATGAAATATTTTAAAGTCTCTCACCACTGAGTGTCACAAAATTTATTTTCTAAAATAATGAGAAGGATCCTGAGTCTGAAGAGTTCTGTTTACAAGTGAGAAATGTTATATACTTTAAGCTACTGTATTTAACTCTCAACATGTGGACGCGGAATGACTATTATTTCTGAAAATTTCATCACATCTTCCTGAGCACGTAGGAATAGGAAGTGGGAGAACTACAGGACCAGATTATGATGCAAGGATCGTGGGCCCATCTGACGGAACTAATGGTTCTTTTGGAATCCAAGATGGCACCTATATTTTCAGTCTTAGAAGGGTTCTATTAATAGGTTTGATTGAGAAATTGGAACTTTAATTAACTGTCCAGACTCCAGCCATGAGAGAGTTAATTACTCATAGTTTGTGGAAGCAGAGGTACATTAACAAGAGGCCGCATTTACAGTATTTCATGAATTTATAGGAGTGGTGGGGTCGAACAGCAGGCTTCCACAGTGCATGTGTGGAGGCGGTGAGGAAGAGGAAGAGGGCTTGTGTTTGTAGTCGATTACTCATTGGAAAGAAAACAGAGGCCTAACAAGCTCTAATTAAGCCTCCTTCAATTAAGAGGCGCTTAAAAAGAGAAATAATTTCACTTCTTTCTCTTCTTGTTTCAACTTGTAATAACAAATACATTACAGGCATTATTAGCGATGGATGCCCCGGTTCTTATTAAGGAGCGAAGAGGAAAATCTAATTAAAGCAACTGCGTAACAAAAAGGGAACACTCTAATGAGCATTATTACGGCACATTTCAAATAATGTAAACGGAAGTCACTCGTTTAGCTGCCCTGTCCCGCTCATTAGCAGGAAAGCAAAGAAAAGATAATGAGACAATAACGTAATCTGAGCCATATTTATAACAGTTCAGATATTCTAATGAAGAATGCAGCTTTACAAAGCACGCGTTGGAGGTCTGTGCTTCGCGCTGAAGCAGGAGCTGCTAATTCCTTTGTAATATGCAGATGATATGCAGGCTTTTTTTTCCTCACTCTCTCCTGGCAGACATGTCGGGTCATTTGGGCATTTACATACACGTCAGTTAAGAAAAAAGAGACAGAGTAAATATCTGTCTAATTATTTTTGCTTTCCAAACATGCATTAAGGATTCAAATTTGTAATTAAGAGGTAAGAGGCGCTGGCAGGCTTCTGCATGGGTTAGTGAACATGGCACAGGCTTGTGGGTAATTACTCAACTTTAATAGCTTAAAAAGGAAAGAACGCATGTCCATGGTTAACACATGAATACTAAAGATACTCTTCTGTCCATCCTTGAGCAATTAAAATGTAATATTGTGATATATGAAAAGTGTCTCATCTCTCTGTGAAAGGGTGACTGGAACTTGACTGAACTTCACCATCACTTATGCTTTGATTACTACGTCTGTTGGATTAGCCCACTTCAATCAGCTGGAGAAGTGAAATTGGTGAGTTTCATGTGAATGTGTAGCGAGGTTTCCCATTACACTCACTGTTCCACATTAAAAGCCGTCTACAGAGTTGTGTAATTGTGGCAGCGTTTTATTTTCGGGCTGGGCCATCTGGCCAAAAGATCACATGATAATTTAATGAAGCAGTTATAAAATGTAGGACAATTATAAGCCAAATATAAGGTTTCCTCTATGGTCTGTGTGTGACAGCTGCATATTGTTATCTGCCTAAAAACATGGATTATTTGCATTTTGGCTTTGTTTTAGCCTGACATTATTATAAAATTAACAATATATTGATTGGAGTGTGAAATTTTTGTGTACATAAAGCACCAGTGTGTCCATCGATTAGCTGTATAGTGGCATCCTAATTTGTCCTATCTGAGTTTTATAGAGAATTAAAAACATTTTGACACTAACGTTCCAAATGTATCGGTGTAAATCAGACCTACTTTATGTCAGAGTTCAGAAACAGGACCCACAGCTAATGGACTCAGTTCACAATATTTTCTTTACCACCACCAAAACAATATGTAAACCAACTATTCTAGTTAATTCAGACTAAACGTGAGTACCCCAACACATACAGATGTAAAAGTGTCTATGCACAGGTTGAAATTAAGTCCTAGTGCAGGGGTGTCAAACTCATTTTAGTTCAGGGGCCACATTCAGCTATATTTGATGTGCAGAGGGCCGAAAACAGTAAAATAATGACACAATAATATATACATAATGTCAACTCTAAACTTCTCTTTATATTTTACAGTGAAAAAAGTAAAATGACCTGATTAAATCTACAAATGATCTTTTCAAACAATGTGAATAATATCAACACTATAATCATTACTATGCTTTAGTTCATCATTTCCACACGTACATTATAACTTACAGATCACATTGGATCGACAGATACACAAAATATTTACTAACAGGTGGAATATTATTAAAATTGCACATACTTCTTTTAAGACATTTCAAGTAATTTAGATTTTTTTGCGAAATTATACTTTGTTTTAGTCTAAATACATGAAAACATTTACATTTACAAAAACAAAAATTTTGATTTGGGAGTATTTATAGGTTATTATGACAATGAATTGGTTTCAATGTGGAACCTGAACTAAAATTATTGTTAATATCTTGGTGTAATTGTAGCATTTCACGAATTCATCCCAGGGGCCGGATCAGGCCCTTTGGCGGGCCGGATTTGGCCCCTGGGCCGTATGTTTGACACCTGTGTCCTAGTGTAACAACATTAATCCTACAAACCCACAATTTAGTGTAATGCACTCTGTTTCAAATGGCTGCTTTACCAGTGCAGTTACAGTATTTACAAATGACTGCCCTGTTAGTTTTTTTGACACAGTCCATATAATCTCATGTGCCAAATTAACCTTCACCCATAGGTCATTGGGATAGGCACCAGCTGGATAAAGTGGGATCAGATAATGATGACGGAATCCAAAAAACTGATTTTGAACTAAAGTGCCCCCATATGGATGACTTCTAACGCACATAGAGAAACAGAAATCGATAGGGATCGTCCACTAGGGGTTCCTTTTGTTGGTTATCAAGAGAGAAAAAATCCAACCAAATCTGTCCTAGTTATCATCTTCACACAAAAGATATCTGGCACTGGAGGTTCAGGGTAAAACTATTATACCCCCAAAACTTGATTTCGGAGACATAATTACATTTGTACTTGCCCTCTCTTCAGCTGTAGGGTATATTCAGTGGACACACCAAAACTTTCAGAGTTTGTATTATATCGGGCATTTAATATTTTTTTTATTTTAAATCGCTGAAATTTGACCATGTAGTTTATAACCCATTTTGCTACTGTGTGCCAAGCGCAGAATGTATTTAATAAAAATGTTCATGAACTTGCAAAATTTACAAATGGTTGAATGAGTGGTCTTTACTTTCAGGGTCAATAGAATCTTCTCATGATTTACAACAAAATATCTCACCAAATTGTTAGACTGCAAGACACTTCAAAATTGGCAATGAACTATGGGGTCTATTGACAGACAATGTGACACAAATTATGGCTCAAATAGAACCAGCAGCCTGCAGAGAAAAGCTACCTTAAGTCTCTTAGAATTCTTTCAAAAAGAAATTAATCAAAACTCTGGCCTTGTGTTGGAGAACCCCACTGTGTTTAGGTGTCAGATGATGGAACTACCTGAACACATAAAGCAGTCAATTTAAAATCCCACCTTGACAACTGAAAGACACAATCGGCCAGTGCAGCATGCAGCTACAGCCCTCTCAATGCTTAGACAATGACCTCGAGACCTCCAGAGTTATACGGCCTTTACACAGAGCGCACTCACTCTCTCCAGTGAGCCGACCACTGCGCTATTCCCTTGTTACACTAAATGGTGTTCAGCTTAGAACAGATATATCCCAAGGCCTCCAATTGCTGCCGTCTCTGTAAGAGCTGCGTGTCTATTATCGACACAAACACAGCCAATACAGGCGGAGAGGGCTGCTATTCACCGCCACAATCAACTCGAGACCCCATCACTGTCATAATGGTGGGCTCAGTGGGGAGGGCGGCAATGACTGCTTCAGCCAGCTCTGGTGAATGCCACTTAATAAAGGCAATGATTTTATTCCTCCCCCAGCAGCAACAGAAGAATCCACACTCCAGGTCCGACTCGCTCATCCATCATCCTTGAATGGTGATAAGTGACAACAATTTCCTGCTATTCCCTGCCATCGGAGCTCAGCAAGGTAAAGGCGCCAGCCGCGGATGATTATCTAGCCATGCCACTTAAAATCATCATACAATTAGACACATCCCCCCCGAGTCTCCCGAGTTTCACTGAGAACGACAGACGAATCAATGATGATGATGGCGAGTGCAGACAAAAAGGCAAGGGGAAGATCGGGTGAAGCAGACTGACTATGTGTCAGAGTCAAATACAACAGTGGTTAGCAGCATCATAGTTCCCCCCTCTGGGCAGCATCAAAAGTGAGCACACTTCAATGGTATATTTAACAAACAAGAGACAAAGACGTATTTGTTTTTGTGGAACTCCTATGCAAAAGTTATACAATGTCAGCCAAACAACAGGGAAAAATAAAAAGATGGTTACCTGTACACTAAACAACCAAAGAAAGTATGTGTATGTGAAGCACCAAGTATGTGGGTTTAAACACAGGAGCCCAGCTTCTATGTCCTTTTGTATACTGAATTTAAAGGGTTTATTTTTGTATTATTCATCATTAAATCTTATTGTAGCTCTTATCGTGAACTTTCCTTAACCAAAATCATGTTGTGCCTGAACCCAGAGTCTGAAATTAACTTCTTGGCTCTTCTACATATGGCAAGTAAACTGAAAAAATGTACCAGTCTAAAATACCTTCCACCACCAGCCATAAAACTGCATGACACATTATTAGGCTTAACATTACCTCAATTTGGTGTTATTCAAACTTCCGTTAGTATCTCTTTAAAAGAGATTAAAGTAAAAAAAAAAAAAAAGAAAAGAAAACACTGAAACACAAACGAAACATGTAAAAACACAGATTTACCAAGAAACCACTCTGTGGCAACAACAGCCACATAGGGGTGGTTATCGGTGCTAAACGGCCACAGCAGCTGCTGTCAAAACCTGTGTGTCCACTCTGGAGACAATGTCTGCTGGAGTTTTGACAGTCTCCACACACATTCATGGCATCTGTAGCTGGATCTGTGGTGTAGGGACACAATACTGGTAAACCATTATTTACACTTAAGCCTCAGTCTCAAAGCTTCTTAAGAATGATAGGTTTGTACAGATATCCCTGTTCGTACAAGCTGCGGAGTTCGTTGACATTCGTGGAGGGAGCAGTAGTTTCTTAAGGCCGTCTTATTAAGTCAGTACAGCTGCTGTTCAAAACTCAAGAGTGTCTTGAGGCTGCCGTGAGAAAATGACATGATTTTGTGTCGTACGAACACCGTATACAGTTGTCATGGTCTTTTGTAAGGGAGCCTTGAGACCTTCCTACATCAGACCTATCGCCACTTCACGAATTATTTGGTTGTAATGTCAATGTATGTCAGCTCTATGTGAAACTCACAGTGTTCTCAAGCTGACAGTAGGAAGATCTTAGGATGTTTCAGAATATTTAGATCGGTATATAAACAGTGGCCGTGTAATAAAAGTCCCATGTGGTGATCATCGTATTCAAAATGGTAATAATGTCCACAGGGCAGAAACTTCTACAGCTACAAGATGAAGAAGAGGAAGATCCAGTGGTTGTTTTGGCTGTTTCAGTACGACAGCAGCAGAAGAGGGACATTCTAAAACACTTAACATAACAAAAATAAAACGGTGATCAATCATCACCAAAATGAATGTGGACATCTGTAGTAATATCTACTTTAACCGCTGCAAAAAAACTGAACATAGTTTACTATTAGGGTACTGTTCAGTCATTCATTCATTCATTTTCTGAAGGGCTTGGTCTGGTCGCAGAAGCACTGGAGCCTATCCCAGCATTGGAGATGTCCACGCGTACATGTGTGGTGATGATTGATGCTCTTTTCAGATACTAAACTATGTTAACCTATTTTTACATTAAGCTTGTGAATGACGCACCTTTGATGTGGTTGTGATCATGCACTGTCCGTGGTGCTGAAACCACACATTACTGCGGGGAAACGGACCTGTAATTTTAGAAATTAGGAGGATCTACAGTGAAAAGGGGAAATGTAGAAATCACATGTAACTCATTAACTCTACTGCAAATCTGTTTTACCCTGTGAAAAAAATGTGAACTGAGTCACAGTAGCTGTGTCCAAAATCACTATTATTCACTTATTCTCTTCTCATTATATAAAAAACATCCAATAGTTCCCACAGTAGTGAGCAGTAAATGGGAAAAGTGACACTCAAGCATTTTTTACCATAACTGAAACTTGAGGAGTCACGTGACAGTACATGTAACATGTGTAAAATACACCATACTGCATTGTGGGATCATTAACAAAAAGTAGTGTAAATGCAATAGCCACTACTTTTCATGGTGCATTGTAGGATAGTTTGTGTCGACTGTATGAAGTCTAAAAATGTTTACTTTACATTCAGACAATGCTAAAAAAAAAAAGGCAAACCCATACATAAGAGGTGCAGTATTCTGATACCAAATTATATTTTGTCAAACCCAACAGGTACCCACATTTACTGTATTGTGGATCATGCCTAAACCAAACCTGCTACGTAATTGTACCACAAACTACCATTTAGTTTCAAGCTGGAACCTTGGATGAAAGTCGCCAAGTGAAACCAATAAAGCCCCTTCATAACAGGTTCCTGAACTACAGGTTTGTTTGTTTTTTTATATTTATTTTGACAAGAATTTAACTGTTTGGCTTAAGTTCTATTGTTCAGCTCCTTTGCTTCTTTTCTCACATGAAACATTTTTACAGCACATATAAATAAATATGGTAATTCTTTAGGATTCATTATTTTTCTCACAAGCAAATGCAACTATTATTATTTTTAGATTTTCTTAGCAAATAACAATTATCTTTCCAGGACAACAAAAACAGTAACTTTACGTGTATGTAGTCAGCCTGTACATATTATTACTGTTAGTGTTGGGTTATTTTAAACTTTATCTTCTGGTTCTTTCTTTCTTTTCCTTTCCTTTCTTTTCTTCTTTAAAGTCTTCCAATCAACTGCCTGTCTTCTGCCATCTTTTTTAATATTAAAACTGTGTCTTCTTTTTATCCTAACTCTATCCTTCTAGGTTTGATTCTGCTCTATGGACAACAAATTACCCATACACAAACGTGTTTCTCATGAATAAAGATACCAGATGTTTTTTTTTTCTCATATGACTTATTGTTTGAGTTATACAGAAGTTAGCGAAAGTGGTTTTCCTCAAATGACAGCTTTGCTCAGGTTTAATGAGTCCAGTGTCTGACTCACAGAGCATCTGTGCTGTTTCTCAGTCGTCCACTTTGATCTTCCCTTCTCTCTCTCTCTTTCCTAACATTATTAGTATCGCATTTATAACAGAGCCAGCCATTTCATCTGTTAACGCTGCCTATTCTCTTCCATTATAATCAGCACTCAGCTGATTAACAACAGAAACTCTGTCTCTACCACACACACATACAGAAATTAAAATGACAGATTTCAAAAATAAAAGGCCAATGCAACACCGAACAAGAGCAGAAGATAAACCTTTCAAAACCAAAAAGTTCTCCTGCCATTCTCCATTAAAACAAACCTTTGGCTTAAGCTAATTGTGCAAATACCGTAACTCTGTTAGTTTATATGCGCTCATTACATTGATACCAATAGGTGGGGGCATATGGCATTGGCAACAATACATAACACAGCAACTGGAGGACTGACTTTCAGCAGGTGGATTTGGTAAAAATCCATAAAGGTCATTATTCTACTTTCTGCCTGGCATCATTCCATGACCAAGTAAAACAACACCCTCCAATAGCAGTGGCAGGTGTGTGTATCTGGTGTCGTGCAGATCAGCCACAGCATCTGGCTACAGCTACACTCCATTCAGTCCATAATCACCTTAATCTGAGAACAACTTGCTGTTCAGTGAGTCTTTCCTGAGTATCCATTATGTGTCTATCTCTGATGGTGGATGAAAGCCTGGATACAAAGAAGTCAGTGCCGGGTTATTTTTGACAGAAGAGGTACCATTGGCTATTGCTTTTTTCCTGCTCCAAACTGTTTTGTTAATGCACCCAACTGTATCCTAGATAAACCTCTAGTTACAATCATTCATATGTGGCAGATGTAGTGGCTGATAATATCAAACCAGGTATTCTGATAAAATGTATATTTAATTTATTGGATGTAACAGTCTCTTTGAGTTTGGCACAAATCGTCAGGAACTTCATGGTCCATTCAAGTCCATTTTGTAAACTCAAATCTATACTTAATGCCAACAAACCTTTTTTACTTTACTTTTTGCTAAACTGCACAAAGGCACCCTTTAAACTGGCACCTAAATAAAATTATATATTGCAGGGTCTAACATTAAGGTCTGTTCCTACTTGCCCACCTACTTTCAAATCTACTTGCCCCATCTAAATTCCTACTTGCCCTGTGCAAGACATTCATATTTTTCTCATGATGTTGTGCAAACTATTGTCACGACTTACATCTTACTAAAATCCATTATCTAATGACCATAGATGACATTACACAACATTTCTCCCATCATATTTTTTAAGTTGTCATTATATTTACAAGTACATGGTACTGTAGTACAAATATGTATGCGTGAATGTATTACGCCCCGCTTACACTACATGGTACCGACTCGACTAGGCTTTTTTGTGTTTCCATTATGAAAAAGGACCTGGAATTTGGTACTACTTTTTTGGTACCACCTCCGCTGTGGTTCCAAGCGATGCTAAACCATGACATAGAACCACTTCAGACAAAGATTGGTCAGATAGTTTTCTCTGTGACCTGAAGTTTTACAAACATCAGATGCAGAAGTCAGACATCCCAAGCTCCAAAAACTCATTTCAGGGAGATGTTCATTCCCCCCACACAGTCTGTCTCTCACTCGCACAGTACAAAAAAAAACATCTCACATAGTCTAAAATACAGGATATTTTATCAGAGTCGCGGGCATCAGGGAGCAACTATAAATATTAGGGAGACTCCCTCCCACGTCTTTCCGTGATGGCAAAAAAGTTCTTTTACGTTTGTTCTTTTCATATGTCAACCTGATCTCCCGAGCTGCCGACATTGTTTTAAGTGTAAAAGAGCGTCACCGTACGTCTGTAGCCTGACGTCAACACGTCAGCACAGAGGGAGCCAATGGCAGCACTCTCACTCACTCACTCACTCACTCACACACACACAAAGGCTGCAAATACATCCTCCGAGACACACAAGAAAAAATCTGCCGAAGTTCTTCTGGCCCGCCTGATATTTTTACTTGCCCCGGGTAATCGGGCAACTGTTAATGTCGGACCCTGCATTGTGATAAATATTGATGTGGATCAATATGGAAATTTTTTGGAATTATTGTGATTGTGGTGCCATTTCACACAGCCCTATGTAGATTCTAATTCAGTTTTTAGCGCCACAGTTTCCCAGCTTCCATGTCACAGAGGTTTAAACTATCCAAGAAGCGTAGGATCTTTGAGCGAATAAAGCAAAGGCAAGCCTTTGTTGAAGAGGAGAAAGTGAACATAAATTAGACGTACAGTAAAATGTCTCAGATGTTAAGGTGAGAAGTCAGTTTTTCTCAAACAACTTTTCTTTGCGTGATGGATGGATGTAACGTTTTGAGCGCTCGATTGTACATCTGGAGAGATGAGAAGATGAGATGGGCCCTAATTAAGATACAAGCAAGCAGCTTGATAAACCAGTGTCATGATATGTGCTGCAATGGAAAGCACGTTTCAGCCCATTTCTCCTCTTGTTCCACTAATTAACAAGCGAGATCAAGACCGCATGAAATTACAGCCAACAAAACTGGTGCTTAACAAAAGAGATTTTGACAGTTTGTGGACAGTCTGACTACTTACATGGGTTCTACATCAAATAATAATAATTACATCTGTCACAGAGACCATACATTGTGCAATTCTGCGGGTGACTGGTGAGAGGAAAACAACTAAACTGCAAAAACAAATCTCAAGCATGAAATCTGTGACCCATCTGCAGCGATACTCTGAATGGTGGAACAACAGCACCAACACCACTGTTTTCTACACAGAGTAAAAGTAGGACAATGTCATGCAACTTTAGTTTCAATTGTATTCACATAACTAAACGTATTTTCCAACACATCACAGAAAACGCTCTGGTACAAGATTGGATCAATTCCTCATTTTTTTTCTTTGAGATTCCGTTCACTGAATATGGAAATATACAGGTTGAGTGCACTATGACCATTGAATTGATATGTATCAGGTATGTTCAGAAGGTCTCAATTAGGTGTGATTCCATATATATTAAAACTGCAGATGACTTTTGGCATCAATTTTTCATCAAAACTTGAGTCATAGACTAAGTATCACAAATCTGTAAGATTTTCCATGATCAAGCACCTGAATCTCTTCCCTTACAGAAGGTGTGGGTATCGCCAACAACCTCGTGATACAATACATATGCCGATACAGGGGTCATGATACGATACGTATTGCGATATATGTACATTCCGGTACATGGTATTCAACACGCGATATGGATCCCGATATTTATTTATTTATTTTTATTTTTTATTTTTTTTACAGTTTTTACGTTTTTAACATTTTAAAGAAAACAGACACATGTATACCCTAATGTTATTTTTTTTATTTTGCTGTAGAGCAACAATTCCACTGTAGTGCCTGTAAAACACTGCATTAAGAACTTGGTTGTAATGCAGAAATAAAGATGGCCTTGATAAACTTAAAACATACTAAGTGGGATGCCATTTTAGAAACTTGATAAACTAATTATTTGTTGCATGTGAAATATCGATACTGATGCCTCCATATCAATACGCGTATCGTGAAGAGGCCCGCAACGATATATCCCCGTCTCAATATTTTGAAATGGGGATACCTACCTCACAGTAGGGTTGGGTATTGAACGGGTTTCATTCGATACCGGTGCCAAATGGACACTTTTAAAATGGTACCGGTTCCTAAAAGGTATTTAAATCGGTACTTTAAAAAGAAAAAAAATGTACACACACAGAGAGAATGTGAACTTGACTTTTCATTACTATTACTTTGACACTCCCACGTCGGGTGTTTGCGATATAGCAGTGTTTCCCGCACAAAATTCCGTAGTCAAGGTGGGGAGTTGTCGAGTGTGAGGGGGTTGTCGGTGCAGCGCGGCGTTGCGCGTTCAGACTTGAGTTTTCAGGCATCGTTTGCACGTTGAAGCCTCTGCATCCTTCCGTGTGAAGTGTAACCACACTGTCGAATGTTTAGCCTTTGACATCACTTCACCAAGTGTGCGACTACTCGACTGTTTCCAGAGGGACTTTGCGGTTACCTGCTGCACGTGCACACTGACGTAACAGTTAACAGGGGTCGCAATTGAACAGCCGCTTATTTTGAGGCATCGAAATAAGGTGGTTACTACCGTTAATGTTCGCCCAGGTTCCATACTTGTACCAAGTTTCGGTACCCAACCCTACCTCACAGTGAACAATTTCAAAGTGAACTCCACCATAGGCAATCCATTTGTTATTTAGTCAGTCAATTGGGCATTTTTTAAAAATCTGTCGCATTTGTCGTGCATTGTGGGAAGCGGAGCTCCATGCAGCCACACTATGGCCGCAGCAGCAACAAACACGGAAACGGCATCATTGCCTCTTGCTACTGCAGCTGTGTGCAACTCCGCTTCCCACACTGCACATCAAAACAAATTTCTGAAAATACCCAAGTAACCTACCAGCTCTGTTTGGAAACAAATGGACTGTTTTTGGTGGAGTACACTTTGAAGTGATTGACTGTGAGAGAAGAGATTCAGGTGAGTAATCACAGAAAGATTTATGGATTCAAGATACTTATTCTATGAAAATTTGATGAAAATTGGTGATGAAAGTCCTACACAACTTTAAGTTAGAAATGTTTGAGGTTTGATACCAATTTTGCTGAGATATGAACAGCACTGTCTGACAAATAAGGACATATTTTAGTCTGTGTGTCCACAGTCAGTAAGAACATACAATATTCACATCTCATTTGGGAACACTAAGCATTGGACTCATCTGTGACTTCTGTTTTGTTCCTCCTGTTTAATCCTTAACCACATTTAGACATTTTCACTTTTTCCTGAAACCACGTCTGACCTCACTGCCTGATTACAGCTGTTTAACTGGGGAGGAGCTTAGCAAAGAGTCAAATAATACCGGATTTTGAAAACACTGATTCAAATTCTTTCACTGATATATCAAATACCTGTATTTGTTTGCTTTTATGTAACATATTTTGTACCATATTTTATAATTTAGTCTTTAGTGCATAATTTAATGTAGGCCTATATTAAGCCATTTTATAGGTTTATGTATAATGTTAAAATACATTAACGAGATGAAGAGATGTACGTGTTTGACCAAACAAACAGGTGCAGATTACAGTTGAAGTCTACGTTCTAGCTTTCATTATCTTGTTAGAAAAGACTGCACCAATTTTTGTTGCAGTTAATGAGAATTGAGAAAGATAACATGTAATAGACTCTTTTAAACCAAAGACAGCAATCTTACTGATCGATCCGCTGGATGGGAAGCTGAAGTAAGTCCTCCAGCTCATGACCATTGAACTCTGGTCTGGCTTCTTGTAGCTTCTTAAAACGCCTGAAGGCCTTGTTTTTCTTCACTTGGATCTAAAAAGACAAAAGACAGAAACATCCTTAAGCATGTCAAAAATTTGACAGTGAAATGGCAATTTTATGATTTTATTTCCCTTTTTTGGGGGGGCTGAATTAGGAAAGATATCAGGATAAAACCATCAGTTCCTTTGAGAAATTCAATCCAAATGCCATTAAATATAATACAGGGTTCCTGCAGGTTAAATGTAAGAATTTTTAAAGAGCAGTAAAAAGCAATTTAAGGCCTATTTGAAGGCAATTTGTTTAACAAAAAAAAAAAGGTGCCAAGCACAAACACTGCATAAAGTAGAAAGGCTATGAAGGGCATGAAGGATACAACTTAAAAGCAGTTTGAAGAAGAAATGATCAAAAACCTGACCTTTAAAATCTAAAACTTTTGCAATGAAAGAAATGAGATCATATTGCTTTTTAATCTGCTCTCATGTCTCCTCAGTAAAGAAAAACTGTATTTGTGCATCTGATCGTGCATGTTTTAATGAACACATTGGCATCTTAGGAAAATCATAGGTAGCAACAAAACCCTGGGATTGATTTGGCGTCGGTGTCAGCATTTATATGTTTATTGATGCTCCAGGTTAGTACGATTGACAGCATTTATTTTTCTCCAAGTATCTCTGTTGTATCCAAGCATTAACCCATAATTATCCATACTGAACTGAATCAAACTGAATCTAAAATCAAAGCCAATTGGGTCCTAGTGAATCAGCCTTGAATCAGGAAGTCAGTGGCCATATACAGAGCAGGGTGCATCCACCTTTACACCCGGTACCTGGTGTATATATAATCTCCCCAACACAATCTGCAAGCAGCTCAGATAACGTGTGATGGACATAACACGAGCAGTGACGACCCTTGAGTCACATGTCACTTTCTAGCTGCGTACTTCTCCTGACAAACCCAAAAATCATCTTGTTGTCACTCATTATGCTGCTGCCAGCGGAGGTGCAAGGAGGCGGTGGTGGAGGTGGGGGCAGGGCAGCTGTAGTTGTCATTAAATATGCATTCGCGCATCATGTCAGCATGAGTATCTGTCAACATTTGGATGACAAAGCCTTATCTTGTCATTCACGTCAATCATCAAAATAAACATGGCTCGTGTATTTAAATAGACCTGAGTAAAGCTCTCCTCTGTTGCGGCGTCGTTATAAACATCACTGTATGCCACTTGACTTTAAATGCCAGCTGTGCTGTGTGTCTGTGTGCATGTTTAGCTGGTCATTATGCCTGCAGCAATACGAGTTGGACAGCAGAGGGGTGAAGAGTTACAAGTATGATGGGGACAATGTGAGAGGAATTATTTATTAAGCAGAGCAGATGCAGTGAAGTGATTGTGAAGTAAGACATCTCAAAGTGTTAACAGTTTGGATCTCTGAGAACTGACAACTGAGTAGACACACAGGTAAAAACTTCATTTTACATTTTGGCACCACAGCATTTTGAATGTAAAGAACTGAGTCCATACTGCATCATGGATAGATTGATTTTGTTTGTTTTTTGTTGTGTTTTTGCCAGCGTTTATTTGTTTGTTGGTTTTGTGTACAACATAACTCGAAAAGTTATGGATGGATTTTGATGAAATTTTCAGGATAGGTTGGTAATAGCGAGATCTGGAAGTGATTACTTTTTGGAGGTGATCCGGATC
>JAPSES010000120.1:13640452-13659834 GCA_029822895.1 Maxillicosta whitleyi | reverse complement strand
GTAAAAGAAAAAAAGATATGGCATTTGTTGGAATCTGGTGATATCATTTTTGTCTTCATCAATCAGTTCTAATACATTAAAACTATAATTTACGTCAAATTATTTCACGTAAAAATGGTCTGAAAACCATAATTGGAGATTTTCCTCAAAAACCTGCAACCCGTCAAATTCACAAGGTCACTGTCAGACATGTTTAGGGCAAACAGACAAGGAGGCAGACATCATTACCAAGTCACAACAGCATCCTTGACTGCAACACAGGACATGGTGGAAGTAACTATTTCAGGATCAGCTGCATATCTTTTGTGCATCACAAACCTTTGACACATTCGTTTCAAAGTGTCCCCCCACCCCCCCCCAGTGAGCATTTACCCTCCAGTCAAACCACATTGGACTTTGAGTTAGTGCATATTATTGCCTGAGAATGCACTGCTGCTCTGCATCTGTGGGGAAGGAGCTCAAATAAGGCAAGATCAGATCTGAAGCATCATTTTGAGCAAAGGCACACATGTTTAGAGAAAGTGCGGAGGTTGAGCAAAGTTCAGAGGATTGCTTCCCCGTTAATGGGAGGTTTAGCAGACGAGGCTCTATACTGTCATTTGAAGGCCTCTCCCTGTGGGTGACATATTTACTGGGACCCAGACGATGGGGTCTACCTTCAGGGCACCCAGGGCCACTTTGTAGTGAGAACACGCCTGCTGAACTCAGGAACAAAACAACTGGATCAAGGCAGAGGCAAAGCAGTCGTTCAGCCTGTCAGGCACATTACAGTAACACGGACGCAATTGGTTGGGGGTGTTGACACTTGTGAAGGAGCTTGTTATCCAAACTTAGAGGAAGTACCCCACACACACACACACACACAAATCCGACTCTCTAATGATGTTCCCAGAGACTTCTGTTCGTACATGCTGTAAGAAGGAGCACTTTGCTGTTGAAGTTGATTTAAATAGATTTTAATGAAGTTGCGCGCCAAGGTAGCCTCTGTTCATAATCAGGAGATGCAGGAGCAGCCGAGAGAGTTCTAACGAGGGCAAAGGGCGGGAAAAACTGTGTTTCCGTTTTTTTTCCCCCTCTCACTGCCAGAGGCTATTATCATAAATATGAAATTATGGATTACATTTTTTATACTTTTTTTCACAGCAATTAAATTGTCTGGCCATCACCAGCAGGATGGAGATAACATTAGCATTCTGCGCGTGTCACGTTAATCCACATTAATTCCGAGCGGTTGCGACATCTGGGGTGGATACAACCTCGACCAAACAATTCAAGCTGAGGCGGCTTCATTTGGGGAAGGCTTGAACAGAGGAATACTAATTGTTACGGCACAGTGTGAGAATCTTCTAAATGACTAATGACTGAAAGATAAACATACATGTATTAAGCAGTGTGTGTGTGTGTGAGTGTGTGTGTGTGTGTGTGGGGGGGGGCGTTGTGAGAAGACAACACAATAAAGCAGCATTTTGTTGATGTCAATAAAATGTACAATCTGAAAAATGCTGCAATTCTAAATGAACTGGTGAGTATTGATGTAAAAAAAAAAAAAAAAAAAAAAAAGCAACATCCCACCCCCCACCAACCTAGCACCATTGTTAAGTGTATGCTCCTTACTGGATCCAGTGACAGCTCTTTCAAGTTGCTTATTCCTGTTTGTCATGAAGCAGTCGGGTATAATTGGGTTGCTCCTTGTGCTGCCTGCTCTGTGTTTTCCATAAACACCAGAACCAGAATGAATGGCACAGCATATCAATTAATTCACGTCTCCTTTTCTTATGTAACTCTGCAAACTTAATGATGGCAGAATTCATTAACTATCCCGACTGCGCTCCGGAGTTAAGAAGATAAAGACAGACACATCAGATAAATAGTACACCTCCACTCCGCAGAGACACTTGTATTACTATCAGAGAAGCATTAGGAAAGCAGGGTTCTCACACAAGGTTTCTACTATTGAAGTTGTGCATTGCTTTTGCTCAGGATCAACAACTCAGGTTAATTAGACATGCAAACTCTTGAGTAGTAAAAAAGGTGTGAAACCAAAATCAGGTGGAGGGGGGGAGGTCTTGGAGCTGTGGCCCCAACATGAAAATGTTTGTACTTTCAATATGTAAATGAAGCCTCTTGGAGCATTTTGAGATTAGAATATAATATGAAAACGACATCATGAGCTATTGGTTTTGATTTGTTTAATAACAATGTAATAAAAACAAATGTAGAGCACCCTGGGGATCCATCCGGCATCGGCAGAGGCCTTTAAGCAACAAAGACCTGACTCTGGGTCTAGGCCTTCCTGCTCCTTTGCTACATGTCATCACCTCAGTTCCCACATTTCCCACCATAAGGCAAAATGGCCAAAAAAATATCCATATTAAAAAGGAATTTAAGTACACCAATCTGTTATGCCATTATTACCGCCTGTAGGTCCCCTTCTGCTGCCAGAAACAGCTCTGACCATCGGCATGGACTCCTCAAGGCCTCTGACAGTTCGCTATTGTATCAGTCGCCAAGACGTTAAAATCAGAACTTTTAAAGGGATAGTTGTGGATTTTTTTTTTTTACATTAATCTGTATGGCATCCCTGTCATCAGTGTAGTACATCCACATTGACTTAACATGACAGTTTCCTGTGAGCCCAGTTCTGGTCCGTTTTTTGGCCGAAAAATTAACTAGTTTTGCAAGTTTGCAGGGTCGCTAAAATAAAATGTTTTTCTTCTCAAAACAGCAAGTGTTCAAAAGAGTGATTTATTTGCATCACAAACCAATGTCCAAAAAGTCACACATTGTAATCACTCGGCCCTACTTTCTCTCTCTTCATATCTCTGTGCGCTGCCGTAAGATGACACTAGTCTAACTGTTTCACTGCTGAAAAAAGACTAGTGCGCAGCAGTGTGACAGCGCACTGATAGTAAATTAGTAAATAAGAGAAAGTAGGGCCAAGTGATTAGGAGGTGTGACTTTTTCATGGACATTGGTTTGTGATGCCAATAAATCACTCTTTTGAACACATGCTCTTTTTAAACGAAAAACGTTTTATTTTAGTGACCCCCGCAAAACTTGCCGGACTACTTTTGTTTTGCCCAAAACCGGATCACATCTGGGTTCACAGGACACTGTCAGGGGTAAGTCAGTGTGGATGTACTACACTGACGACGGGGATGAAATACAGATTCATGTCAAAAATTCTGAACTATCCCTTTAAGACTTCGAGGTGAGGCCTCTTTGCCTCAAACACTGATGCTCAGCTGGACTGGGCTCTGGTTACACTTCCTTACACCACTTTTTTTTTTTTTTTTTTTTTTAGGTAGGTCACAGTTTGGTCTTCAAGTTGCTTGGGTCCTCACATTGAAGCGTTGATTTTCCAACACATTAATTTCAAGGATTAAATGTTCACTTGCTGCCTAATAGATTTGCCCCACTGACCAGTGGAACACTAACCAGATAATCCATGAAGAACCAAAAGTAAAAATATTGATAATACAGGATAATGGTTAAAAGCTATTTTTACTAGTTTATAATAATTGTGTCATTGTGATTTGTTTTTACATTTATTGTTATTTATTATTACAAATTAATAACAAATAGATTAACTGAATTGAAGCAAGATAAGTGAGTATTTTTCATCTGGAACAAATTCTTCAACTCTGATGCTAGGGCTGTACGATTTTGGCCAAAATTAAATGCCATTTTTTCACTCTAAAAAGTTCGATTTTCAATTTAAATTTTTGGGTAAAACTACAAAAGAGAACATGTTGTTTTCATGTACAGCTCGCAATGCAAAGCATGGCTCCCTACCTCAAATCTGTGATGGTATCACGGAATCTCCAAAAATTATGTAATGGGCCGACAGAAGTGATACCAATTTAAGTCAGTGACAGACATCAGTCGGGCGTGCATGTGTGGACCACATAAGATGAGTGATTCTCATGCAGTTATATTTGAATTAAGGGATCTGTACGTGAAAAAACGTATGCAGCTCTAAAATAAATATGGTGACATTAGTTACACAACAATAGTTAAAAAAGTGAATCATTATTTTTACAGATGTGATTAATATCAGGTATAAGTTGATGGGATAGAAGATGAAAAAGAGAAACAATCTGTGAGTGGGTGTCATGGTCGAAACAGTTCATACTGTGTTAAAACATATCATGAAGGTTTTATATCTGACAGATAGATGAGAACGGCTCCCAAATACCCATCCACAAAAGCTAATTATCATCACTGTTATTCTCAATTATTCTTGGCAATGTCGTACATATTCAGTGCATATCAAATGCCAGCGTGAAAGAAAGTGAAAAGAATATGGGGAAATCTATAATCAATCACTTAGTGGTGGTAAATCAGTTCGGCACTAACAAAGTCTCTCTCCACGGACCATTTTTTAAAATTGAGTACTTGCCATTATGTTTCAAGCATTGATTCAATAAGGGGCTCATAATGAAGATGTATGGGAAGTACGGAACCATTTATCCGATACATCACACTGTGTAATTCATACTTCAATCTTCATTCTAGCACTCTCAACCAGAAAGCCTGTCGCTCCACCGAGGATGAGGGCCTGAGGGAACCCAACACGACTCATTATTTAGTCTGGAAATGGAATTCCCAATAAAAGGTATCCCAGACACTTACTCCCCTGTTTGTCATGCTGTGCGGTCAGATACTGAACTGTGTACGTCTTGTCCATTAGATTCTGTTCAAAATCTGATGGGACGTTCAACTGTAGAGTTGGCTGCCATACAAGTCAATGTTCATTTCAGGGTTTGCAGAAATATATTGAATATTACAACATGTATGTATTGTTTATGATATAAAAACACAAAGAAAGAGGAGTAAAAAATTATGACATAGGGAGGGAGGGAGTATAAAAACGTGAAAAAATGAAACTGAAAAGTAAATATCGTACTTTCCAGACTATAAGCCACTAATTTTTTCTCGCTTTGAACCCTGGGTTTTATACAACGATGCAGCTCAAGTATAGATTTTTATAGGCTGGCGGCCTCCAGGGGGCGCTCTTAGCAGGAAGCACAAAAGCAAGACAGACAGGCGGAAGAGGTGATGAAGAGGAAGATGCTAGTTTAGTTCATTCCCACACCCTTATTATGGAAAACACATGAATAAATGCACACGTATATACACAGAAGAAGAGGAGTTCAATGTTTTTTCTGTTTTTTTAACCAGCTGTTTTACTGCCGTGTTGGAGCAGTGAAGGGATTGGAATAAATATTTAACTAATCTTTGTGTTTAACCATCTCTCTGTGTAAATATCTCATGTCACAACATGGATATCTTCAGCTTATCGTCAGATGCGGCTGATATTCAGGTGCGTCTCATAGCCTGGAATATACGGTACCCCTTCATACCAAAATGGCCAGATAGGATGCTTTCAAACCCTACTCAAAATGGAATAAACACAAAATGTACTGATCAATCTGCTGAAAATTGAAAAAAAAAATCCAACAAGATTCTCAGATTTAGGCTGTGACAACATCATGATTAATGTTTGATTCAGTTTAAGCAGTAAAAACAATGATTTAGGCTTAGGAAAAGATCATGGTAACGGCTAAGGTAGGAAATTAACATGATGAATTTGGCTTCGGTTTGCATTGGGACACCAACACCAGTCTCCCCACTATATATATATATATTTTTTTAACTATGTACTAAGTTTTTTAAAAATTGCACACACCACCTGCCAAATGCCAGCGATTTCACAGAGATGATTTTGCTGAAATTATCAGCTGGTGCATAAAAATAGACAATAAAACCAGACCAACTGTGCCGTGCTTGTTTCACTTGTAAACTTTTTTGTAACTTGAGCTGCAACTGTGTCTGCCCCTTCTATCTGAGCAGGTTTACATTTTTGGCAACAACATCACTAAGAAGATGAAGTTCCACAATCAATGTGTTCTCTAAAAAATAAAACAGAAATATAGGAATGCTCTTATTGACTCCTGTGTCAGTCGGATTTCATCATATAAATGAAATATACCTTCATGTCGGTCTACATGTCAGATATTGTAATCAATGACTTTGCGTCCTATGGAAGTGAAAATTAAATACTTTACTTTATTTAGTTGGATGAAGACTCCAACAAAAAATAAAATGCATATTGAGAACCATGTCATACATACAGGTTCATAAATGCATGGACAAAATGAAATTTTGCACTAATGTACGGTGAGAAACAATGAACTGAATGATTTGAAATATAGATTAGTCGGATACACAGGGTAGTATAGATGCATGTCTCTCCCTGTAACGCTATAATATAATCAGTATTCAATAATTGAAAATATATCACAGGAAATGTGGGGGAGTCAGTGTGAATAGGTGTTATGTAGCAAATAAAATGAATAATAGTTTTGTTTTCTATCATTTACAAGTGCTCTCATTATGTTTGTCAGTAGAAGACACACACACACACACGCACAGACTCAGAACAAACAACTATGTGGTTTACATCAGTGGGTCTCAATCGATCGGACCTCAGAACTCACATTTTTCCCGTGGTTATAGAGTACGGAGTCATTTTTATAGAACGACAACTACACAAATGTACTTTTCAAAGGCTGAGAAACACATGTTTGGTTCTATGTCACCATGAACTTTATTGTAATATATGACATACGTTGTCTTCACTGCATTCAGAACACAATGCTCTAATAACATGAACAGAAATCACACCTGCTCACAATGTGTATGTTTAACGAAACTGCCCGTTTTCACTTAATAAGACACTTTATTAAGTGTAGAATTCCATATTTGACACATTCAGGGTCATATTTTTGCCACATCTATTCTGCAAAACAAAAACATCTACAATGCAAAACAACTTTTTTTTTTCAATCAAAGATCTGATTTACCAACACATTAGTCAATTCTTCTGCACGTTTGTTCAAATAAATGTATATACTTCAACATTTAGTTAAAATACAAAATGGCTTATTCAGATACATAATCAGGTGTGTACACTGAAGCTGAATGCAATACATTCTATTCCACTTTAAAATAAAAATGTCTCTTAAAATCAACAAAGTGACCTACGTAGAGGAAGGTGGACAAAAAAAATCTAATTTCCAATTCTAATATGCACCTATTAATATAACCACAATAGGTACATAAACATAAACATTTTACTGGCGAGGTCAGAATGGAACTAACAGAAGAAAGATGTATTGAAAAGAAATGTTCAAGAGCGTTAGAATGCCTAAGCCAAGGTCTAATCTTCTGACCTCACCTGAATTTCACATTGTATAGAAGTATTTATTGTACAAATAAATAGGAAAAAAATACAAAACCTTTACTTCTACGAACTTCTTTCTATGAAAACCACTTTCATGAAGGACAATAAAAGCTGCACAAAGTTAAAATATTAACTAATCCACTGACTTTCCTCCAGAGTCCTTGTAAACCAAACAATTGAACGTCTTGTGTAACTCCACATTTTTCCACCATTCTTCTTACAGCATAAACTTTGCAGAGGCCATAGTAACAGCAGCATTTGATTAAAAGGTGAGTGTTTAGGTTAGAATTTTCTGAGTAAAGACACAAGAATCCAATCCTTAGATGTAACCATGTGACAACCTTGGGGTCTACTAAGGGAGGCCAGAGTTTGTCTGAATGGAGTCTTACAAGAGAAAAGGATCAATTCCCTGAACTATTAAATGAAAATGTTGATTCCATAACAACCATGTGACCTCTGTGATGACCTTCAACATCTATAGACTAGAAAATTACACTACAGGGTTGGTATGCACTTTTCAAGGTCAAATTCAAGCACTTTTCAAGCAGTTTTAAGGGTCATTTTCACATTTTTTCCAGCCCAGTACCTTATCACTGGGGTAAAATACATATCTACAGGAATATACTCATGATAGGGCTGGGCGACAAAACCATAACGATATAGAAAAAACGCTGGATAGAATTTCGAGAGAGTTCATTCGTCCATGTTTTGACAGACATAAGAACAGCCGATCATAATTAAGTGGTACTGCACTGAACCAATGACACTAGAGCCACTGGAAGTTAGGTTGGCCCCCACAGCTCAGGTGGAAGAACAGCCGCAGAATACAGGCTAATGTTTGGGCTGTAGGGGGGAGATGAATGTCCCCTCAGAAGAAAACAAGACCGAGAACTGGGGTGACCGGGTTACTGAACAGTAGGGGGTGAACCGTTTGGGCTCAGGGCCTTCAATACAACACGGAGATACATGTAGACTATGTGAAGAACAGAAACACTCACCGCAGTAGAGTTGACCTTAGATTCACACTTTGCTGCTTAATAGATCATCAGTCAGTAACCAATGAGAGACAAATGATGGTTCTCCGCAACACAGAGAGGAAACTACAACCCTGTTTTCATCCAAACAATCGGTCCCTAACAGTATGCCAGTTAGCGAGCACGAGTTAAGGGACCGTCTGCAAAGTGCTAACCAGAAAATGTCTACATACTTAAAATTCAATAGCTGTGTTTTCAATAATCAATAATCTGTCATGTTCAACCTCTGACAGAAAATAAATTATATTCAAATCGAAAATAATCTTTTGATGTTTTCACAACTAACTTATGAGTAACAGCAAGTTTAAGATGGACAAAAATAGTTATTTGATTTATAGCGAGATACATATCGATATCGTGCGATATGAAAAAGATTATTGCGATATGATTTTTTTCCATATCGACCCCAGCCCCAACTCATGATTATTTTTTCACTTTGTATCATAACAATGTACATTGCATTATACTATAAACATCTAAAATTATGTTTCGGAATTTAAGAACACAAAGTTATTTTATGAAAAAAAAAAACAAAAAAACTGGGAAGCCACTCGGCATTCTTCAGGCACTTGATAAAAATGGAGTCAACCTGAGAGCACCTGCTAATTTTCCTTTTTGACATAAAAAGAATAGATTCAGTCTATGGTAGCGGATGTAGAAATTCAGATGAGAAAACAGGAAACGAGCGAGTTGCAACCCTGAGCAGATGACACGGAAGTAACACGACGAATCAGAGTAAGGATGCCCCCCCACTACGCCAAAATAAAATCCTAGCTAGAACCTTGTTGACTGTTAGATAATGCTGAAATGCAACTATGACCCATAGTCTGTTGAGTATACAGTAATATACAGTTTACACAATCTATGAAATTAACAAATGAAACCAGAAGTAGCACAAAAAAAGAAGCAGGAAATCATCAAAACGGAAATATAATGTAGAATCAAAACAGTTTGTAAAAATATTAAGACAATATAGATTTTAGGCTTTACTTTTTGAATAAGCACAGTTCCACAGATATGATGCAGTGATATTCAGTTACAGAAAATCACCATTAATGTGCTCTAAATACCTAAAGTAGCTATGTTTTGTTAAAAGAAAAAAGCTCAGATTGCTCACTAGCAAATCATTGCTAATCTTAAATTCTATTAAAGGGGGTTGTGACTTTGCGACTATACGGGAAAATGAGGTGAGAGGAGTTTAGATCAATGTTAACATTTACTGTTGAACTGTCGAGCATTTAAGTGACAGTGATAATAAATGGTAAAGAATAAATGTGAATGTACAGGGCAGTGTTTTATTTCTGAAAGCCATTATTTTCCCTGTAAGTCAGCAGTTCTGGTTGAGGAACCAGATATTGGCCATTAATCTCTATCCAATTTCTGTCAATAGCAATTTTATTGGCAGACATTGTATAAAGGTTGATGGCCAATATCTGGCTTCTCAAATACAGAATTTCACTCGCGCCAATTCGCCGGTCAAACCAACAAACTGCTCTATAGATCAAGAAGCGTCTCTGCTGGCAAACTTCTAACCCACGTGAATGGCTTACAGTATTTGTTGCTGATACTACAGAAGTTAAGGTATCGGTTCCTATATTTGACGGTAATGACAGACTGTGTTGTTTAACTGTGGCTTCTCCTATCGTGACCTTTGAACCTGCTGGACAATCTGGAGTGTCCAGAGGCAGCTGGACTATGTGCTCAGCAACACCTACACCCTGTTCATAATGAAGCAGTATAAAGTGCAAATATCAGCAGACAGCGAGAAATCTAAAACAAAAATATCAGCCTAGAGGGCAGAATATTGATTCTTGCTAACAGTCAAAGATAAGGACCATTCCTTGGTAAAATAAGAGCTTATCTTTGCTTAATTTCTATGCAAGAGACAAAGTACTAATCCTGATCCCTTTATAGAGTCTTTCACTATTCCCTCCGAAGCAGAGATATTGTTTAAATTATTCAGAGGTTACTTACTGGTTTACTGAATGAATGGCTTTAATTGAACTGAAGATACTTTCTCTAATGTCCTGCCTCAGGGTTCCTTTGGCCTTCAGGATCTCCACAAAGTACTGTGAGAAAGAAGAGCAAAAGACACAAACGCTGATTCACAAAATAAACTTGTCTTCATACGCAACAGTTCTGTCTTTCACATATCTAGGAGGACGAGTCCAAAGACGTGCAAGTGTACCAGCAGTCACTCCTTCAGCAAAGATTTGACTCTTAAAACTGCCAGACAACACGGAACATACAAGATTATAAAGTAACTTCACTATCACTAACACTTAGAGGTTGATGCTTTTGTGCCCTGCAGCCCAGACCGTCTGTGCACATTATATGGAATATCTGCATGGCTCATGTGCACAAGAGCACATGAGCACCAGCACTGAGGGATGTTGTTGTATCCCAACATGCACAATAAAGCGACAGCTGTGCCGGTCTCAAGTCATTTGAAGTGAAAATGGGATTAGCAAATTGAATGTGCATTAGGACTAAAATGAGTCCTAATTGGACTGAACGGGCGGAGGGTGAGTAATTGTGTAGATGAGGCTGCAGTGGTGGGTGGAACAGCCTGTTCTCTCCACAGGGATGAGGAGTGTCATGAGTACTACCTTGAGTGTACTAGTGTACTACTGTACACTGCACTTATTTTATACTGTAATGCAACAGTCAAACACAGAGTATGTGCTACCACTTCACCAGGCCAAACGGTCTTTTATTCACTGTGCTTATTAATTAGAGATGTAAAACTAGTCAGTCCTTAAATGAGCACCTTTATTTATTAGACAGATTTCCTCGCCAAAAGCATATCTGGTGGAATAAATTGCTGAGTATTCAGAATGTCTACACGAGTAATGGATCTGTCGCATGGATGCGGTTCAATAGCCACGTTCACCTGGTAGTTTTGCTTTTATTTTGTTATTGCGTTTTTACTTATATTCAGTTTATATTTGTGGATCTTTAAGTTGAAGCGCCAGAGTTTCTTTGTTTGATTTAAGAAAACATCAGTTTCACAAACTTTGTACCTGAAGGTTTTGCCCTCAGGTGTGAATATCAAACAACAGTAGCCCTATGAAACTCCAGATACATAATGAAATGGAGGCAAATCAAATCTTTTATAAATATTTGTGAGAATTACTGGAGCGCTATTGACACCATTTCATAGGAGCTATTTCTATAAGAGACCGTGGAGTTGATTGACAAATTGAATCTGCATATGCACTTTTTTTTTTTCATGTATTCACGTATAGCATGCAAAGATTTGACCACATGAAATCTTGGATATATGGGCCTTGCATTCAAACCATTCAAACCTGTTCTGTTACTCAAACCCTGAACTAGGGCCTGGCAATCACTTGACTTTAGGCAGTGATCAAGCTTAACCCTTAAAGACCCACACAGTATCTAAAATACTAACAGCTGAACTAAACTATTGAATAATGTCTGATCCACTAATACTATCAATACATATAATTAATTGGTTTAAAATACAGTTCGTCATCTTTTCATGGTCATCAGATATGACCCATTTGGACGTTCAGAAGCTCCATAGTTACCATGGAAACACTTTCATCTTCTGCAACATTGACTCACCAGTAAAACCCACGGAGTTGGATCAGTGACAGTGAATGTTCAACAAGGATGCAACAGGGAAACCACGTAAGGTTCAATCCACCCTGCACAGGACAATCCACCCTAACGGACCACAGTTTTTCAGTTTCACAATTGGCGCTTTATATACAGAGTGTGCGCCTTTTCAAGCAGGTGAAAGCCCGCCCCAGGTTTGGCTTTATAACTCATGAAGATTTAAGCCACTGCACTGTCACGGCTCATCTGTACAGTAACTCCCTGCAGCACGAGGAAGCCTTGTCCCTCAGTTAGAGATAGCGAACAGAGAAGCGGCTTTAGACTCAACACACATCTGCATGGGTCCACTTCTCCAAACCCGCCCATAACCACAAAGCTGAGCAACCCAATTTTTTATTTTATTTTATTTTTTGTGTCTAATGTGTACCCCCCCGTACCTGTATATATTAGACCCAAACCCGACCCCTGATAAAGACATTGTTTACACAGTAACTCACTTTTAAGTACCTGCTGGTACCTGACCCAGTGCAGAAGTGACACACATACCATGACACGATTTGTTCCTGGTGTGAAATTCAGTTTTTTTCTGATAAGCAACATAAAAATATAATTCTGAGAGAAAAAAAAACTTCTCTTTACTCACAAAACACGTACCGAAAGCGAACCGAAACTGTGGAACAAAAACTGCTCTACGAACCGTACTGTGGGCTGCCTGTACTGTTGCACCCCTAATCGACTTGCACTTGTTTTTGTGTTCAGGTAATGATATATTTTGCAGAAAAGTCACTTTTTCCCCAGTTTTCTCTGTTCTGATGATAACCTTTGAATTTACTCTGACAGTCTCTCTCCGCTCCTTGAGTATCCGTCCCCCGCATGAACCTTTTCTTCTAAACTGCCCCTCTTCAGATCCATTTGTTTTATTTAATTTCTCTGCAAAATTTATATTGTACTACATAAATGTCATTATTATCTGTACTGTATTCCTAATGGTACAAAAAAAATCAATCATTAAGGAAGATGGCATGCTTTTTTCATGAACTATATAAACAATATTTTACTTTTATTCTTATAGATTCTATTGAAAGAGATCACTGCTTATCAATTAATCATTAACTGACAAGGTCAACCAACTAATGAGCAATGAATTAGTCGATAATTTGCATCCTTAGATATAACCAACGCACCTACATATTATAAGACGAGAGAAAATTTGGATTCAGATTTTTGACCTTGACTCTACCTACATATTTGCAGTGTTTGTCTGATGTAGTGAATAATAGTGGAACACAGCTTCATGAACTGACACCAGCAGGATAAAGCAGATTCTGGACTTTTTGGACACGTACGGTGGTAACGAGCTGCAGTTGCTGGCAGTAGCTCTGCTCCGTCTGCACCAGCTCTTTGGCTGTTCGGTTGCGTTTTCTTTCCCAGCGGTCCCTCTGCTCCTGGATACTGCTGGAGCCGTGAAGGCCTGACGGACCAGGGGAGAAGCTCATCATCACAGCAGGGAGGAAGAGAAGGAGGAGGACACTGCACACACATGCATACATACATACATTAATCACTCACCCTTGAAGTCAGTAATCAAACATAGAGCTGCAGTATTTACTTTCAGTATTTGGCTGTAACACATGACCAGCATTTTATGTAATACTTACTTTACTGACAAAGTAAGCAATTTGATAAATGACCTTTTGAAGAAAATGAGAAAATGTGAAATGGTGTCATAGGAAAGTTGCAAATCTGACAGTAGATATCCTTAAGTTTTAGAGCTGATTCATTTCTTCACTTTTCAGAAGCCAAAACTCAGAGGTGTTGATGATAAACCAAGTGGAAAAGCACATTCACAGCAGAATTTGTCGATATTGCTTAAAACAGACTTACTGACAATTTCAAGGTTATTCACTGACCAGTAAAAGATACCATCCCTGAACACATATAAACACAGAAATAGGAAGTTGCTTTCATTTGAGGATTTCTGAGAACATGTAACTTGTGATTTTCCCCCCTTTTTCTTATTCTGTGACATCATTACAAGTTCCCTATAATTGATATTCATTTTTTCTGTCCAAATACACACACTTACTATGTTAATTGTCAGTGTAAAATCACCCATCTCTGTGAATGTGACCATGAATGGTTGATTGTGTTTATCTGTCAGCCTTGCAATGAACTGGCAATATGTCCAAGGTTCAACACTCCAGCATCACTGTAAGCCTGTCAAGGACTAAATGGATTGGAAAATGAATGAATAAATGGATGGATGGATGGATGGATGGATGGATGGACGGACGGACAGATGCATGGATGGATGAATGGATGGACGGACGGACAGATGGATGGATGGACGGACAGACAGATGCATGGATGGACGGACAGACAGATGCATGGATGGATGGACGGATGCATGGATGGATGGATGGATGTTCATTTGATTAGAAGCTCAATACACAATAGAAAATAAGATAAGTATTAGGCTATACATTTCATTATCTACAAGTCAGAAGTTGTTAAATGATAAATCAATTCAAATTCCTGGAGGCTAATAATTCCCAAATATCAAATCAATATCAATATCAAAGGGAAGTCAACAGACCATAATGTGCACTTGAGATATACTTTGACACTGTGGCATTAATGTGATGACAGCTAATGTTGGAGAGCTTTGAAGACAATCATTATCAAAACATAGAGAAACATGTAGCCTATCAGCATTAAATGCATTATTTTTACGTGCTGTGCAGTACTTCCCCTACCTCAAATGCTAAACAAACTGAAGTGCAATTAGAAATATAACCAAGTAGCCTAATAACTGACATGAAATACTTTTTGTTTGTGAAAAACTGTGTTCTAAGCTGGTTATTACCTAAGAGGAAACACATGAGTTTAATTAATACAATGAATGTAATTGTACATATATGTAAAAGGCAAATTGTAGTTTTTGTATGTGTACTTGTCTCTAATATGTCATAACAATAATTACTGATACTTGATATTATTTATATTTTCACCTTGACAACACCACCAGTTGTGATGTTGGGTGTGAAAACAGGACAAAAGACAGCAGAACTAAATGAAACAGTAGCTACAGACTTTACAAATTAAATACAAATAATTGTTTTTACCATAATCAGATGTGATGAACAGATATGAATGTGTCTACATTGTTATAAGTTTAATCTTTTCATTAAAAATGTTTTGTTGGGAACTTTTTATTTATATTTGCAAAGTGCATTTGAGTTCCTTGGAAAGTATATATTATCATTATCAGTCAGTTTTTGATGACGATGCTCACATAGAACTTAAAGGAGAATCTAAAATGAATTTAATAAACTCTCTGTCAGCCATAGAAAAAGTAATAATAATATACTGTAATGGTTCCTAGACATTTTCATCCTAAGACACAGCCAAAATTTAGAAATATACATCTTTTCTGTTTTTTTTTTTAATCTTGTTGTACCGTTTGGCATAGTTGTTATGTTTTATGTAATTTTCATCTCATTTCATCTATTATAAAATTTAGTTTATGTGTGTTTTGTTTGTTTTTGTCACGATGTTGCACCCTCTACATCTGAACCTCTTCTCTACATTTGTCATGGATTTGTAGAGGTCAACATATTAAACACTTCGTTAATTAGATAAATTAATTCACACATTGCATTATTTTACTCCAACAGTCGCTGACCCAATAAAAACAATTGTATTCCCACTGTGGGTCAAACATATCAGGGTGTGCATGTGTTTTCCTGCCGGCCAACTGGAGGGGGGCCAAACAGAGGTCTCCTTTCACATGATACTTCAATTAACCAATCACATCATATGTTTCTTACTAAAATGTAGAACTGGAAGTCAGTTGTTACTTGTGATCTTTCACTGTATTTTAGAAAATAAATAAAAAAGATGAATTTAGCCAAAATTAGGAACTGACAAGGTGAGACACAATTATATAGATATTTAGCACAGCTTTGGCTAAACCGTGCACTGTTTTTTTTCAACAATTAGCTGTGAAAATTGCGGCTGCGCAGCTCACAACCTAAAACTATTCTCTACATATAATTAATAACTACAATAATAAATAACTAAATAAATAACACATGGTCTGTCAAAGGTGGTGTGTCCCTAAAGCAGCTGTGGTGAATCCCCAAAGCCCCCCACCCCACCCAGGAAACCTGCAGTCATGAAGAAGAAGTGTCCTCTCAGCAGTCCCTCATTAGTGTCATCTCCTTTGTATTAGCAGAGCTGAGGAGTGAGCTGAGAGCAGAGCCTGAACAGCAATTAACCCCTGCACTGTCCCTGAGGAGCTCTGCACTGTAAACAAGACAAACTGCCTGATCAATGCTAACCAGAATCCACCCGTCCAACCAGGAAACACCAGGAGACAAAGCTTCCATGCGACCTGATGATGAGCTTGACTACAGGACGTGGACTACATTTCTGCAGCTAATTAAACACCACCCTATTCCGAAAACTCCTCTAGCTCTGTGTGCATGCTGGGAGAATTCTTATTCTCAAATCTGCAAACCAGGCTTTGCTCACATATGAGGAATATAGCTGGATTTTATACCCTGTAACACAAAAACAAGGTGGTAGCCCCAGCTCAGTCCCATATTAAGACTGTGTTAATATGCTACCAATGGCAGACTGGCCTTTGGGGAGCACCCTGGCACTTCATGGTCCCCAAGGGTCATTTTAGCCTTCCATAAATAACCACCTTTTATATAATATACTAAACAGCATGAGCTGACAGATCTCTTTCAACCCATATGCCATTTTAGCTTTGTTTTCATTTATTTATATTAATTCAATAGGGACAATATACGCTTTGTTGAAGTTAAAAACATGTAACCAATCGATTTATGACTTGTAGCTGTTGTAGTTACAGGGTTCGTCCAAGTTTCTACATGTTGAATTTAAGACTTTTTAAGACTACTTAAAACACAATTTAATATCAGTTTCACAGCCATACTGGTAAAAATTTGTGACACCTTCAATTTAGAAAAAAATACTTATTTATTCCAACACATTGATTCTGCAAAGGTTTCGATAATTGGTTCCTAATTTCAATACAGATTGTCAAGTGGAACAGAGTAGATTATTAAGTTACTTTCTTTGCAGATTGGGCATTATTCAGTAACATTATATCACCATCCAGCAAACAAGTGTATAGCAACTTAACTTAAGACGTATCATATCAATTTTAATATAATTTAAAACCTTTTTTAAGGTATTGAATGCAGATATGTAAATTCAATAAGACTTTTAAGATTCCTTTAAGAACTCTGCAGTTCATTTGCAGACCATATGCAGAACACTGAAACATAAATATTAACTGCATAACGATATCAAAATCAGTGAAAACTAAATGTTTGCCAAATACATCCACATTGGCACAGATCAGGAAGCAGACAAAATATAGTGCAAGTAAAAACAATTCCAATTTATCTAGATTAAAAACTGAATATCAAGAGTTTAATAACCGCTTAGATTAATGGTGGGTATTAGTCAAACTTCACAGACTTGTATTTGAACCACAGTGTTATCTTATTAAATACATATAAACCAGATCTGAGCAGCAGAACCTGTGAGGTGATTTTTTTTTTTAAGCTACAACAGTAATTTTTTTTGCATCATTTTGTCACATATTGATCCTGTAGAGTGTTATACAAAACCGAAAAGCTCCATTTATATTACTCCATTTACAATACAGATTTAAGTCTCATTAAACAGTTAAATGTCGGAATAATAAATGGACAGACAAAAAAAGCCACAGAGATATGTGACACCATGTTTATCCTTCCATCTGTTCAGATTTCGCCTAAAATACTTCAGAAAAGCCTCTTAGATGACAAATATCTGTCAAATCGAATTAACAGCGGCAATAAACACCCACTTGTACGACATATTACAGCTGAAACTTAATCTAATTTAGCTGCACAGATGCAGACATTAATTTTATTCTATATTTTTATCGTGTTTTCGCAGTGACAACACCCTATTTTAAAGACTTGTCGGCTATTGCGTGAATCTGTCACAAAAAAAAGGTGAATTCAACTGCTTAACGCTAGCGTTGTGTCTCGCTATAAAGGTTAGTGGCGAACAAAATAACTGCCTTATGTGTTTATGTTATATTGTTCGTGTATAGGAAGACATTCTTACCTTCGGGTAACGTCTCCACTTTTAATCAAGGCGCTCTTTTCACTTTCAACTTCCGTCTTCCGGGTTGTAATGCTGAGGCGGACGCCGATTGGCTGATTTTTGCAGTGAGTGTGACAAGAGGTAAGCCCCGCCCTCTGTCAGCTCAACTGGATCTGGACCCGAATCCGTGAATTACATATGGCATGGCCACAAATCGGGGACCCTAAACCCCACTATATTACTGATAAATGACCACAATGATGTAGTTGTTTATTTAATGATGTAATTTTACTTAATGAATACTTTTTTCCATTTAATTTTAATTTTTAAATTGTAAAAAAAAAAAAAAAGACAAATGTGACTTTGTAGCACCAATGTGTCACCTCATTTTAAATATTAAAAATAGGCATCTGGTAACAGCTTGAAGAAAGTGCTGCATTAAAAGCAGCAAAACATTGTTCTAAAATAAAATCCACTGAAATGCACTTGTTGTTGGGTGTGGGTCCAACATATTTTTTGTAAATCTGGACCTTATATATGCGCATCAAATTTGGTACATATAACCTCATGCAGGGGGATTAGGGGAGTGTTGTCCATGTGTTAAGCTGTGATGCCACTTCCTTCTTCCAGGTCTGTGTTCATGCTGCAGTACTGTGTCTCTACGTCCTTAAAACACACCCAGTTGTCATTCTGCCACTTTACATGTGATGATAAGGAGCACAGGAAGTGAATGAAGCTGATATGTAAAGTTGAGTCTTGATGAGGAAAGAGAAAATGAAATATGTCACCAGATAATGTTATCGCATCAGCTAATTAACATTCGTTCCCTCTGCATCTGTCGAACTGGATCTTTATGGATTCTTCTGACACAGAATAAGGCTATTATGAGGTGTTTCACATTTTAAGATCTTTGTTCTGTCCAGTTCAGAAAAAGGGAAATAACATAGACTACGTTCAGACAGCAAGTATTGATGCACAATTTAGATTTTTTTGGTGAAATCAGATTTTTTTTGTGTGTGTGTGTGTGTGTGCTCGTTCATATCACACATCAATTGAATATGAACTGAATGCAACCCTGAAGCGACTCACATGCACAAAACAGGTCCTGCCTTAATACGTGACCATGCAGGCACGCACTATGGTTACGGACGTTACACTCCTGGGATGTAGAATAGTGACATTTGTCACATTTCAATGACATAAAGGTCAGATATATGCAACCTGGCTGTTCAGACTGAAGTCACGTTACAAAATGTAAGATACACATCAGATTTAGGACCGTACATGAAAGTGGCCTGGGTCAGATTTGTGCTGTTCAAAGTGTTTTTAACAGATCACATACAGGTCACATATGGGGGGGGGGATGAGATTTGGGCCTG
>JAPSES010000120.1:13581022-13605329 GCA_029822895.1 Maxillicosta whitleyi | reverse complement strand
TCTCCACCCAGTGGTCAGTTGTCATGGATTCGGACATTGGCTGGGTCATCAGGAAAATGCTTCCACACACTTATTTACTCTGGGGGGTGTGGGGGAGACACTGAATTTGGTCTGGGGGTATCCCTTTAAGTGAAACTACAAATTAAAATGATTAGGACTGATTCAATTTTAAACTACACTATTATGTGCAGTTAGGAAATAATGCACACTCATCTTTTTACCTGGTTGTGAAACCTTGTCTTGGAGGGAGGGTGACATGACCAGTTTGAGCTTCAGGACTGTGGTTCCACCAGAGGCCTCACACACGGAATGAATTAGGCTGGACATGTCCTGCAGAACATAATTGCATATGAACCACATGCAAACCCACTTTAACCCCTTAACACAGGGGGGTCCATATTCCCCCTAATGTGACCTGGAGTGGGTCAGACCAGTAAAATAATAACAGTGAAAAAAGTAAAATTATATTATGATTATGATAATGTTTACATCTACATAGTTTCCTTAAAAATCTGAATAATGGAAATTTAAAATGTTTTAAGAATAACAAGTGCAATTTTAACAATATTCTGCCTCAATTTATTAGTTTATCATTTACACTTATGCATTACAACTATTAAAAAAAAACATAAAACATTTAATAACAGACAGAATATTGGTGAAATTGCATAAACTCCTCTTAACATTTCAGATTGTTCATATTTGTTCAGATTATTCACATTGTTTTGTAAAAGGGATTTAATCAATATCAGGCAGGTAGTAATAATGGTAGGTTCCACAGATTGTAATTATCCTGCTTCTGGTACGACACCAACCACTGCAGAGCAGGAACATCCAATAAGTTCTACAGTTTGGGCTGGTTGGTAAAAATCTTGAACACGTAAAATAATAATAATGATAATTGGCGTCAGGATTTGGTTTTGAGGCATCGCTAACTGACAACTGCTGAACAGTTAATACACAGAACCACATGTCTGGCACAGTTTTATTATGTTTTAAACCCCACAAAGACAGGTACATGACTCATTCTGGTCTTGACTATAGTGCCGTGTTTTCTGACCTTTTTTTTATTGCGGCACATATTTGACATTAGAAAAATCACAAGGCACAGCAACAAACAAACATGTCACAAAAAGTATATTTATTGATTTGGAACATAAAGCTCAGAGGGGTGCACCACAGACCCCTCAGACTGAGCCCCCAGACTGAAGCCTGTCACATTATTACCGTAATTTCCAGACTATAAAGTGCACCTGATTATAAGGCTCACCCAGATCATTTTTAAAGGAAACAACATTTAGCACATACATAAGCCGCATGTGTCTAAGCTGCATGTGCCCATGTTGAAACATGAGATACTGTGACAGTCATGAAGGAGCAGAGGAAGTTATCACCTTCTTTCTTCAACTTGAGCTCTTGTTTTGACAGTCGCAGCTAAGACCAGTAAACAGACTGTATTGAACAGGACATTGAACACATATCCCAGGAACTGGAGCCATAGCAGTGCATGTCAGCCTGGCTCATGGTTCCTTCCCTCACACACACACACACACACACACACACACACACACACACACACACACACACACACACACACACACACACACACAAACACACACAATAAATCATCACAAACTAAATAGAACCTGATAAAACTAGATGATCACATTAATTACACAAAGCAACTCAAGCCGAATAACCCAAAAACAAGACGCTAACATAATCCCCCAGCATGCGCTGCGGCAGCTGCTTTCCCCCCTTACGCACAGCGACGCCTGGGTCACCTTCCACCTGTCTCACTCTTACCTTTTCTGCTCGAGCTCCCCTGGCAGCCATAAAAAAAAATGCATAAATTGGCCCCATCATTGCATAAGCCGCAAGGTTGAAAGTGTGTGACAAAAGTCGTGGCTTATAGTCTGAAAATTACGGCACTTTATTTATAGGTAGATTTGTTTCGCAGACGGTCATTGTCTTGGCATAACAAGACAACAATACACACATTGAAACTGTTAGGCAGGTACTTGGTCGAGATTCAAGACAAAAAGTGCTACCAATCATCAGTATAGCAGAGTAAAAAGATAAATAAATAAGATCAAACAAATAAAAATGAAAGGCAATAAAACACGATAAAACCTAAAAGGTGATAAACAGTCTCCAGGATAAAAACAATGGTATTCATGGGTACCAGTGAAGGGTCAGACTGGTCTAAATCCTAATGTCAGTCATAACAGTGGTCCATGTGGTCTTTAGTTCATACAAATGACAGCTGACATTTGTGGACCACATGGACCATTTGGGTGCGCTGAATATACAGAGAAAACACATGAAAGTCACAAAACTCAGAAAACAAGCAAACTCCACTCTGGTACAAAAGTGTTTTTCCTACACAATACCCTGTACAGTCAGATTTGCATTACGTTGTTTTGGGATCCAATGGTCTGTACTTTTGTTTTGCAGTAATACAGTCCAACCTTTTGTTTTACTAGATGTCAAGACAAAATTTCCGTTTGGAGTTAAATTTTACACACATTTCCCTTTTCAGATACAAGGAGTTATGATAAAAGGTGATGCTTTGACTCCATTTATTAATGATTATATCATTTTAAAACAGTTTCTCTTTGATCCATTGCTCGTCATGCCATGGATATAAGCATATGAACCATAAGTCTAGGTTCCTTTATCTTTTCTTTAACTTCATTCGACTACATCTGTTTTAATTGAGGTACTGTAGGGATGCATTTGGGACAGAAACGACAAACTTGGGATCAGCAGAAATACAGAAATAATAATAATAATAAAAAAAAATACAATGATTACAGTATGAATAAAAATAATAAACAAGTAGATCTAAATGTTTCCACCCACGTCAGTACAGCAGGCATTTTAATGGTAACTTGGGAGAAAACAAAGTGAGATGTTACTCACATGGATCTTTCTCTGTAAAGCTTTGATCTAATTTTGGTGCTGAATTCGCTTGTACCAAATTAAACCAGAATCATTTACATATGTGTTGTTTGTTGCATATTGTTATGCTAATTTAAACAACGCCAACGACACAGAAAATTTATGGATTATTTTTACTCTTTACTCACAGCAAACAATTGCAATTATTTTCCTGCTGACTTGCAATTTGAGTCTTATATTTACAGCAACTTAACACAAAAGACACCTAATTGTAACTTTTGGTTGGGATTATTTAAGAAGTCTTGGTGAAATTACGATGGGACATGTTGTATTATGCCCATAAATCTACAATATTATGAGTCTATATGTCACTTGGGGTCTTTTGTTTAGTTTTTGGGACCAAGAATAGTTCAGTCTTGGTGTAACTGTGTAGACAAACTAGAGCATTAACAGAAAAGCCAGTTGTCAATGTCAGCTTGTTGTGGGACAAGTCACCATTACTTTGGTGGAGTCGACACAGCACTTGAATTCAGTTCATGTCAGAAGGTGTGACACCATGGGACATGGACATTGACTCTGAAACAAAGCCAATAATGAAAGATTTTCTAGCTATAAAGCTGCTGTGTTTGGCTCCAAAAGGCCCTGGCTCCCACAGGTAGGGTGACCACCGGCATGAAACAGGAAAGGAGGACACTTGTGTCCAAAAAGGAGGACAAAGGTCCTAAACTGAGGACGGGGACGGGGGACTGAGGAGCAAAAATCAGTCAATTGCGTGAGTGGAGCTTTTGATTGACAGCAGCTACCAGGCAATCCGGGGCTGCATCAGCTGCGTGTGTTGTGCGAATATTTGCATACGAGATACCTGTAGGCTATCTTTGCCTGTAAACATCGGAGAGTAGCAAGTGTAAATAAATACTGGGTGGGGATTTATGGCGATTAATGTAACGGTGGACGTGGGTCTGAAAGGAGGACAAAATGTGAAAAAGGAGGACAATGGTCAGACGGCCGGACAGACAACTCTAAAACTGGACTGTTCGGACGAAATCCGGATGAATGGTCACCCTACCCACAGGTGTACACTAAACAATTCTCTGTTTTTTCCTGAAAGAGAACTCACCTGCAGTTGTGGCAAACATGTTGTTGCTGTAAAAGTCTTTTACAAAGTGCTCGATGAAGTTTAATATTTTACTAAGTTGATGAGCTAGCACTTAGCATTAGCGCACGTCACTTCTGACTCCAAACAGCCAAGATGGTATTGGGAAAATTGTAATCTAATGGGTGATGTCATCTTTCCTCTGTCCAATCATTATGTACAGTCTATGATTGTGACAAGTAAATACTGACTGTTTGCTATCACCACTGTGACGTTAAGCCCAACAAGTGTCTGCAGAACTTTTAGGACTGATATCATGGCTGTATGCTGCTTCATATGGCTGCTCATAAATATGCTGGTCACACCTCCAGCTGAGGAGACAGCAAACTAAAGGGTAAATGTAAAGTGTAAATAGTACACATGGCCTTTAAAACAATGTTAAGGTGAGAGTGGTGGTGCTCCTCAAGGCCAGAATACTAAAGGTTGCACACCTCTCTGTTGGCAGAGCCCTCATAGTTCTGACAGTCCCTCAACACACCGCTCTCCCAGTGGCAACGCAAAACACCACAAAGGGTTTGGGCAAGAGCTACGGCTGACCTTTTCCCATCCACTCAGATGTGTGTGTGTGTTGGTGGGTTGATTGTTGGCTGTGGGTCATAAGTACAAGTTTAAGGGTGAATGGCCCTCTGAGGTGAGGCTTTGTTGGTGATGTGTTCTTGTGTCGACACTGGGGGTTAATTACCAACAATAGCTGCCTGACCTTCTCACAAGTCTATGAGTGGAAAGCTGGAGATCTTTGCAAAGCAGCCCACGGGCCTGCCAGGGCTGTGGGTGGTAGAGTGGGTCTGATCACAATTACCCACTATGCAACTGATTTTGGCTTGTTTTCAAGGGCTGACTGGACACCATTCCATACCACTCCTCTTTTTCAACCACTTCTATAGTTTTTGGTGCAGACATGGGTCGTCTCCCCTGACAGCTCTGCCCTGGATGTAATTAGCACTAAAGAGACAAAAAAATCCTCATACACTGATAAAGGAAGAACAAGGTTTCTATAATATAGCAATATTCAAGAAAAATGAAACGAACAAGCCTTTCACACATGCGGTCTTGCAGAGCCGGCAACCATTCAACTTAAATACTTCAACAACAAGGTAAAGTATACATTTGACCTTTTAAAATGAGCGACAAGAGACGCTAGTCTAGCGGTTTTGTTAGACTTAAGCAACTTTGTCAGTGATAGCTAACAGCTGAATTTAAAACTGAGAGCTAACAGTATCAATGAGTCTGGAGTTTGAATGACAAGAACAAATGTTCAATAGCTAACAGTCATATTTTTTCATATTCCTTTACAGCTCTCTATTTGACCGATGAGGAGACCAGTCTCAAGATCAATTTTCTGACACGTTTAAGAGTATCTATAAATGTTTTTTCTTTTTTTTTTTTTTTTTTTTAAATCATATGGGCATTTCATCCACATGGAACCAGCACTTTTAGGAGCCAGAAAAAAACAGGTCCCAGGGTGACCAATTCTGAAAATGGTACCTTTGCATTTCTGTGTTTACAACCCATACGCTTCTGAAACAATGGCGTTATATTTCAACAGAGGCAGAGTTTGGTGTTTTACATTTTATGTTCACAAACTCCATGTTTTCTTTTCCATTTTTGTTGTATTTCTGAGGCAGATTTACAGTGTCACTAATAGTCCTGGCACAATCATTACAGCATTTTCAGTTGTTTCTGTGTGGATGCACATTTCTTGAAACCTTTTTTAAAATTAAAAATAATTAGATGCCTGCAACTACAGGGATACCATTGAACTGCCTGTGCAACAACTGATTTGTTTGTTTCGCTTTGTATTTGTAAAACGTTTTGCACATTCATGATTTGACTTTGTACCAGCTGTGTCATTTGCACATTTGCTGTTGAGGGAAATCATCACCCCCCCCACCCCCCACCCCCATATCCCAGAGACATTTGATGTACATTAGCTGCCACTTTATGAGGTACATCTTTTCAAGTGGATGTTTTAAGTAAATATCTAATAGATACATACATAATAAAACACATGGCATCTACTCAATGCGTTTAGGCGTGTACGCGTGGTCAAGATCTGTCCTGTAGTTAACATGGGATGGTTGTTGGTGCCAAATAACACTGATATACTGGGATTTTCACTCACAAAAATGTTCTAGAATTTACAGAGAATGGTCCAAAAAATGAGCTCTGAGTGAAAATGCCATGTTGATTATATGAAATAAACAGACTGGTTTGAGACAGTTAAGTGATGGGCAAAGTGTACCTAATAAAGTGGCCAGTGAAAGTATGCACTTGTATCCATCTATTTGCAAATTCTTGGATTAGTGTTAATGAGGTTGGATTTTTGTTCATGATGTACAATGTCAAGGGCGCCAGGCTACATACAGATATACAACTAATTTATGTAAAGTTATATTACATTTTATTTTATTTTTTTATTTGTATTTTATTGTACTTGTATTTATTTGTATTTTATTGACCCTTTGTGAAGCACTTTGTGACCTCCCTTGTCCGTGAAAGGTGCTATATAAATAAACTTTACTTACTTACTTACTGCAATCCAACTCCCTTTCTTGGGTGAAAGAACTAGGTATGGTAGAGTGAACACCCAGTAATGAGTCTCACCATCTATGAAGAACTTCCCAGTTAGAAAACATCTCCAGATCAAATAGGCCAATATACTATTTTACCCACTCTAACTCCAGTAGTGGTGTGTTCTGGGTGTTGTTTGTCTCTGGCTTGCTTCACTCAATCTTTCTCATTCTAGATTTCGGTCAAAAATAAGTGTATGATTCATTTAGGTTTAGGTCGAGAAGCCTAAAACTGGCTTAGCCATGTCATGTTCTTCTATAACTAGGACTGACATGGGTGCTATCGTGCTCTTGCTGTGTATCTGTTCTTGAACTTGTTTCATTCATGATGCACTCTGGTCTCAGTCCTGGTCTTCATGTTATGCTTTGTTTCACTGTTAATGAGACTAATTGGGAATATTGTTCTCAACTTAATACGGTATTCCAGGTCACATGACAGAATACATGCTTTCACTGTAACCTGTAACATTTTCTGTTCAGTTGCTCACATTAAATAGCGTATTTCAACTCCTTTGCATTAATTCTTCTTTTAATTTGCAACATGTAAAAATGAGCCTGTTTCCATTCACACCAAGAGTCCAACCATTATACGATATCGGGATTTATCAGATTATTCAAGAGATTATGCAAACAGAATAATCTGATATGGTTTAACATATTACCAGATATAATCTGACTATGAGAAATTGGATTAACACAGCGGCATTTCTTCCCAATATTCGGATGTTTTCCTGAATGTATACAGCTAATCTGATTTATTTAGCTCTTTTTTACATCTGTGCATGTGTAAACACAATTAAAATAATAAAAAAGTGGACGTTACGTTGTCAAAGAGAGCAGAAGACAAACAAGAAGTTTAAGTTTAGCATCACTATACACGTATATAAAGAAATCTGATACTGGACTGGAGTGTCTAAACGCATTTCTCATCACATTTCTTTTTTTCTTTTTGGGAAAGACATTTTACAACAGACAGTGTAGCACATTTGTATATCATGTCTGAATAATCAACAATACTAAAGCATGAAATCCAACATACACACACACACATACATACATACTAGTTCTGTCTAAAACAAAAACAGAACCATTTCCTTGTTAGAGCTCCAATAAGTATTAGTCTCATTAAATATTTGTCTCCTTTTGTTTGACTGTTGCAATTATCACATTTCTTAAGTGCATGTAAATGCATTAGATCGGATTATTACAATTATCTGATTACTCCCAGTGATAGGACTTTCATGGTTGTGTATGCAGGTTTGGTGTGAATAAATGGGCTGTTCATACACTGTTACCTACAACAGACTGAACCCAGGAGTCCATCGAAATATATATGACCACCTATTATCAATGTGGAAGCAATAGAAGCACTGTGACATTTTAACCTCAAAATGAGTGTAAACAGCTAGAGATAAAACTGTGAATTACTGTGAACGGAAACTGCACATTTACTAACACCTTATAAATAATAACACCAGAAAATTAATAGTACCTTTTAAATTAATTGCACCTTTCAACGTTAAATGTGAATAATTCAGATCTAAGCATTGACTATGTCATTTCTGCTGCTAGAGGTATAATTCAGTAGCAAAAGCATTTAGCAAACCATTAGCTGATTGGATTGTGAAACAGCATGGCATTGTGGGTCTTGTTTTAATACGAAGACGTGGAAGTTTTTGGTAGATGTGCACAACTTTTAATAAAATATTTGATCTGAATTAAAACCAAACATAAAGGAGTTTGTGGGATATTTTTGTTCACCAATGTAACTTTAACCATCACTTTAGCATCCATGCTATAGCACTAGAACATGACTCATTTTGAAGTTGGGTTATTCATGATTTTTCCCTCTTTCCTCTTGGTAAATTAAGTAGCACATCCAATCACTTGGGTCTAATAGCTCAATCTGAGAGCTGCCAGTGGTTTTATTTTTAAAGGCTGTACCTATACTTTCATTAGTGCTTATACAGCTACCTCTCGCCACTGTGGCCCTTTCTATTGTACCGTCTGCCATTCACCTTTCATTTGGAGCCCACGCTCCAGAGGAGACAATAGAGCAATTTTGCAGCAAGAGCAGGTAATCTTTATGGAAGGCCTCGAAACAATGGGAACCAGGGGGAGTTCACATGGTAATAAGTGGACAAACCCAGGAACGATTAACTCTGTTGTAATCCCATTGAGTTCAATCAAAGCGAGCAAGTAGTACTTTCAGAATAAAGAGAGGAATAAAGAGCCAAAGGAAATGAATGACTTTGAGTATGGCACCTGTAGAAATGGATGCAGGGGACTGCCTCAACAAATGAACCATTTCAGGCACTTGGGAGGCATTTGAACTTGGGTGAAATGCTCACAGGAGAGAAGGAATTTAATCAGCCTGTCTCACTTTAGGGCTCCACTCATGGAACAGTTTGACTCAAGTTTAATACAAGGTTTTGCATTGAGAAAATGAAACCAGACTTGAAAGCAGAAATGTCAGTATTTTTGTGAAACTGCTTTCTTTTTGGTCTTAAAATGATCTATGAAAGAATCTAGTGTAAATGACACCCAATAAATGTTTTATTTTCTGTCCAAATCCAAAAACTGCAAAAATGTTTAATCAATGAGAAGTCTGTGTATTTCCAGAAAATCGGTCAGCGCTGCTGTCATACAATAACAAGTCTACTACTCCAGCATTAAAGTGTCATATGAGCCAGTCATATTCTGATGTTCTCCGTTTTCCCAGTGCTGTAGAAATCTAAATCCAGTTATGGATTTAGTGTTTACTGAAATGAGATGCTTACAGGATATTTGAATATGTGACCAGACCCTTTGTCATATAAAGCATTCCCATAAGAGGAGGGAGGGGTCAATAGGTAATCATTGACCATGGCAATACATTGAGAGCGTGTGCTATCGACTGCAGGGTCTGCCTCAAGAACTGTGGAGACATGGATGTAATGAGAAATCAAAGTGCTCAACAGCATTTGTTGTCTTTGACATAAAGGGCAGTATGATCCAAAAATCAATACAAATCTAAAGGGTTGATTAGAACGTATGTATGGCAGGAATGTTTTACCACCCTGACACAACAGACATATGTAAATCTTACACTGATAAGGAAATGATAATAAACTGGTGATTAAAACCTTTTTCTCCTAAAACACACATGATGGAGTCATGGGCCGCTACAGTATGAATGTGTAAACAGTAAACAAACAAGTAAACAAGCCTACAAACAATTGGGTGGTTTACTTTTTTTTAAACCCTTTATTGTGCAAGTGACTATTTTTTTGGGGGGGGGGGGATTTTGGAACACTTTACAAGACATTGACAGCAACAGTTACACTGAGACACCACCTGATCCACATGTGCATGAACAGTGAGTGGACCTGCTTTGGTAGGTACCATGAAGTAATGGTACTAATGTAAGTAATGATGAAGTAATGGTACTAATGTAATGATGAAGTAACGGTACTAATGTAATTATGAAGTAATGGTACTAATGTAATGATGAAGTAATGGTACTAATGTAATGATGAAGTAATGGTACTAATGTAATGATGAAGTAACGGTACTAATGTAAGGAATGATGAAGCATATGGTTCTGTGTTGTGCAGTAAAGAACCAAAACTGTAAAAGTTAATATAGTGGCTAAAGCTTTAGTTAGAACTGCTCACCTGCTCAACTCTGGTTCTTTTCATCACATCATAACCAGGATTTCTCCCCATTATCATTTGTTCTGGTCCATTTGATGCCAGCGAGTTCCATATAATAAGGCGATGTTGAGTCATAATTGTGTGAACATACATTTTCAACCAGCGTTGTCAAAATGTGCATCGTCTTCCATGTTCTCTCTGTTAAACGTGTTCGACTGTGACATGGAACTTCATGTTTTGCATATATATATATATGTGTGTGTGTGTGTGTGTAAACATACATTTTAGAAAACAATGATTGTCTCTCAACATTGTCGTCCCCCCCCCCCCTTCACTTCCTTTAACCCTCTCTCTTTAACCCCAATTGCTCAAGGCAGATGTCAAACCACCAAAGTCAGGGTCTGCTCCACATTTATGTCTGTTAAAGCTAGTTTTTCCTTCCACTGTCACCAAGTGTTTGCTCCTGGAGGATTCTGTTTGGGTTTCTTTAAATTAGCTCTGCATGTAAAATGTCATGAGGTAACTTTTGTTATGATTTGGCAGTATATAAATAAAACGTGGTTTGAACTGTTGTGTATCATAGCAATACGTGCCTTAATTTACAATCACAAATGTAATAGGTGCCAAAGAGAGAAAGAATGGTGTAAAATCCACATGTAAAAATTACAAGTCAAAACGTGCTGTTGTTTCTAAGGTACAAGAGCAGACATATAAAAGTACATATAGAAGTCACGTACAGTATGTCCAGAAGTTGTGGATGATGTCACAATATGGTGCTGATTGATCAGGGCTGAGACGCTGCACCAGTATTGTATATGTCACCAGTCTTTCCAGTAAGAGCAGTAAAGTAGTGGAGAAGGACAGAGACAGCAGAACAAGGTTACAAGGCCATGGGCGACAGGATCGCAGCAGGGCCTCAGAGCAGATAGTATTGATAATATGGGAAATGTGATCGCCTTTAGTCTGTGCTTTTTCATTTGGGGAAGAGAGGCAGAGGGAGATAGAGAAATCAGAGGGTAGACGGAGGCAGAGTGTGTAAGGGATCCTGGTCTCTGAGCGTCTCGCTGTATCCTCCTGCAGTCTGCTGTTGTAATCAGTGCAGCAGCGACAGCCATCCTGTCTTAGTACCGCTTGGCTGCCACTCCACAGCCTATTGATGGGAGTTTGGGGCGGCCCAGCCCAGCACTTTCTCATCTGCCACTGGAGTCAGGCCGTCTGTCCGGTTCATATCCAAAAATGGGACACCCAGACTTGAATCTGAGAAAGGGAGTGGGGGCGAGGCCTTAGTTTGCGTATCATATCAGCTAATTGATACAAGTCTCTTACTTTTAAGTGAGGAATTGGAAAGTGGAACCAGGTTTCGAAGCAGACCGATCAATGGTGCATTCATCTTAATGGTATTTGGATAATGTATGGTTCCAGTGGTCTGCTTGTAATTAAAGGACCGCACTAACAAGTCTGTGTCGCTCGCTTTTCTCCACCTGTTTGTTGCTATTCCGAGCAGAAAAAAGTCTTTTCAACGTCACAGCAGATCAACAGTGGATGGAACATGCATTTAGACCTGCAATTATCATACCCACTATCACTACCTTTTCTATTTTTTGTAAATATCAATCAATATGTGTTATTTAAATGCTGCTTCTTAAACCTGTACATTTTTTTTTATCACTGTGTGTATGTTTTTATATTTTGATATTTCATATTCCTATACTTGGTACTTTATTGTTGTACTTTTATGTGTGAATGTTGCAATGATTCCTTTAAATTTCTTTGTAAAACACAGCAATAATAATAATAAAAGTTAAGTTAATAAACTCTTGTCCTTGATTTTTGATTCTTTGGACTTTTGCTTTGGAATTTTTGCTCTCATTGCAGAATCAAGCACATTTGTCTATTTTTTTCCCCAACTGTTTGTTGCTGTTTCAAGTACAAACACTGTTTTGCAGTATTTAAAGAGCATAATAGTCAGTTAGGTTGTGCCAATGGAATAGATGTAGTATTTAAGTCTGGGCAGTATATGGAATTAATTCATTTAATCAAGGTTGTGCTTTCTGGAAATTGTGAATTTTTTTTCTCAACAAAAATTGAAATTATGACCTGTTTGCTTCTTGCAATAGATGAACTATGAATGTGTTTCTGTAGTTATATATGGCCTTATCATCTGTATATGGAAACAGTTGAATAAAAATATAAATCAATTAGATTTTATTTTTTGCACACATTGTCCAGTTCTACATACATTTCACATTATATCAATAGGTCTATTTTGTGATATGCAGAAGCACAAAAAGTACAGAGACTACATGTACATAAACACACTTTTCTCTTTTTGCCGTGCACATATCTGGACACACATTTTTTTTCTATGGACACCTATAAAACAGGCTTAAATTCTAATTAATTTGATAGATTTTGAACGCAGAAAACACAGAGAATGCGGTGAAATAACTTCGACTTAGGTAAAAATCTGCAGCCCGTTCCTGTGTTTCATATATGCCAGTGTGGTGTCAGTGTAGACAGGTGCAACGCCACAAAGCTGGGTGTTCTGGTTGACCAAGTAATCCTCCTAAACCAGCTTGTGACTTTTGAAACAGCTTAAGACCGTGTCATCCAACAAGACACTGCATGGAGACTCAAAGAAAAGAAGAAAAAAAATGAACGGATCTGAGAAGAAAAGGACAATCAGGTGCTCGTCAAGGACAGGAATGCATGAAAAACCAAGAAGCAAAAAAAGACTGTCAAAAAGAATCAATAATCAATGTTCAGAATGAAAGTAGCGCCAAAATACCAGAAACAAGTCTGAGGCAGGCTGATACAAAAATAAATAAATAAATAAAAAATTTTTAAAAATCCTTATGACCTCCAAGGTAATGAGGATTTGACTCATTTTCTACACTTTTGTTCGTTTTTCACCCTGTCTTCAACAGGGATCTGGTATTTTTTGTATCACAGACTTGTTTTTGACTCGTTTTGTTTTACCTGGTCAGTTACTTTATGATAATAACACTTTATTTCTAGGTTTTACTATAGTCAGACTTCCATCCAACTGTATCACAAATGGATACTTTTCCATTGTTAGAGGCTGTAGCCACACACACACACACACACACACACACACACACACAGAATGCTGTCATAGACTTACACTGTGCAATAACACGTACAATGTTTCCTGTGTAACAGTGTTAAATCAAAGTGTTGGACCAACAGTGGCTGCTGTACATGCATTTAGACGTGCTGCTACCTTTTCTATTTCTTTTGTGCATCATTTTTTTGAGATTTTTTTTTAGACTTTTGCCTCCACGACCCAGCCCTGGACAAGCAGAAGAAGGATGGATGGATGGATAATTTTTTCAGACTTATTCATGCTTGCCTTTTTTATTTAAATGGAACTTTTTTCCACTTTGTGCAAATTTTTTAATCACCGTATGTAAATTATATAAATTTTTACATTTCATATTTTTATACTTCATGTCTGAACGTTGACTTCCTTGTGAAATTTCATTGTAGAACACGGCAATCACTAATAAAAAGTCCTTGACTTGTTGAGTTACGACTGACATAATACTTGACAAACACTCGTCCTTCGTTTTTGATTCAGGATTATTCTTTGAACTTCTAGAATTGGGAGGTTTTGCTTTCATCTCAGAATTAAACATATTTTACTCATTTTTTTCTCCTCTACCTATTCGCTGCTGTTCCAAAATTTAGAAGATTTTTTGCAATTACTAGTCAGGTAGGTTGTTGACATGCACTCATGGGTCAACTAATCAATCTAAATCTTCTGAAGGTGTGAATGTGAGTGTGAATGGTTGCTCATCTGTGTCAGATCTGTGTTGAACTAGTGACTCATCCAGGATGTAGTTAAGTTTTGGGATAGGCTTCAGCACCTCAGTCACCCTGTACAGGATCAAATCTTTCAGAAAATGAATGAATGGATGGATGAAGGAGCGACCAATTTATATTTATTTTTATTATTATATTTCTTTTATTTATTAATTCTTCCTCAGACATCAAGACAAAGTAATAATAACAATGATTCCACAGACAATAAATGTAACAAGACAAAAACAAGGTAATAAGATGAAAATGACAGAAAAGGTATAATAGAACAAACGTAAAGCAAACGACTCAATGTGATGAAAACAACATAGAAGAAGTTATTAGATGAAAATGACATGTGAAAAGCAGCAGAAACATCTATCAGCATCCTACATTTTGGTTCTACACTTTGAGTACATGTACTTTTCCACTTTTATTCTCAGTACTTCAATTGTTGCCAAAGGTTTTTATTTTTATTTTTTTTACACAAGTTTAATGCACCTCTACTGGAGTAAATAATATGTGGACTTGTGCCACCTCTGCTGAATTGGTTTCATTTGTTGTACACAAATGTTGGTTACAAAGGTTTGAGAGCTCTAACTCAGAAATTAAGCTGTAGGTCATGACGCCAAAGGTGTTAGCGCCATACTAGGTCTGTGTTATGTTTGTAGATATTGTATATATTGTTTCTTTGACTAAGACACCATCGCTGCAAGACTCAGAAGCCCAGAATTTGTTTTCTCAGTGCCTCTGCTCTCATAAACTGAACTGCCGTGGTTGTACGGTTGGGTCACTCGGTTAGCTCTACTTTCAACATCGCCGCAGTAACGCTTAAGTAATGAGGCCCAATTTGACTCAATTAGGTGGTGTTTGTGTTGATGGTTATTGAGTGTGTGTGTCGTTGGCCTCGCAGACCATCCCTCTGGGACTCCCCGAGGCCACAATGTGGATAATTAGAGTTCATGTGAGAGGGTTAACCCACCTCAGTGGGCGCAAGAGAGCAAGACAGCTCAGTGCTGCACCTCGCTTTTGATGTCTGGCCAGCTCTCTCTACCCACTATCTACCTGAATGTCAACCAATTGGGACAGTGCAAGGGCTTGACATTATGTCTGCGGGTTATCATTATATGTATTTTTTTTTTCACCTGATCGATTGGCTCTGTTCTGCAGTGGTGCTTCTGGGGCTAACTGTCACTGCTAGTTAGGGATTGACCAGTGGGTATCATTAAGAGCAAGAGCGCCTGCTTGGGGGAGGCTTTGTTGTGGGGAGGGGTTGTGAAGAAGCCAAGCCTTTCTCTTTTAGCCTCCTGGACTTAGTTGACCTTTCACTTAGGGAGCAGCTGGAGCCGAGAGATATTTAATTGAATGGAGTCTTCAGATGTATTTTGGAGAGAGCAGAGGAGATACCGGCGGCTCAAGACCAAGCAAAGAGAGAGGAGACAGAGATGGAGAGCGTGGGGGGAGAGAGTTTGCTTGACCTTCAAAGCCTAATTGATAGGCTTTTCATAGACCTTGTTTGAGATGTGCGTGGTCCCTGTTGTTCAGCAGACCCTTACAACTCCTGCAGAAGTACAAAGTCAACCACAGGTAGGGAGCCCCCAGTGGCCCACCGCAATCAATAGCAGCCGGCTCGGCTAACGAGAGCTGCAGTCACTCTCCAGCTTCCACAGGCCCCATTAACAGGCAGCGCCCAGCCTAATTCCACAGCCTGCACTCATTAATGTGGAGAAATACGGGGCAACAGCAACATTACGAAACAGCCTGGAGAATATCTGATGCACGCAGTCTGCAAAAGGAGTCAAAATAGAGCAGCAAAATGATGTGTCTGGTGTTTGATTGATTAGGAGAAAGCCAAGTTAACAAACGAGGGGATACATCAAAACAAAAGCAGCCTTGCAGTGCTTGGCCCTTCACTCTCCGCACAATATTTCTCCTTCCATCTCTTGCTTTCACTATCTGCTGCCTGTTTATTTTAGCTTGCTGAATTTTGATAAAACTAGGCGACGGGCAACACAGGAGGCTAAAACAGATTAATGACAATTCAATTTCCTTCAGAGCTGTGAGGTAAAAGGCTGAAGCTTAGAGACTGTCGGCGACAAGGGGAAGTTCAGAAAGAGGAGAAAGCTCCAGCCTTATTGTCTTTGAAAAACGATTTAATTAGAGGACCCCTCCCCTCCCCCCGCTCCCGCTCAGCGGAGCCAGCAGGGATATGAGGCTCCAGCGAAGGCTGGGGCCTTGGACGCGCAGAAAAGATTTCTGAAGGATCATGTACAGAGATCAACCGATAAGCAGCTAATTTTGTGTACTTATGGGAGCAAACGATCGTGTAGCTTCCCCCCCCATCTCCCCCCTCCCGGAATTCCTCCAGCTGACAGGATGAAAGCAGGGAGCGGAGCCCAGATCTGAGGCAGTTTCGGCCATTAATGCTGATCTCCAAAATTAAAGATTTATACCACTTGATAGAGCTCACTAGCAGCAGCGCACATACCGGATAAAGAAGCACATAGCGGAGGGGGTGGGGGGCTCTCCTTTAAGGCTTTCTTTAAAGTATTTGAATGGGAAAAGAGGGCGGGGGTGGGTGGGTCGACAGTGGGGGCAGTGAGGAAAACACAATCATGAAGAACCACTTTTCAGCTAATTGGAATCTCTTGAATAAGTTACCAGTGAATGATGTTTAATTTGGGAAACGAGTGATCTTCCCGACACTTTGATGGGAAATTAAAGGAGATAGGACTCATCAGCGCAGCTTTTTCATCGTCTACATGCTGATTGATTCCACATACCTCAAGGCCTGATGGAGGCAGATGACCCACTAAACAAAGTGTACTTTCAATTTACTGAGATAATGCATATCAACTGAAATCATTGAATGATGAAACAAATTTTACACGTTTCCTTGTTTTTCCAAAGAATCCTGTTAATAGGTATGAGGATTACATTTTTCCTTATTAAATAAATACTTGATCAAATGGCAAACGGGTTGTTTCCATTACCCAGCAACGCTTTAGCTTAATAATTGTTAACGTGTTTATGCATTACATCTTTTAAGTATTCCACCACAATAGTGACTTTCTGACATACAGAGAAGTTCAAGGAATACATATTTAGTGAATAATTATGTGAGTGTGGGTAAATGAACCAACAAGAGGATGGTAATGCTCCTTGATTTCATCAGACTGTGTACAAATGCTGCATTGACCCTCTGTGATATCACCCACTGCTTTGTGAACTGTAATTTTGAAATCTGGATATGTGTGACATGGCTATCACCCTGTTGGTTTTATGAAAACCAGTGGGTGTAGGTGGAGAACAGTGAAAAAAACCACACCAGAACATACTAAAAACACCAACCACATTAACAATGTAAAAATAAACATCATCATGTGATTCCAGCTACTCAATACATCTAAACGTACACAGCTGAATTTGATAACAGCAATGTCAAAGTCATGAACCGTACAAACAAAATAATTATGGCTAGAAGAGCTAATTAGCAGTCTAGTGAATAAATAATTTATTTCAATGTGAATTCATGCTAATATCAGCTAATGTGAAGTTGTTGCTGGGGAGGGTCCTGACCGAACTGTGACACCATTTACACATATATCTGTCAATTTAAAACACAGCTTCCATGTGATAAAGATAAGATAAATTAACATCTAGTTTAATGTAAAGTGGCTCAGTGGATTGTCTTGGTACTTGTTGCTGTTGTTTCCACCACTGAAGGGGCCATGACCTAAACACTCTACACCTCCTTTGGCAGAAGTTAGGCTAAAAACGCATTAAAGAGGTGAAAACCACCACAGTCTGGTCATGACATCTGCAGTAGATCTGAGCAGCTTGTGTAAATTCAGCAAATTCTGGGTGTGTATTGATTGATACTTCTACAAAAACTGAGACTCTCTTGATTTGTAAAATTATGTTTTAAAATTCCTAATTTCATACCTGTAAATGATCTCTCACCATTGACTGAAAATCCCTTTTTTCCTAAAAATAAGTTTCTATGGGCTGACCATTAAGCGGTTGGAGGTAAGGGAGCCACAGAAGAAGAACAGGCAGAGGCAGGAAATGGTGTAGCACACAAATTCAAAATGTTTCATAGTTACAAACAAAGTGTACATGCCAAAAACAGTGCAAGTGCAAATGGAGGCCAGAGCAGCAGGGTCTTCTACTGGCAGCAGAACCTCAAGTGATGAAAACAGGTGCCGTATATACTGTCCAACTAAGTGGTTAAAACCACTACAACTCAACCAGAGACGTACAAATCTACACAAATGGTGTAACTAATCTAAAACTCTCCATAAACCAAAATCCACAACCATAAACCATATAAAACCCAAGCTATACACATAAAAGTGTAAACCTAAACATCAAAAGAAGAAAAAGACGGAATAAAGACAAAGCAAATGCTAGAGGAGGATGCATCTAAATGTTCAAAATAACAGATTTTATTCTGAAGTCACAGCCGTCAACGAGTGGAGGTAAATTTGACAGAATGAAAAACATTGACACCAAGCTCAATGATGTTATTGCAAGATGGGAAATGGCACAAACGAGTTAAATCTGTACATTTCAAACTAATCAATGGCTTAATAATCTAGACTGACACCGATTCAATCATTTCATCAGTGGTCATTAGTTAGCGTTCAGTTTTCTTTATGACGTTAGCATAGCTGCTACTGCTAGAAAGTCAAGCTAAGTAATGAATTAGCTGTTTATTTCACCAGTAGGCTAGACTTTATTAGCAGAAGTTAAAGTAACGTTAAGTGAGTGAGTGAGTGAGTGAGTGAGTGAGTGAGTGAGTGAGTGAGACAGATGGTCGGGTACTTTGGTAGAATGCACCGCTGGGAATGACTGTGCTATGTAGACTTGTTTTGCCAACTCACTTTAATTAGTAGGTTTGCAGTCAATAGGCAACGCAATACAGAACATTAGGTAAACGTCACATTTACAATATGAGTTGTATTTTTTCTCGGTTGATTAGATTTTTGCAATACATGTTTAATCACATGTAGAGTATGTGTGATTTTAGAACGTGTATGGTCAAGGTGGTGGCCTTATTAGCTGTCTCTTAAATGGTAATGTGAGTAAATGTGGTCACCTGATACGTTGTAAAGTAGAGGACTCTTGTACGTGATGTGGGGGAACATTGAATAATACAATGTTATATTTTTACATCAAACGTACATGTGACATAATCTAGACATTTCTGTGTTCACATGTCCTACCCGATCTCCCTCTATTATGTATGGAAAATATTCTAATGCATTAACGGGATTAGAACACGTAGCTGGTGGTGGGCCGGTGTGGTCAGAATATTCCTAGTGGGTTTTAGTCTCCCACTCCGCCCATGATGAAAAATACTATGAATTGATTATTTATTTATTTATTTTTTGTGTGTATCCTTGCAACTGACAAATCAAATTATCTGAGGAATGAATTGTTTCAGGAAAGGATTCAGTTTAGTTTGTTCACCCAAAAGAATCACATGTAAACTATTCGCCACTGATTTAAATGTTGATACATGCAGCAGCCTTATAAACACAAAGTTTGCACATTTCAAAAATAAAGTCAGAAAGTTAGAAAGATCTAAGACTGGAAAGATAAACGGTTTGGGTCTTTTAAATCAATTTGTTGACAAGTAGGAAAAAGACAGACCTTACCAACTAATAATTATGCAGGAAATGCCCTAAACTGTATGTTAAATGCATTCTCTTTGTTATGCATTTCTTAGCACACGAACGTGGATCTACAGTGGTGCACAACTGCACATCATTGTGTCTCTGACAGATTCACTGTAATATTTGCAACCTAATTTTCAATCTTTTCATTTCCTGTTTTTCAAGCCTGTCAGTCGATTCTTCCTTGAGGGTTAGCCAATCATAGTGACATAATTATGCATATCAAACAAATGGAACATGGAAAAAATATCTAAATTACCCATGAAGCAACTCTTTGTGCCTAACGCTCATTGTTTTATTCATATCCCTTTTTATCTCATTTTCTTTAAAATATGAGCGCACACTATCATGGGACATCATCTGTGCAGACCCAGTGGATCCATGACAAACATAAATCATGAGCATCTTATTAGGGATGACCTTGATACTCCATTTTGGGTTTGGGCTGTCAATCAAAATCCAGTCCCCACCCATGTTTGCCCATTAGACATCATCATTCTATACACAACTGGCTTATTATTCCAATCCACCTCTTCGCTATTGCTATAAAGAAACCGGCAAAGATTGGTCTGGCCAATAAAGTGAGGTTAACCCCAGCTGGAGGGTGTGGATGTAGAGCGCCATGGACAAGAGCACAGAGCACCTCACTCACAGGAGTCCAGAGAGAAGGAGCAGACATAGGCGATCTTTCAATGTTTAATCAAAGTGCCAACCTGGCCCGGCTGTTAGTTTGCACTGCACTCGCCTTCCACTGCCTTCTTCACACTTCTGTCCTTCAAAAAGATCAAAACTGCAGGATAATATGATCTGTTGCCAAGTTTGATAATGAGTGTCCTAATGAGTGTGGCCCATTAAATGTACCTTTGGATAATGAATAAACCATTCACTTAACAACCCTGATGTGATCTCTAATTAGGCTGTGTGAGGGGAAAATGCCACTGCTGCACTGTTCACACAAGCTTCTCACATATTCATGAACACAAAAAAATATACTGAATGAAAACCTGTCCTTCATATACTTCAGACTGTGTAGTTTTTAACATAACGTGTAGTCGCGTCCATATTGTGTAGTGGCTCAGGCACTGAATATTAGGTAACAAATTGGCAAAGCTAATGAGCCTGTTTACACGCACACTAAAAATGTGATTATTATCTGATTTCTGGAGTTTGAATCAGATTATTTACGTGATTATGTCAGAAGTAAAATCAAATGATGGCAGTAAGATGATTATGATTAAGTAAATTGACACACCTAGGTTTGCCACAAATGCCCTAACATCTTTGTGGATTTTTTTTTTTTTTTTTTTTTTTTTTACATCTGCACGTTTGAAAATAAAAAAAAAAACAAAACAGGAAATAGACGAGAAACACTGTTCGTCTTTGCAACAGTGTGTAGCCCATTCTCAGCTCATTTACTAAACATCTAAAATTATGGTTGTTGGACAATCAACCTTCAAACACACAGACTTTCATAGGGTTTTTTTTTCCTTGCTTGACTCTATATAGTGGCTTAATTTGCTTCTGCAGCTCTCTCCTCTGAGTCCAAATGAAAAGACTCAATATAAATGAGTGCTTCTATGAAAACAGGACATGGAGGCATAAAATTCAAACCAGATGTAGACTGTTATGAAGCAAATTTGGAAGTGCTTTAGGCTATTTTTCTATTATTTTTTTTATACAAAAAATCTGCATGTAACACGGTCAAAAGGACACAAAAATTACATGCTACTATTTTTTTTTAAATGTCTTTTTATTCGCTCACAGATACATTTTGGAATTTGAGGTAATTATGCAAAGCAGTGTTTCACAAAAAATGGCTGCTGTTGCAAAATCACTTTTTACGCATTTAAATGCTTAGGTTCCGCATGTAACATCAGTGGACACGATGTTATATGAAACACATGAAACCTGGAATGAGACCGAGATTTATGAAAAAAAAAAGAGCATGTGTTCAAAAGAGTGATTTATTTGCATCACAATACCAATATCCACGAAAAAGTCACACCTCATAATAAACGTTTTATCTTACTGTCCCTGCAAATTTACTTACTTACGTTTGTTTGGACCAAAACCGGACCAGAACTGGGCTCACAGGACAGTGTCGAGGGTAAGTTAGTGTGGATGTCATACAGATTCATGTCAAAAAGAATTAAGAATTTTCTCTATACAACTGACTTACTAAAGGACAGTAAATACAATAAAAGTGGAATCAGAGAAAACAGTACAATGATACGTAGCCTAACTAGTCCTGAGGTCACCCGGACCAGACATTACAGTTCACCGTCAGCGGCTTTAATCACTCCATCGAACCAACCACATACGGACATTCAGCCATTTAATTCAGTCAGTGCTGGATGAACAGTATTAACATGTGTGTGGTGAGATGTGGGTGGGGGTGAGTAGGTGGGCAGGGAAACTCTAGCAGGTAAATGGAATGAACTGTTATGGCCGTCCTAATCTCTGGAGTGATCTGAGAGATGTGTAATTTATTTCAATTGCTTTTTGACATTTGGAGAACGGCTTTGTGGTGACTGTGCCTGAGCGCTCCGGCCAGTAATTATTCAATTACAGAAGCTAATTGACACCCTGTGTTGTCTTTTATAGGTTGATTTATTGGGTAATTGTACTGCCTCTAAAAAAGCCACTTCACCCTTGCTATTGAAAGTCCGTTCTCGTTGTGGCCACAGGGTACTTGTCGGGCCCACAACAAGGGAGAGAACAAAGATTTCATCATGTTGTTAATTGCAGCTGTTGATTGTTGAAAGTGTTTTGTTACATGAGCACTGAGTGGTTCGGTGTGCTTTTTCCAGCTCTCCAACTGCTGTTTGGTAATTCCCGCATCTTATGAAGCACCATCGAAAAAACACAAAGTCACCATCGGAAAAAGCCAAACACTGGACAACACTGGAGTCGCATTAAAGACAGAACTTACAATATTTCTGCATCAAAGCATAAAAAAGGATTGAACGCTATTATCAGTGTGAAGAAACGGCTAGATTTAATGCTGCCAAAGACGCCAACGTGTTGTTTTACAGAAATATCAGTATGCTGATCACTCAAGTTACGGGGTGCATTTCCCTTCAGCTGTGCTCTCGTTTACAACTTGAACATAAAAACCAGAGTAGAGACACTGTTAAAAATGAAACAGAATGTTGAAATAAATGTTTTTACACTTTCATGTATCAGCTGCTATAGCAACAGTGTGTTATTACATGGAATACCACATGAAAGTGGTTACATTTTAGACTGTGATGATGATGATGATGATGGTGATGACCAATGCACTCTATAGTTCCACTTTCATTCATAAAAAGTTAAAACTGATTAAAATTTCCAATGTATTTTTATGGAAGTCTAGTGTTGCTGTTTGGGTTGATGTTGTGGATGTAATCGGTCTTAACCCATAAGAACCAAACATCCACCACTGGCCAAAATCATCTACTGATCTAAACTATTGACCCACTAATCTTACCAATCCATGTAAATAATTGGTATAAAAAACAGTTTATGATCTTTTTATGTTCATCAGATATGACCCATGTGGATGTTCAGAGGCTCTGTAGTTACCATGGAAACACTGTCATCTTCTACAACATTGATTCACCAGTAAAACCCAAGGAATTGGATCAACGACAGTGGATTAAGACATCCGATGTATGTTCAGTTACTGCTACATTTCACTGAAAAAGTCACTATTCTTATATTTTTTCTGTTTTGATATAACAACCTTTGACACGACTCTGAGCTTTTATGAACATCTTCATGATCAGTGACTTTGGAAAATTGGAAAATACATAATCTTCACTGGAAAAAATGCTAAATTCAGAGAACAGTATTATAATGAGTGGTGATAAATCACTCATGAAACATTAAATATAGAGGAAAAATTCATTTGGAAACTGCCACTAAAGTCACACTGGGTTTTAATGGGTTAAAGTTGTAATAATGTTGATGAAGGCTCCAAAAGGCTCTGGCTCCCGTAGACTTCTTTTCATTCTTTTCAATCATTCTTTTAGAGGACTTATTTCGGCCTCACCTATTTAATTTGGATCCTCTAATAAGTAATATGGTCCTTTTTAAATTACTCCTCTGATTTCTGGTGAAATGGAGGCCTTGATATTCAGAGTTTCACTTAATTTAAAGGGATAGTTGTGGATTTTTAACATGAATCTGTATTTCATCTCCGTCATCAGTGTAGTACATCCACTCTGACTTACCGCCGACAGTGTCCTGTGAGCCCAGTTCTGGTTTTGGTCGAAACGAAAGGGTCACTAAAATAAAACGTTTTTCTTCTAAAAAAAATAGCATGTGTTCAAAAGAGTGATTTATTTGCATCACAAACCAATGTCCACGAAAAAGTCCTACTTTCTCTCATTTCCTATCAGTGCGCTGTCATGCTGCTGACTGCTGCGCACTAGTAAATGACTTTTTTTAGCAGTGAAACAGGTAGACTAGTGTCATCTTACGGCAGCGCGCAGAGATACGAAGAGAGAGAAAGTAGGGCCAAGTGATTACGATGTGTGACTTTTTCGTGGACATTGG
>JAPSES010000120.1:13542613-13554542 GCA_029822895.1 Maxillicosta whitleyi | reverse complement strand
GATGGAAAAAATATTGGTTTTTGTGTGGGGATGGTGGGTAAACTTAGTGGCAGGTGAATCTGTGCAAATAAATGAAGTGTAAGGTGGTGAGATTGGTTTAGTGCTGGGCACGTCGACAGAATGTACGACAAATTGGTAAAGATATTCACATCGGATCAGTGTAAAAGCCCATTTGTGCTCAAATCACATATGGACATACAGTAGGTACCTCTGTTTCAAATGCTATCATTGCCTTATACTTCTGTGCACAGCTGAAATGATTAATCCATTAATTTTCTTGAATAGATTAAGTCGTTTTAACCCTCAAAGACCCCCGACATCCTCTGGTAACCAAGGTCCTCTACCAATCTAAAATGTTTATCAACTTCTGTACCACTACATTTATGAATACATTGGAATAATCTGTTGTGGTTTGCCATCTTTTCATTGTCATCATATAAGACTCGATCATATAAGAACAATCATGAAATGTAACCAAACAAAGTACAAAAGACATGAACGATGTAAAAACTAAAGCAATGAAGTGGAATCAAGATGGCACAGTTTGAGTGGAAATCTACTGCAATTGAGATTTTCTCTATATTCTACACTATTTATTCTGCATTTCATTAGTTTTAGATTTTTTGCAAATTATTGTGGTACTAAAAAAGGATATTTTGATATTTATCTAACATGAAGGTTTATAGTGCTTGAAATGTCCTAGATTGTTGTTTGCTCATATGCTGTGTATTGATCTGTTTTCTTTTGTCTGTTTATTCTGTAATTTGAATTCTACATCCTTGTCTTTAAGGTCTGCCCAGTCATGTGACCTCTCCCTTTGTATAAGACAATGCATATGAATGTCCATCTTAAATCAGTCCTGATAACGGCTCACAGGCCGCAACATGTCGTCTATAGGTTTTAACTTGTTTGGTCATTCTGACATAAAGGTTTTTTTTAATTTCAACCCTACTCTGTGTGCCTCAGTTCCTACAAGAAACTATTATTTGGATCCCAAATAATAAGAAACCCAACGATACCCATGCAGCACTCCAGGCTTGTTTTTTATTAGACGCAACACAATGTTGGACTTTCTGTGGGTATAGAGTGCAGCGCCGAGGTCAGAGGTGGAATTTCATGTGGGGCATATAAGCATATAGAACAGAAAGCGTTTGCTCATCTTATCTGATGCATGTGCAAAATTTAACAAGTGTTTGTGCATCTGTGGCCTCTCAAAAATGCAATTCTTTTGGTTTAAGAACCTTCACATTGAAAGCAGAACTAGTCACTCAAGCCTCTTCTAATTGCGCTACATGGAAGCATTGTCAGTAAGTTCATGTTGGTTTTGTCGTCTCATCATACTCACACATGTTGTTTTAGAGTATGTTTCATCATACGATAATAAACCATAAATAGGTGGGTTCATGTGTGACTTTTGGACCACTGCTGCTGCTGCCATCTTAACATAGAGGAGTATCAGTGCATCCTCCTGCCTGTCAGATAGATGTGCGCAGCCTCTGGCAGGAAGATGACTAGAGCGCGCTGACCTTTCCTTATCACTGAGGAGGAGAGCTGAGGACCCTTAGCCCAGGTCCCTGTCAGTGCAGCCACAGGGTAGTCAGGGCCTGATAACAAAGCTTGCCCACAGCTGTGACCCCTAAAGTCCATCACAGCTCTGGGTGGATTGAACAGAGGTGGTGAGGAGGTCAGATGTCCCAGACTGCACGTTGAAGTTTGACAGCAAAGTGGAGACTTACAAATTATACCATGCACCAAAAAGACAAAAAGAAAAATAGTAATAAATACACAAGATCTTCTCTGATAACCTGTGTGGATTTTTATTTCACCAGGTCAGATTAAGGGGAAATGTCAAAAGAAACGTCCTCTCTGTTGTGTCTGGGGCACGGATGTATAATTAGAGTTGTACTCAGTGATGGAGTTCCTCTCCAAGGTTTTCAAACAACAACAGTGAATGCATATAATGTAGTGTTTAATGTCTGCTGCTCACTTGCTCTCTGAGGCAATGAGTCAGTGGAGTGACCGGCACTGGAAGTAGCAACAAGAGCCCCTTCCCAGGAACTTTTATTACCAGGAAACTATTCCCTGGATAAAAGAATTCCTGGTGATCTGTGTGCTTTGCATTTCCACTGCACCTCAAAGTTCCTGAAAATGTATTGAAATGAGGCTCGATTGTTTTTAATCACTGACTGCTTAAAGACCAGCTACACTTTGTTTGAACTAATTAAGCATATGTTTGATGAGGTCCTGGCTTTTTTTTTAAGTATATTTGCTGAATATGCTGAAAAGTTCCCGGTAAAGTAAAAGTTTCTGGAAAAGTTGCTGTGGTAGAAAAAGGGCTAAGGTCATATCCAGCTGTCTAACAGATTCAGTGTGGGATCATTAGTGACATCGAGTGGTGAAATCGAAGAGTAGGGCCACCTGAAGGATAATCCCCTCACCCTCCCCTATGGTGGTTGTAGACCAAGGGGCAAAGACTTTGGCTCCAACATGAAATGAAATAAAAACTTGCAGTACGACTGAGGACACTTGTGTTGGCTCTGCATCCCACTGACTTCCACTGATCTCTGAACAGTTTCTTTCCTGCAATCCTTCTGGTATTCATTTTATTTTGACCCTCTCTCTGATAAATGTTGCGGCGGCCCATCGAAGGAAGCTGGAGAGATCCCACACAGACACAACAGTAATCACTGCACCGCCATTCTGCACATGTTCACCATTATACTATAAAATATGCCCGAGATAAAAGAAATCATCATATTAGCTGTTTTCAGCAGCTATCATCTGAGAAGCATCGTTCTCACGTTGTAACTTTGTGTCATCTGCGAGGACCTGTTCCACACAAGTAGCTCCACTTTGATATCTCACCTGCACATAATTGTATGCGGGCTGGTGTAGTGAATGCATTATAATGTTGGGTACACTGGTGACACCGTGTTACCTGGCCTGGTAAGTCTTATCTTGTTTTTGCAAAGAGCATGTAATTCCCTTGTGTGCAGCAAATGCATATTTTGCATGTGTTTTCTAAGGACAGAACAAAGGAAATGCTCTGTTTGCAATGCAATGCTTATAGGGCAGAATGTTGCCATAGTTTTGATGTTTATCTTAATTCATCAATGAGCAGGGGGAGCTTTGAGGACCTGACAGAGAATCATTGAAAAAACAGCCTTTGTGGTGGAAGAAGAAAAAAAAAACAAAAATGGCACATTGAAATTCTGCACCAGAGGAAAGGAGAGAGGAGAGGGAGCTTTGAACCAGTTGCCTGTCAGTCTTTTTCTGTGTTTTTGTGTGAGGAGATGAGTGAGAGTTCCCTGTTTCTCCTCCATGCTACCTCTCCCCAGAGTCTGGGCAAACCCGCTGCACAGGTTGGAGAAAAGTTGAGTCTGTGGACTTTGAAAGGGGAAAGAGAAAAATAAAGCGCTACCTTGCTTTTGAACTTTCACAACAGCAACATACACAACAGCCGTACCTGAGCAGTGTGCATGCGAATAAAAATATAAAGTCAAATAACCTGGGAATGTAGCACACGGTCAGGGAGGACCGCGCTGTTCTCATCACTTCAGATTTACAGCAGGATTTTAGACTCGCACTATTTCAGCTGTAAACTTGAACGGATGTTTTTCTCAATACCACTGGGCTTCAAACACTGACCACATGATGGCCCTGTGAAGACCTGCACTCTTTCCCAAGTTTCATATGTGTTCCCAGACAGTGTGAGATGCCTTTGTTTGTTCTATTGAGTTGTATCTTCAACTAATTCTACTATCACCAGGATTTAGGCGATTATCACTACTGTGTACATTTGTTCTTAAGGTGATGTGATTGTCCTTTACTCGACTTCCATTTTATATTAGTTTATACTCGGTGGGAAACATTATTATTATTTTATTTTTTTTATATAATCCACCAGTTAAATCGGGCAAACAGAATTGCTATTTACCCTTTAATGCTGTACACTGGAAAACTGGGATTTCAAGTAAGATAAGAGGCCTTATTTCTTAAAAATATAAATAAAAATCATTTATTCTCACTTGCACTTCAGAAGATACCCGAGTTAGAAGAACAGTTTTCATAATATCACAACAGACAAGCAGGATTATATTCCTTAGTTAGATTGTATTTGCTTAAGCCATTTTAAAATTGTTCATTGTCATTGCTCATAAAAGGCACAACTTGGTGAAATTTTGATGATTTATATATTCACATTCAATAAGTTAATAAAAAAAATTATATTTAATGTTTTAATCAAAAACTGTAACCAACATACACTGAAGTAGTTTTAAGTAAGCATATATTTTGTTAAGTATATTTTTTTGCTAAAATTATGTAAAGTTTTATCAGCGATTAATGTCTAAGTTTAAATATTAAGGTGTGTGTTGAGAAGCCTTTTGATGAAAACGTAGTGTAGCTTAAATCCTCATGTCTTTAAAAGAGGACATTTAGGGATTTTTAATGATACCAAATGTGAAGGGATGTGGGTTTGGTACCTTTATCTTTCTCATGAAGGAAAATAGTATCCATGAGTGTACGCACATTTTATGGGAAGAGGAAAAATAAGTGCATTATACTTATTATTGAGAAAATTCTGGCTTGAGATGTTATTGATTCAACTCTCTTAGGAATACATTAAAACATTCTGAATGATTTTATCTGTATTTTACTATAGTATTTAAGTGCTTTAAAAATATCCTCCATAGTGGATATTGTAGTTATTTCCTCCATTTTGTTTTGTGTTTTTTCAAATGCGTCATTCTCTGAAGCAGAAAGAATTTTACTGTGAATTTTTGATGGAAACTCAGATACTGAGTTGCCCGCTGAAGAAAACCAAGATCCAGTGTTTGAGGAGCATTGTTGAGCAAACGGTTCTCTTTACTGGTTGGTGCCCAGTGTGCCAGTATGTACCGAACCCAACTGGATTTAAGGGTTTGGCTTTGTGGCCTACAGAGGCAAGACTACCTTCAGAGTTACAGGAGAACTGGGCATTTGGTTGAACCTGTACCCTAAGGAACCCACCTGTTCTTTGACAGGTTCCTTAGAACTGTCATCCTCCTCGACACCATGAGAACAAATGGTCTTACACGGACTAGAACCCTCAAGAATAACAGGGTTCCAAAGGAGTGCAAGATCATAGTGGATAAACTCTTCAAAAACAGAGGATGAGGAAAAACCACTGATGTTCCTTGACTTCTGCTCCTTGGTGAAGAGTTGTTCACTCAGGTGATGATCTACTCTATCCCATGACAAAAGTGGAAACCGCAGCCAAATGCAGCTCTGAGACACTATGGCGCCGTCCATCTTCCAGAAATGGTGGATGAAACATGTGTATCAAGATGTCGCACATCGAGTTGCAAGAACAAAACATGTGCACCTTTATGTTTCCAAGAAGTTGAATTGATTTTTGAAGTATTATACCCAATACGCACAACAAAGCAGCGATGATGGACTTCCATTTAACATGCTTAGGTTGACTTTTGTGTTCAAAACAAAACAGTTATGATGGACGTTAAAACAGTTGACTTATTGGTATTTTCTTTGGGACTAATTGTCAGTTTCACATGTATGGCTTTCTGATGTTTACTGTAGTGGACACGTGGTATCTTAAAAATCAAACGTTTTTCTCGAAACGAAAGTTGTGATATTTAATTAAAATTGATTGGGTAATATTGTTTTCCCTGGATAGTCATGAGGGTAGTCATAATAGATCACGTCATGGGATGCTTCAACAAAACATTCCCAACATTGACAGATTTTTTTTTTTAAACAATAACATACAAGTCTGGGCCTTCCATCATTTTGACAGATTAGAACACTAGGATGATCTTGTGTAGGGTTTTCCTTTTGCAACACTGTTAATAATGTATATTGAACAAGGATGCAGGCAGCACCTCGGAGTGGCTTACAACAGGCCTGGGACCTGGGCCTGGGTCCAGGTCTGGGACCACTGCAGGTCATAACGACATGTTCTCTCATCCCAAACTCATCACATGCCAACACTTGGACAGAACCACAGACCACAGGTTTCCAATGCGCTGGGTCGTCCCATCGGGGCTGCAGCTGTGTTAGTGCTGATGGAGCGCGTGCTGTGGGATTTCCTCTAAGTGAAGGGAACGCTCTGGGAAAAGCCACATCCACAGAGTTTTGCCAACTTCTTATCAGTTCTCTGGAGAAATGTCCCTTGACTTTAAAACTCTGACTAGGGAACCACTGGTAATTCTATTCTCTGGTTTGGCCAAAGAGCAGCTTCAGTACAGTGTTCAGAAGAAAACGAACACAAAATTACAAACTCAGATAACATAATTAATGACACTTGTGTTGTTCTATATTAGTGCAATGTTCCTATTTGCTAGTATAAATGCAGTCTTTGGTATATCTTGTCTATTCATGTCTGTCTTCAACTTTTCATTCCCTGTCCGTTGGTTCTATATATACATTTTTTTTATTTTGATGGAGCTGTTTTAACTTAATCTGTTACTCAGCATTTTAATTTGAGTCATGTTTATAGGAGTTATGACAGAACTTTTACAACAGAAGTATAAAGCGACTTCTGGATCACATTTATAATATTTATTTTAACATGTACATACCCAAATCAAAACAGGCAGTAAACACATCTTCTGGTCTCCATGGCAGCACCACATTATTACCATGAGGAAAACATAAAAATAAGCTGAAGCCTTTGAGGTTTGGCTGAAATCTACTTCTGTGTACTCTCCTCCAACTAGTCTGTGGCCACTGTGTGAGTGATTGTCACTGTTAGAGCTCTAATGACCCGCTAGACTAGTCTTATTGTTATCGTCACCGTCTAAGCACCAGTGCTGTCCAAACTGTGGATGTTCACCAGCGGCCCTGACCGCCTCCATTTGTCTCAACTTCTGCAGGGCCACATCTTCTCTAAATCACTCCCCTCTGAAACATCTATAATGCTGCAGCAGTCTGAAACAGAAAAGAGGGCCCTGAAATGGCTCGGCTGATTGGTTCCAGACTACAGCTGGTGGAAAAGAAAACGAGGCTGAGAGTGAGAAAGTCGCGGCCCGGAGAATAACAGGCAGCGGTACATAACGAGCCTCATCCTCCAGCTTTATTAGAGAGGAGGAGTCCCTAACCCTGAGGGGAGAGGGGCTACTCCCACAGCGCCCATTGCACTTTTTAACAAGCCCCTGTTCCAGACCCACTAGAGATTTGTCCAGTCCACCTGATTTGTCGAGTCCAGCCCATTAGCACGTTTTAGTTTAAACAGGAATCCGCCCCAGATTATGGAGGTCCTGTGGGACCTGCTGAAGCCTCCTCTGACATCGCCTGCTTGTGTTTGCAAACAGGGCCAGAGTCTCTGCAGTAAACAAGGTATTAGGAGCTAAAGAGACACTGCTTCATACAGCAAACATATTACCTCAGCACAAGTCAGCAAATGCTTGTTCAGTCAAAAAGGAAGCCAATATAGAAATGCCACAGCTGGCAGTTCCTGAAACGGCCGCTTGAGGCTGATTCCAAAACAGGATCAGTCCCCACAGAACCTTGTTTTAAAACACAACCTTAAAAACTAACCTTTAAAGTGAAATAAATGTGTTAACGTTCGCAAGTAATGCTTTTGGTGTCATTGGGGAAACTCTGTGAATGTGAAATTCCATATAACCTATCACCTACTTAAATAATACTAATGTTAACCCATTATAGAATATTGTTTCACATCAGTATTCCACTGGTTTTGTTTGTGTTTCAGTAACAGTATGACATTCAACCAATTTTAAATCATTTTTGTTTGGATTGTTGGCCAGAAAAAATTACCAATAATAGTAACAATAAAATAATTTACATACCTGAGGCCAGGGGGAAAAAATACTATTACACTGATTGTGACTAAAGTCAGTAATTTACATCATAGCTATTGAATGTGTTATATTCAAATGATAAAATGTCATCTTAAATTAGCATCTGTTTCACAGCAGCAACACAAGTAGGTTATATATAGATATAACTGTAAATACAATTAGGCAGTAGGGGGTAAATGTTATGAACATGGAGGAGTGTGGTAGTTTTCACTGACAGTTTGGTGACGTCTGTGTTTGACCTTTACTGACCACTCGCTAAGTTAGTCACAATTATAGAGCTTTTCTTTAACGAATGAATACTCAGGCAGATGTGACCGTTGTTGTTGTGTCATAGGTGTCTCATTTACCAGTAATTATCAAGAATGATTTAGGAGCTCATAATGACCTTGGTATTTGACCTTTGGCCACCAGTATATTTACAGTGGAGGTTTTCACGAAATTTGAAGACACTTTTTCCACCTCTCCTCAAGATATTGCATTTTCAATGTAATGGGGCTCGTAGAGTGTTTGGAATAACACACAGCTTCTGTTTAAGTCAGACTTTTATAGCATCTTTTGTTTTCTTGGCAGTTATCAAAATGCACTAACAACACACAGATGTTGAATATCTTTACTGTTATGTAATTACAATACACAACATAGCCTAACTTTTCCCCATTATGTAACATTAATTCCACCAGTTTTGATAATTATCATGTGTAAATGTATGAAGTTGATACCTCATAAACACAGCTACATGTGTGTGTACTCTCTATGTACATTTCCTAGTTTGCAGTATTGTCAGTGTCTTTAATTCAGCCTTGGAATCTATACCTAAAAAAATCTATTTGCTCCATCCATGTGTATGAATATAATTTCTTGCCACACCTATTTCTCATTATGTCACTTTCTGGACTTTAAACACAAGGTTTTAGAAGATAACACAATATTTTTTTTTTTTAAAAAACTCAAATACATTCATGTTTTTTCCTCCAAACAATCAGTTATCGTTAGCTAACAGCTAACTAAGATGCTAGACTAGGTGAGGTCACAGGGGCCGTGTCCGCACTGTTCTGTCATAACCCCGTGCCCTGATATGTGTTTGAACATTAAGCCAGAATAAATGTGTGTTTTCACCTTTTAATGACCTACTCAAGAGATTACACATCAACTCTTGTTGCCACAAACGTATCCAGGACAGGATCACATCATTAAAATGTTCACACATATCCAATTATGTCACTTGTGTCTTTCCTTCCTGATCTTTCCGCGGGCCACAGACTTCTTGGTGAAAACAACATTATCATAGAGACAGTGTGCCGCAGTCTATTTACTGGAGGTGTCCTTAATAACTCTCCAGGTATGTTTAGCTCATATTTGCAACAACTGCTTTTCCTAACAGAAGGAGGAGACGCACCCAGTAATCACTCTGTTTTCTCCGAGAAAATGCTGTTATTATTCAAACTTCACTGTGAATAACTGAGCAAGTGAATGTGCTGGGAAGGGCCCAAGAAATGAGACAGTGAACGTGTGTGTGTGTGTGTGTGTGTGTGTGTGTGTGTGTTTGCCTTCTTAGCATTCGCCTGCTGCCTTCCCTTTGAGGAGCAGCCATTACTAATCGCTAAGAAATTTCCTCCCTTTCCTACCTGCGGGCCTGTCAGGTCGTAAATGAAAAGGAATTAAGTAGAAATCCATACATTTCCAAGCTTCCTTCCATGCCCGCCGCCTGCACCACACTGCCGTATATCATTAGAGGAGCAAATTAAACATTAGCGCTTCGGCTGCCGCTAGTTTGGGCTAATTGCTAATCAGCAGTAAAAGTTGCCTGGCACGGAATATTGCTTACCATAAGCTAAAGGTAATTTGCTTCTCAAGACGAGCTAGACCGGCTCGTCTGTTGTTGTCCAGAATCCATGCCTAATTACTGCCGGAGGGTGATGACAGTCACTCAACGGAGATTAAGACCGAGGCGAAAAATGGAAATGTGCCATAATGCTGGAATGAGCTAGAAGTGCTTCTGTCTGCTTTTCTTTAATTCCCTCTCTTTCTCCCTGCATGGCTTGCTGCTGAAAGAGATGGATTCAAGGAGTGAGAGTCAGCGACAGAGACGGTGCTCGGCTGCATACACAACTCTAAATCTTTTTCATTAGAGACATCTATTAACTACAGATGCACTTTCATGGAGGCATGTTGCCGGCACACCTGGTGTGATGGTGTGATGTCTGCTTTTTCATCAGGAAATGTTTCTAACTCTGTCAATAAGCCTGCAGCACTTATGTCAGTGGCAGCATGATAATAAGGGAATCAGAAACATGAGCAGTCAGGAATACCAGTCAGACACCCTGTTTTAATCAACATATCCAGAGGAGAAAACAAAGACAAATTATGATACCGTATCTGAGACGCTTCCACACGTTCTACTCCAACTTTGACCTGCAGTGTGGTATCATTTTACACGAGGCGTTGGTGATATTTCACTTGGAGTTTGACCCTCCTGTAAAGTCTGATTTAGAGGTCTCTGGTGCAAGGGGTCCACTCACTTAAGGTGTTTTCACACTTGAATTTCGTTCCGATTCAGGCAGTAATGTATCACAAAGTCTTCCAGTGTTTGCTCATCACCTTGTTTCGGTTCACACTAATCCGTGCCCCCAACAACACGCCCATGGAAACAGGTGGAAGCCATGTTCCTTCATTGTTTCCTCACTGAAAACCTTCAATACTTCTGAGTTTTTGTGCGTATTATCGAGCATTTCCAGTTTATGCTCGTCTTCCCAAACACCGAGGAGGCAGTCTAGCTCTTCCTCCGTCCAAATTGCTCCTCGACTCATTTTCTCCACTTGCTTATCCGGCAGCTGACGATAGGTACGACGCTCATTAAGCTCGTTAGCCTACTGTCTGCTTACGTCTGGCAGCGGAGCTTTTTCAACAGAGCCACTCTGCTTTACGGTAATGTTTGCGACATCACCGCATCATGCTTAGAGTGGTAGAGAAAACTGTACATATTTATTGCTATCATTGTGGTGATGTTCACACTGTAAAGAAACCGCTGTGCAAACAACTGCAACTTTGCTGAGACCACCTCTTCCAAGTGTTCTCAGATCGGTTGTTTTGTTCCAGAATGGAGTGCAATTACAGCATGCACATATGCCCAATCGAACCGGACCACAGACTTGTTCTGGAACAACAGTTCCAATCGATTCAGGTGTGAAAACACCCTCTGAAACATCCAATATGTGAATGTAACTCAGTCTCATCAGGCCCCGTGAAGTCTCATTTTACTGACTACAGTTTCCAAATAGACCAAAGTCATGACAGCATTAAACTGCACCTGACAACAGTTTTTTTTTTTTTTTTAAGGAAACTCACTATTCTTTTAGATTGATCACTTTTAGGAAGTTCAGACATGGCAGGCTATCTTTTATTTGCACATTGACTTTAAAATGTTATTGTTCCTAGGCAGAGGAGGTGTGAATATGGGATATTTATGAAACAAAAGAGGAAGAGGAAGGGTGATTATAATGCATATTTAACTCCGATTGTCATGTATGTTATAAACTCACACCTTAATTGATCTAGAGGATGTATGTGACTTTTATTTTATGTAACATGACAATATATTTTCATTATCATGTCATGTATTATGTATTACATTTTCATGAGGGTAAAAAAACTCAAATATTGGCCCTGAATTGACATAGTTTAGTAGTTATTAGTGTTAGTTACAAGTTATTAGTTCCAGTGATAACTTTGTAGTTGGAGTGGATGTAATAAATTATCAGCTGAGTCAGAATGAATGAGCATGTCTATGTTTTCTTATTTTGATGTTGTATTTTACCTGTAATTTATATCCATTATTCCCATGAAATTCCAGTTTATGGGTTAGCACTGATGAAAGATGATTCAACAACCAACACATTTCATGGAAAAAAAAATAGCAATAACTTTAGCCACACTAATTTAATGATTTTTTTCATTATTCCCTCTAGGGATATTATAAAAGTGTGTTTTAAGAGGCCAATGTACAGTTATGTATATACTTCAAATCATAAGCCATGTTTGAGATTGATAAAGGATAAATGAGTTATTTTTAACCTGTTCTTTACCTTTTCGTGGTAATGCTGCATATT
>JAPSES010000120.1:13520399-13535884 GCA_029822895.1 Maxillicosta whitleyi | reverse complement strand
ATTAGGTTTGGTCAATAATTAACCCAGATACTGAGAAACAAAATTTTTGGCCCCATTGACCCCAATGTTAATGAAAAATTCAAACTGATCCAGAATCCAGGATTTCTTCCGGATCATCCCCAAAAGTTAATCATTTCTTCCTTGTGCCATTGCCAACAAATCCTGAAAATTTAATCAAAATTCATTCATAACTTTTCGAGTTATGTTGCTAACTAAAGAAGGGACAAAGAGACAAATAAACATAACCTCCTTGGCGGCGGTAACAATGACGTTTATTTATATAACACTTTTATATAACACAAAACATACAAATACATACAAGCTTAAAACATAAAAGCAGTATTTGGACCCAATTATATCTTCTTACAATTATACTTATTACCGTTACTTAAAATACTCGCTCTGCTTCGTGACTGAAGTAACATTTATATGTGACCTAGATTTATATATAAAAGTACTATGACCTGAAATAACACTAAATGTCTTTTTACCTGCAAATCATCCACATGTGCTCACAGGGAAATGTCATGTCTGCTTTTCCACACAGTTTCAGGAGGGAACCTGCATAATATCGCTCCTGCATGATAGTGACTCACTTTAATCCCACTGAAAATAAAAGACCAACATCAGCCTCATATAATGTTCTAAAGCTTATTCAAGAAAATAACTTCTTGTAAGCGTGCAGGCTTTGTGTCTGTGTGTGTATTATATTTCACACACACAGTATCAGTGACTGTCTTCCTTATTTCAAAGTCCAAAATAGCTCCAAACCAAAATGTACAGCAGCCAGATACTGGACGATGGAGAGGAGGTGTAGGTGTCTCTGGTGTGAAAAGCAGCCCAGTTGGATCCCGGTACAGTCCAATCAATACATCGTTATAGATCGTAATCACGTGAAGCGTATAATCGCCTAAAACCTATCAATTATAGAGAGAAAGATAGCCAGGGCCTCCAAATCCTGGCCTGCAGCCGTCTTCCTCCTTGGATTAGGATCTGAGATTGGGTCAGGATCATAGGGGCTGTGCCCAGGCCGGCCAGATATCAGATTAATGACCACTCCAGGGGCACACATCTCAGCCAGCAGTTAGAGGGAGAGGGAGCAGCGAGTTACTGCAAAATAAATAATACATCATTTGGTCTGGAAGCTGACATAATTATCACCTAAGACACAAGCGCTCCGGCCAGTGCATGAAACATCTCATAGACAGCGGGATATCAGTGTGTTAGAAGAACATTTCAGACACGTGTGATGCAAACGGACTTTACTGTGTTGTTAGTAGTCTGTTAATTAACACGTCGCATAGCAAACGAGTTAAAAGTGTCTGTTCCAAAAACATATGATTAGATACAAATCCTCAGAAACACTGAACGCACCTTTGTACGACGGTTAGATCCCCTGCAACCATCTGTGTATTCAGATGGATTGTATCTGTTGACTGGATTATGAACATAAATATTCAATATACTGTATGTAAATAAGTGTCAAATCATTATATTCTTTGCATTTTAAAGGTGATAGAAAATTATCAGCAACGCCCAACCGTTCTTTTTCTTAAATGTAGCTTTAGTCGTATTTTAATCTATTCATTTATAGTTATTTTATGAGCATAAACAGATGAATTGTTATCACTTTAAAGGTTTTCACTTTAACTTTACATTTAAAGCACACAAATTGTAGGAGTTGTAGTTTTGTTTTTAGGATTTGACTAATTTTGTGTAGTTAGTTTTAAGCATAAGTTATTATGAGGAAAGCATTGATTTAATGAAACTGTAACAACTCAGAAAAAATATAATAGGATCCATGAAAATGTTGATTGAAATTAAACTTTTTTTTTTCATCCACAATTCTGTTTTGTTGTATGTCGAGTTGTTTCAGATCATTGGTTATGTTTTAACCAGTTCTTAATTTTAATCTGCGATTTATTTAACAATTTTGACTAATTAATTCGGGTTGTCTTGCACGCTTCTAAGGTACCTCAGAACAAACTTTTATTATTTATTTATTTTTGGTCAAAAATGATACCCAACACTGTCACTAAGTGTGTACCAGATTTAATATTCCCTTAACTTAAAATCCATAAATGGATAAAACAAATACAATCGTAATGGTCTTATATGTTTTGGTAGCCACCATATGGAAGTGAAAAGCAAGGGCAGAGTGCTGTAATCTAAAACATCACCACTTGATGTCACTATATTACACACTGAGCCTTCAATACCACAGAAAACCAAGGTTGAATAAGTTAGCACGCATTAGTTAGAGACAAGCAGTCGCACTACTTACAAATGACATACAGTCTGAAATAAAATTTGTGAGGTAAATCAGGCCAAATTAACATTGATAAGATGATTAAACAAAAAAAAAACAAAAAAAAACTGCGAGTTAATCACACAGTCATATTTAGCATGTTTCCTTTATGCTAGCTGCCTTCACCCATAGTTAGCTGGGATAGGCCCCCGCGACCCTTCATATTAGCAATGTAAGCTGAATACAATATGCAGCATTTCCATAATAAGCAAAACATTAGAAAATGGGTGCTAACATTATATGGAATGTTTGTAACAATCTTCAAATTCAGAAAAATGCATAATTTCTTTCATTTTGTTGGCTCTTGGGGTCATATCATATTAGCGAAACTAACATTAATGTTTCATGTTATTTACATCTATTTTAATTGAAAAAAAATGGTGTAATACACTGGATGTTTATATTTTTTAGCGTTACAATGGATGAACTAAATACACAGTGATGTTTACACCCAATTTACTCAAATAAATAACCACAAAATGAATGAAATTGGGTCAGATTTAAAAGCGTTTTTTTTTTTTTTAGGTTGGACATACACAACCTGCAGTGTGAATTGAAAACCGCACTACAGCTCACAAATCTAGTAACAAATCAGAAGTGTTGCTTTATTTTTGCTTCACAAACTAACTCGTGGATAACTGCGCTGCTAAAAGTTCCTTTCTGTCCTGACCTTCACTAAAACACAGAGTCACAGCAGCGATGTGCTGCAGATCATAGAGCTGCGTATTGACCTGCCCTCCATGGACAAGCTGGTAAGAAATTGACATTTCCCTTCTGAAACACCTTGTTGCCAACAGCAAGGCAATTAAATTCACAGGAAGTCATTTCACATGCGTGTCTGTGCAGCTGAAATCTCCAATCAGGACACTGCCTGTGAGGTGAGGCTCTCGTTTCCTACCTCTGCCATATGTGAAAAGAGAGGCCTACTGCTTCCAGCTCCCCTCCACCTTCTGCTTTTACTCAAATAAAAAAAAAAAAAAAAAAACATTCTGATGGTTATGGGAAATCCAACTACAAAAACAAATATGTATATTTTCAATTTATCTCACCTCCCATACCTGTCTGTGCTCCCCACAAGCCTTGGCATCTCTCCTTGCTGCCCCTCCAACTCAGTATTTAAATTCAGAATTCCTAAGCGGATTTTCTCAATTTAGCCATACTTTTAATCTTTGGCGAAATGAGTGATGACTTCTTTCAATAAAAAAAAAAAAAAAAAAAAAAAAAAAACCTGACAGGCTTACAGCGCACACCGGCGGATTAGTTTCCCGTGGAGATGAGGTTTTCCTTTGTGCCACCGTGTGTCTGTTTGATGGGGTTTAACAGGAAGCGTTGGTGCTGAAATTGGATGCAGCAGGGATCGTGGGTAGATGGCCCAGGTTCGATACAGACCCCCACGCTGCAACTTTGCCCTGTGCCTTTTCCTTCATTTTCCTTTCCCTCGGGTCCAATGACTGAGGCTTTAAACACTCATAGACTGACTGACACACAGATACACACACCTACACACAAATACAAACAGAAATGCAGCTTCTAAACACACATACACAAACCACAAAGCTCCACACACACACACACACACACATATGCTGTTAGGAATATGCACACCCTCCAAAGCACCTGCTTTGAACAGTCCAGTCGAGTATTAAATCCCACCTGCTCCGTAATCTATTGGATATTGCACACTTTGTTGTGGTAGCCGCTCACCATCTTTCATTACACAATAGTGGAGCGCACACACTTTTCATCATGTTCACTTTCCCTGCTAAAACAATGGACGCTAATACCTTCATTACTGCAAAACTAGTTACAACATGAAGTCGTGGAACTCTGTGTTAAACAGCACGCAGAATATATTTTATTATAAAAGACGAACAATTTGACTGTTAGACCGGATATGAAAAGTAGATAAAAATCCTCGGTGACACCCCCCCTATCAGACTGTGGACTACCATTCTGAGGATTTATTGAGATCGTGCAAAATCGGAAGTGACCATATTTGGACAATTTCATAAAAGAGAGCTACCTATCAGAAAGAAAAAAATAGGTTTTAAATATCAGTTTGGAAAATCCAGCGGTCACTCATACATGTCAGTCAAAGCAAAGACTCAGCAATAATTTAAGAAAGGCACTGCCAGCTGTTATTAGAAGGTGTAAATAAAGCAAAAAAAATACTGGAATAACTCCTGAGCTAAAATGATTCTATACATTTCAGGTTCAATCTCTGCAGGAGACACGAGTATTTGCAGGTTGTCTGTGGTATTACACTTAAAGGTACTTCTCCATTGGTTTGGGGTTGGGTTTGGCTTTCAGGTCTCATTTGTTGCCTCTGGCTCCCAAGCAACACTTGGTTCAGCTTTATTTAAGGGTCCAGTGATTTATTGACTTACGCCTGCGACCACATAGCATGGCTTTTTTTTTTTTCCATCAAAAAAAAAAAAAAAAAATCTCTAGGATCAAGTGACAAGATTAAAAAAAAACGCTGCATGTAAGTTTTGTTTGTATGATAACTTGTAAGGATTCTAATAGTATATTGTAGACTGTCTTACAACCACATCTTAAAATTCAAGCTGAAGCGTTATGATTTTATATCTCCAAACCCTACATTTTGTAACATACTCAAAAGACACACAAGTTGTTTGGTGTAGCTTGAATAATAAACAGAACATGGAGCAACCGCTGGGACTTGCAGAAGTATCTGTTCATGTAATACCATTAACAGCCACTAGGTGTTGGCTTCCAATAAGCATCACTCCCAATAGACTTCCAATAAAATGATCTTTAGAAGTACCGTTTGCTTTTTCCAGGAGTCATTCTGGTCTTGTTCATACGTGTACTCAGGGTCTATTTGTAAATTGCTTTGGACTAATAGGAACTTTCCAAACACCTATTTATTGAAGGAAACATATTTGGACTAAGATCACTGTGCTAGAGTTTAATGGCTGTCGCTACTATCAATTCTTGCTCTACTCAATCCCCACCCTTTTGTCCAAATATGGTCACTTGTATCTTACACAATGAGCTGTCCGTAGTACTCAACTACTTCTGTAGGATATCATTCAAGCAGAACAGTGTCTGGGTTCTACTCAAAGATGTGTTCACACAAAAACCAGTAAAACTAAATAATAGTGCTGTGAATTTAAAGGGTGTCCCAAAAAATGTACAGATGTCCATTTCGGAGTGACTACATGGTCAGGAGAAGAGATACTTTGCAGGGTTTATTTTGGACAGAAAATGTTTTATTTTACAAATGTCAAATGAAAAATTCTGGTGGATAAAAAAAAAAAATGATAAAATTATAATGTTCCAAAGTTATTACAAATGTTCAATGTGTGCTTTTGACCCGAACACAGATCGTTTTTTTTTTTTTCTGACACAAACAACCTTCTTATGCCATGTCCAAATCTGATTTCCTGTTGGCGTGTGTTGATGAAATTTTCTAACAAATTCAGGTTGCACATTCACATTTGACTGAATTTGGGTGCAGTTCAATACACAGAACACCTTTTCAGTTGCAGTAAACAGCATGTATGCCCTGAAAGCAGAACAATATAAATGATTACATTTCTTTGAGCAAAAACAGCAAACAAATTTTAAACAAATTATTAGGTTATGAAATTATGTCAAATTTTTGGGGACACCCTGTATATTTATTTTATTTAATAGTTTATTTAGACGGGACAGTGCATATTAATGAACATTACATACGTGATGTACTGTAAATATGCCGGAATTAGCATGCATGCTAAATTTAATCCAACAACATTAAAATACTCTACAAACAATACCACGGACAATACAGACAGAGAAAACATGATCAAAACAATACAAGGACCAATATACATAGAATTCCAGCAGTGGAAGAGTATAAACTAAACAATACATATACAAACGATGGTTAATGCTCACAGGTTTGATTATCTAAAATCCAATTTTTGAGTTTTACTTTAAAAACCATAAATGTTTGACATTCAGTAATCGCTGTGGGCAGTTTGTTCCAAGTCAATCCTTGAACTGACAGGACATTCTGGGCAAAGCTAGATCATCTGAACTGCACCTCACAGGCCCCTCTGGTAGCAGCCCTCGCCCTCGTATTTAAACAAAAGTTTAATGAATGAAGTAATCTGAAACTCAATATCTTTTTGCAGGGTTATTAATTTCATTGATAAGTAGCAGACATTGCAAAATAAATGCAGGTAAACCCATTCGAAACCTAATTAATAGAGTATATATGTGACAACTTCAAACTTTTATGGTGTTTTTATATTTGTTTGTTATAATTGATAGGATAAAAAAAAAAAAAAAAAAAAAAAAAGACGATTTATCAACAAATAACAGCCTAAAATTGTATATGTAAAAAAGTTATCATCCAAATATGCTATTTAAAAGTTTACAGTCTCATTTTCTAGCTATGATTACTGCTTAGATGAACAGACGCAGTGTGTGTGTGTTCTGGATTACAGGGATAAAAGTTTTTGTGATGTGGAGAACACTCACTCTGCTCCTTCATCCACTCAGGTGTGGAAAAAGTTTTTATTGACACCTCAGACTGTCAAGCATCTGTTGTAAAACCATGACGAAATTTTCATCGGTATTAATTATTTGTATATTTATTGAGCCTAACAAGACAGTAGATGGTCAGAGAAAGCGGAGTATCCTGCCAAAGGTCCAGGGTCATGACAGATGGGCTGATCTAGGCTGGGCTCAGACAGTCTCAGACACTTGGCTTGGTGTGACTGGGTTCCTGGGGTTAGCCAGAAGCAGCAGCAGCAGCAGTCGTGCTCGCTGGATATCTATGGCCCACCATTATTCCTATACCTCCTTAATCCAGTATAGAAGACTTAAGCTTCTTTGTTTGCTCATTTGACTGTGTGGGTGCCATATCCCAAAGCTGGGCATAGGATTAGTCAGGCATTGTGTCAGTTGCTTGTGATGATGCCGGGGTGGGGGATGGGCCTGCTTGATTAAACAGAGGCAGGAGAAACAACAACATGAGCTTTGATTTGAGGAATGACTGCACCGCAAGGTAGGAGGGATCCCTCAAAGACAAAGAGAACCTAAAATCCACAGGATACCTCAGCGTTTCTGTAAGATCTGTCGTCTCGTTTTGCTTTGACGTAGTTTAACTCACTAACAGGAGAGGCGTTTAAGTAATTTAACAATGCAGAGAGTGCTTGTGAAATAGCCATTCTCATCATTTCCTTTGATGTGTACATACATTTAATGTGAGCCAACGCTGGCTGAGAGGCGTGACAAATCTCTGGAGAGAGTCTCTTCTCCACAACGTTTTTCCACGGGGTCGGGCTGGCGGCAAGGGTAGTGCAGGGGTGGGAGATTTTGGCATTCCTTTTGGAGCTCTGCACTTGACCTACTTTTCATTAATAGGGATTCTCAGTGAAAAAGAGAGCTGTTTAGTGTGTGATGAAAAGCATAATGACATTTGGTTAAAGGCAGTGGACAGAGTGGATGCAGTCCCTTCCACTGACCCCCACGGGTTTCTCACCTTATTGTGATTGGGTGAAGGCTGTACGTTGGAAGGGGATGGCTGAGTGGGGAGCTAGATGAGCTCAGTGACACAAACACCTTTTGAAAAATGTTTGGTGAAAGCACTGCTGGGAGGCTTTCAATGCCCTCGCTCATGAATCCACAAAAAGGCAATTTCCGAGAACTTAAAGTCTAAGGGGGATATATTGTATGAAGAGCATTCACATCCATCATACTGAGTGGAGATGAGCTAGCCTTGGGTGGATAGATCTCCAAAGTTTGGCTCAGGCTGACTACAGTGACAGCAGATGGAAGAGAGACCATAGACTGTATAGAAAAGTATTTGAAGCTCCACTGACATCACCCACTGGTTTGAGGATCGCCACTTTGGTATTTATCTGTCGCCATCTTGATCTTTTTTTGGAGCAAGAAGTGACTGTATTTGGACAAAAAGACGGAGCTGGAGAAAAGGAAGGGGTGAAACCAAAGGCATAAGGCCTGTGTGTAGACAATGAATTGGCTAGTTGATCATATAGAAACGCATCCACCAGATTGGACCATCTGCTGTTTTTCTGGGTAAGGACTGCTACAATATTTACATTTTTTATCTGATCTGAATGAATTGTTGCCAAGCTAATACAGTGCGCAAGCTAACAATACCACATACTTGATGAAAACATGAACTACATTTCTAACTACGAGGGTACTGTTAAATACCATAGAGGGAATTAATGTCAATTTTGTACATTTTATAAACACACCAAAGTTCGCAGGCCTAAGTGACAGATCAATATGAAATTAATGCTAGTATTTATGCTAGTATTTATTAATGTACATAAATTATAATTCTTGCAAGTAAAAACTGATCCAAATCTACATGGCAGACATGAAAACTCTTACTGCAGTTAGACTGAAATAACCTGTTCCAACTCCAACATTAGAACCACTGCAGTACTGACCCATGGAAGGATCGGAACTACTATTAGTTACTACAGTTACTACTATTACTCAACAGCACAGTCTGCACATGAGCTCCCGAGCATTTGCATATCTTAGTCATTGGAGCTTCAAGAAAGTAATTTATATAAAATTCACCTCTTTACACTTATCACAAAAAAGGAAATTGTATCTTTTAACATGGGGGTGTACAATGAGCGAGCCTCAGGTGGTCAGTTGAGGAACTGCAGGTTCCGTCCGTTCCACACTGGCTTCATTTTTCTGCTCCGTTCGCTGCTGCTGCTTGACTTAGACGCATGTGAACACTGTCCAGAGAGAGGGGAGAAGAGAGAGAAATATCATGGAGCCGCGGCAATTAGAGTCTCACTTCCGAGGTCCACCTGACATCAAAGAGAATAATTCAAGTCCCATCCTTATTACTTTATTTGATTATGGCCATTTTGACCTCTCATTGAAGCAGCCACAATATGTTGCACCAATTAGCCTTCTTGCATGGATGTAGCTGATATGTTGTCAGAGCATGAAAGGTGGCACAGCATACCTAATGTTGTGTCTCAATCTGCAAATTATACACTCCAACACATAAATATATCATGACTGTACCTCACAGTGGTATATTGAATTTAGTGAAGCTCGAAGGTCATATATACATAGAATCTCAAAATGCTGGATGTCAAAATGAAAATATAGATGTTTCATAATAATATTTTCCCCAGACTTAACCATCTCCTCCTCTTCCTCTGTCTCATTTTTCCTTCCTCTCTTATTCTCTCTTATGCTCTCATTCCATCTCTCTCATTTGCTATTTGAAGCAACTATTAGTGTTTTAACACCACAGGAAAGCGGCTTCATTGAAATGCAATGAAAACTGCACAGAGAAGGCAAAGTTAACTAATGGGCTCAAATTTTCAAACGAATGCAAGATTAAAGTCAATTGAATCTCCCATTGGGTTTTGACTGAAACCCTTTGAAAAGAAGCCCCACAGTGGGTTTCAGAAATGAAAAATAGGACTTGTTCTAAAATATTAATAACATTTTATACCCTCATTACAGCAAGCAATAACATTTGTTCAGAAACTTACTTCTATCTTTACCTTGAGGTGCTTCATGTGCCTCAGATAGACGGGAAGGTGGCGTGTCGGTTCACCTCTCCGCCTCCTCCAACACAGCTCTGCAGATGTTACTCATTGACACATCACAGAGTGGGATAGCAGTGCAAATAGACTATATTCATATTTGATCTCCAGTGCTAAAATGAGCTGCCTTTTCTGATCCTTATTTCATTGTGAGCGTTTTTTGAGCCATGATCACGTTAAAATGAATGAGAGGGAAAGACGGTCTTTGACAATATTATGGTGTCTCGGCTGCAAAAAGAAAAAAAAAAATAGGAGAAGAAAAAAAGAAGAGGAAGAATTCGGAGAGCAGAACTACAGAATAACCAAACAGAAGAAAGAGAGCTGAAGCAAAGGGGGAGGGAATAAAGGGAAAAGAAGGTGTTGTCTGACTCAAAACCTTAGAGAGAGAACTACACAGATTCCTTGGAGGACGTTTTTTTTTTTTTTCCCTTCCTTTGCACTATTATTTAAGGAGTACACACTGCAGATCCTGCATCAACTACGATGGCCTAGTTTTTCAACTTTATATACCATGAATTAAATATATTTTACAATACTTGCCCGCATTTCCATAAATGAAGTGTGCATGATAAACGAACAACATAGAAGACATTAGGGAAAGTCGCTCTCATTCTTCGACAACAAATTCAACAACTCTTTGTCTTAGACTTGGGTGTTTGTGTGTACGCTCATGCGCACAGTGCGTGTTCCCGCTCTTTCTGACTGTCTTTGGAGGATTTAAATGTGTCAAAACTCACATGCAAGCCTGAGACAAAGAGCAGCAGGCCCACAGGAGTGACAGGAGGAAGATCTGAAAACTCTTCCGCTGCCTGTAATGGGCTAGAAGTCATTAAAAACATCACTGCCGGCCTAATTAAGACGGGACATCTGGTCTTTCCTCACAGAATGGATCGCAGCAGAGTACAAATAACTCCTCTATGACAAGTTGAGAGGTGTCATACATCTCAGTGATCGTCAATCAACATGGGAGTTATGGAGCTCTTTCATCATTAACGAGCAAATGCTTTGTTTTTTTTTTCCGTTTTTTTTTTTTGCCGTATGAAAGAAAACAGTTAGATAAATTTCAAATAGGAGAAAAAAAAATGATTTGGAGATTTTTTTTCTGTGTCTTCCCATCCTGCTCATGCAATCTCCCTTTTATGTTGCTGCCAATTAGTTGGAATAAACTTTACTCTGACTTTGAAGACACCAGTGATTACAGAGCATTCGGTTACTTCTTTTAAAAGGGCAATCACTGATACTGCTTATACATAGTAACAAAGATGGAAAATGTAGGAAGAATGAAAAATCACATACTGTATAAATGCTCGAGAAACAATAGAAATGTTACCTTTTAAGATATGTTTTTTGTTGGACACTAATTCATTCATTAATTCATGTAACTGTTTATGGTTGAGTTGCAATGGAGGAAAAGACTTCTTTTTAAAGAGGACGTCTAGTTTTTTTTAGTTTTTTTTTTATTTTGCATATGTCTAAAACGTGACTTAAACCACATCAGTTCATACATGGCTCAAATGTAACTGAGACCCCAACTATTAGCAACATGCTAAACACAAAAAATAGCGGGTTTCACAGGGCGTTGTTAAATATGGATCATTTTTGAGGTCATGGTTTCTATGATGGAATAATAATAATGATACTAGATGAGGTTAACTCATTTAATTACCCCTGTAGGAAATTTAGCCTCTGCCTTTTATCCATCCTAATACAAACAGAACTTAGCATTATCAATTAGCATTCATAGTTAGCCCATTAGTAGCAATGAAATGCCATTGAAGGTGCTCAGGGGCCAACCCAAGGGTAAGGGCCCCAGAGATTTCACCAACACCTGTTTTTGATCGAGGGAAACCAGAGTAGTATTTTAAACAGTCACAGCTGAAAGATTGGACTGGATTTCAATATAAAAAGGTCATGTGGTCAGTGGGTCTAGGATGACCCTGTTCCAAAACGATTGTTCATCAGGTTGAGAAGAGATGACGATAAAGCGATTACCCATCATGCCTAGTGCCTACAGTACAAGCCCATGGAGGAAGTGTTATGATCGGAGGTTGATTCCATTGATCAGGTCTAAGTTCAACAACATTATGTGTCCATGAAATTAGGTGAGTTGAACCTAAATCTACTCCAGGATCAGATCTGAACATCAGTGGATGTTTTTCGTGATGACACTAAGATGACAATGACAGGGTTAAAATTGTGAGGGACTGGGTCAGGGAGTCTAGACAATCTGTGGGATATGATTGAGACTTCACACTAGGGATGTCCCGATCCAGGTTTTTGCACTTCCGATCCGATACTGGCCTATACGAGCATGTATTAATATTTAAAGTTATTTATCATCCTTACTTCTTTAGTACTCTTGAAAAGATATCCAGCTGAATTAGGTGAGTTTGAATAATACACAATGGTTGGAAACAAGAAATGGACCTGTTTATTCAGGGATAAACACAAAATAGTCATCATTATAAATAAGGAATAGAAATGGCATCAGTGGTCAGTAAAAAGTGTTAATAAGACCCGGGGATGGATTAAAAAAAAACTGGATTGGGAGTCTGGATCGGATTTTTTCCATGCCGGCCGATTAGATACGCATTTTTTTTTTGCTAATATCGGCAGCCAATCCGATCCAAATATCGGATCGGGACAAGTCTACTTCACACCTTGGTTTAACTTTGACGTGCTTTCTTAAATCTGACTAAAGCACTGATACTGTAAAAATATAAGAACTGTTCTGTTGCAGGTAGAGTAGGACACTAAAGATGGATGAATTCATGTAGAAATATTGATATTAAAGTCATTTTTGGTTAGGAAGCTGTTTGCCACCTATATTGTCCAGTAAATACCACCGAAGTGCAGGAGGCACAAATCCACTCATTTCATATCACCGACAGACTATCATTACTTAAATCACCACATTTGTTAGGGTTAGGGTCTCACCATTGGACTACTTTGGAACACCCAGATCCAGCTTAAAGCAAGAAAGATACTTCAACAAAGCATTGTGAACATAGAGGAGTTTAAATAAGGCAGTTAGTTTGATGAGTCAACTATATATTTACCTTTCATATCATAAGCTTATTGAAATATATGGATAATGTTTTGGTTTTACTGATGAAGATGAAGCTGCCGCAACAATTGTTTTAGCTCTGCAGTGACGAAGATCCAATACAGAAAATTTCCCATGAGATTTATGTGTCATGGATATGTTATGCTATTACTTGTGTTTATATTGCAAACCAGCAGTTTAACCCTTTAAACCCTACCCCGACTTATTTTGATTAATTAAAACATTAGAAAATAACTCTGAAAACTAACTAACAAACAAACTAATGTTGCAATCATTTAAAATTTACTTACTAAAATATCTAAAAATATTCTCCAGCTTCTAGTACAGGCTTGAATGAAATGATCATAATGACCTAATAAAACCTATAAGGTGCAATGTCTCAGGTGTGAGAAGCCGTGAAAATTTTTCCAGTTGCACAAACAGTGAAAGAGTTCCAGCCATCCAAACGACATATGCACAGGGTGTGTCAGCAGTGACACGTCAGGCTTAAAAGACTTGCGATGAATAAAGTCTATCAATCAGGGAATTTCAGCGTTGATGAATATTTCACTTTTTGACATAGGCTTCCACATCATTGACTTCTGTTACTTTAAAACCAACACCTGAAGCATCTCTTCAAACCTGTCGCTTCGTTTTTGTTTCATTTTGCTGCTCTGTGTGTTCAGTTGAGTTCAGATGTAGTGAGCTGGTCTTACATCATGTCCATATCTCCATGACCTAGCTTCATTATGCATCACGTTGAAACTAAATTTTTACACACAGGATGGGAGCAAAACACTTTTTTTTTTTACTGTTTAAAAAAAGACTGAAGGAGCCAATGCGTGAAAATAATTGGAGCCCAAGGGGTAATATTTGTTCTCCTGAAATAATAATTATTCTTATGGTCTTTGTGTGCTAATGCTCAGGCACAGAGGGAGAGCAGAATCCACCATTATGTTTTCATCAATAATAGTTTGTGGGGGTCTGTGGGGGCAGCTGTATTTCATGCATGTCGCCGGCTTCACTGTTTACACGGATAATGTATCTCCTGCCACAGAGTATTCCACTAATTTACCTTTTGGGTTGCGAAAGCTTGCCTTGTTTTTAATTTGGCGTCCATACGGCTTTGTAAGCAACCAAAAACACCATTCAGCTATCTCTTAAATGTGGGGAAGGTAAGAAAATTAGGTTCTAAATGCTCCGTGTGACATTTTACAGTGAGCGATCGAAGTGTTTCATTTGAGGACACTCAAACTCACACACTGATGAAACATCCACGGCGTTTTAATACAATGGTTCTATGTCATATGCTTTATTGTGTCTCCCGCTGGTCTCAAGCAGATGAGGAAACCCTAAAAACCAAGCAGTTTGCTTTATATTCAGGCCCTTAAAGTCTTGATTAAGAAACCACAATTGTATCATACACCTGGGACACATGAAATATTAAGTTCTGACGCCTTAAATGTGTTCTCTGACATTGGGCTTGTGTAGAAAATAATTGACACTATACTCATATTTACACTGTATGTCCTCTGTCGACAAGATTTACACAACTGTGTTCATAAATGAGTGTCTAACAGTGGCAGCTGGTGAAAAAATTTTTTGGTATCCAAGTCAATTTTCAGCTACACTACCACACACCACCACTAGGAAACATCAAAGCACTATTTTGAAATATTAATTGAAATTCGAATAAATCCGTTTTCAGTCATGTATTTTTAGATATAAATTTCAGCTGTTTATGCACATTTTACTGTGACTATTGTTAATGTCAGGCATGTCCCTGACAAGTGATAGTATGGTCAATGCCTTTAGACCAGGAGTGAAGGTAGTGCAGGCAGGTCACATGGTATTAAAAAAAAAAAAATTGAAAATCAGTTCAAACATATTACTGATACCACATGTACGGTGATTCTGTACCTGAAGTCTTCTGTGCTACCAATTGAGTGGTAAATGGACTGCGCTTGCATAGTTTGTAAAGCGCTTTGAGTACCAAGGTGTAGAAACAAAGCCTCACATTCACACATACACTCATACACCAGTAGGCGGCTACTATGCTAATGTAACATGCAACGCACTGCCATGCCAAACCCTACTGGGAGCAATTTAAGGTTCAGTCCCTGTGTTCCAATATCCACTTACCGTACCTAGTTTGGGTACGAAGAGTGTTCACATTACAATTGCGGCGAAAATAAGTGTACTTAAAGAACCCAGATGGTACACTCAAAACGGTCAAATCGTGAAATGTGGAACAATGTATACTTTCCGCACTTAACGACTGCCATCTTCAGTACGTAGCGGAACAGGCGGAGCCAACTTGGCTTTAAAAATAAAATAAAATAAAAATCAATGACGGCGTCGCATTTTACATATAGCGTTTATGTGCGAACTCATTTTCAAGGTAGAGTTGCGTGAAGGGTTCAATATTAGCGAAGTCAGGGATGATTTTTGGCGGAATGACGAGCTGGGGGGGAGTCGCAATCGTAATTTCCGGTAAGTGCACCACGGAGTGTACGGTTTGGAACAACACTGACCTGCTGAAATCTGTGCACTCAGT
>JAPSES010000120.1:13499859-13512627 GCA_029822895.1 Maxillicosta whitleyi | reverse complement strand
CGGGGCGGGCGGGGGGGGGGAAAACAAGGCAAGGGCGGGCATGTTTCTTTTCAAACTATAGCTTGCTAAGGGTTGTTTTAGAAAATCTTGTACCCTACCTTTAATAGGACTATTAAACTTCAAACTACTTAAAAATGTCCTAGTAAAAGTTGTTTAAGACATTCTTTGGCTACATATAAAATATTAATGTTTCAACCCCTCCCCACCAGCAGGTGGCAACAGTTGACACACAAAGGCCTATTTCATCTGCTGAAATTGAAAAAATCTGCTGAAATGGAAGCTTCCATAGGATGGGTATGTAACATTAATGAATTATCCACAAGGAAAAATTACTTATTGATGTTTAATCAATAATGTGTTGTTATGAAACTATGATATGTGTTAGCATACCTCATAGTCTCTTGCTAACTTAACGTCAGTTGGGGTTTGCTGGAGAGCATGCGAGACTCTGTTGTGCTGCCACCTGCTGGTGGGGAGGGGTTACTGTGTCAAGCATGTGGCTATTTGTGGCTTTGTGTGCAACTCACATGAGACATTAAATACACAGTTTATATCAGTCAAATTCATTTTGGGTTTGATGAATCATTTTGTGTGTGCTAAATTAATATTAATATTTTCTCCTTCAGCACAGGCACAATTGCGTGTAAACGTCTTATATTGCATATTCATTGTGTCAAACAGGAACTAACAGGATGCAGATGTGCTATTTTGCACCTTTGAATGTGCAACCCTTAGGGCGAACTATTAGTAAATCAGTTTGTACATTTTTTTGGGTGTGCAATGACTTTGTACACATATTAATACACACAAACCTTTTACTGATCTGGCCCTATGTCCTCATAGATGGTGTCACTCACTAAGTAAAGTATAAATTACATTTTTCAGATTTTTTTTATCTGTATTTGCTGATAGTTTACATTATAGCTCTGTTAACTTAGCGCTGTTTTTAGACTGAAAACAGCCAGTGAAACCACAAATCACTACATTTTCCGTATGGTTAGTGTTGTCAACAGCTGAACTAAAGATCTGTTTGGAATCATCCAAACAAGGTCAAAATTGTCTGAACTGTGGATCAACAAATAGCAACTTAGTAAAGATAATAACATCACATAATATCTATTCACTTTCATAAATCTCTGACTTGAAAAGTTGTTTCTTTGCAGTTCTCATCCCATCTCAACACTGTCTGATGCTTTGGTCAAAGGCCTCATGGCGTTAGTTTCCTCACCATGTTAGACAATCAGAGGGACTCAATACTCCCTCTAGTGGTCACATAAATCCTGTAGCCCATGTGTCTTCTTTCTATAATTCATTCAAGTCTTGACCTTAGTATAATCTCTAAGCCCTTTATTCTCAACATTATAATATTTATATTTTAAGAATGTTAGGGAATCTTTTTTTGTATTTGAAGGTACAAATACTACACGAATCTCCTTTCATTCACTACCTTACAATATTTTTTCTTGTATTATAACAGTTTGAGATCATTTGGATTCATTCCTTGTTCAAATCTTTAATATTTGCAAAAACAAATTACTCAGTGTCAGAAATTAAAGATTCTACAAACTGCACATCATTGTTTGGTATATCCTGCAAAAGGCCAGAATAAGACAGTCATCAAATTGTTGTTTCTCACTCAATATCTTGTTTTAGTACATCAATCTGAAGGCAAAACTAATGGAATTCTGTGGAGCAGACTGTCTGGCATATTCTGATCACTAGAAGATTGCAGTATTGACCAAATGTCAGCTATAGAGCAATGCAATGATTGAATAAAAGAGGAAACATAATCGAAGCTGAGGAGTCTGCCAGGGCTGCCTGCTGCTGCCCTCCTAACAACACCCTGGGAAATTCTAAAAATCATTAGCTCACATGGATATACATGCACTCACATATCACCACCCATAACTACAGTGTGATCATAGAAGTTATAGATGTGAATCTTTAAATCCAAATAAAAAAGATAAATAACAATAATAATAAAAAAATGTTGTGCAGTCATCCTCTAGAGTCCAGACTCTTCATATCAATATTTGTCTTCTAACCGATCTAAACTGAGTGGTCAATAATAAAACATTCACTGTATTTTCTATCAGTTCAGTTAAAGGGCAGAAAAAGCAACAGTTTTTCTTGTGAAATTGACAACAACATTTCAGTCCTTGTTATTTTGGGACACCTAGGGCCTGATTTACTAAGATCACAAATAAAAAGCACAATTTGCTTCCGCAGGTTAAAAAAAATAATGCTACTGATTTGCGTGTTATGGGTGATCAACTAAGATTGACTGCAAATGACAACAACAGGTGCAAAGTCTTGGTGACCGCCTTATTTCAATGAGTATTTTGCATGTGCTACTGGTTGTCGTCATGGAGACAGTATGCTGGAAAAACTGCTCTGGGGTTCTACAGCACTAATGGCAACAGTGCGCTGGAATGATCCAGACGCAAGGAAATGTAACATTGGAGTTTTGTCATAGAAGGTACTGCATGTCTCCTTCATGTGACGGGCCCCAAACCATCCCCTAGCATCAAGAAGTTCTAAAATGGGATTGTGACAGTAAATTGTTCATGCAAGCAGAACAGATTGGCATTACCTTTGGTTGGTCCTTTGCTTCCTCCTCGTCGTAACAACTGTAGCCAGATTTGTGTAAAGCTGTGCCAGTTAAAACCTGCTAAATATGGACGCAAAATCAGCCACCACGATCAGTTTCAGGTTTTAAAAGTCACATTTTGTGTGCTAAATAAATATTTGCATGTACTCCTTAATGTAATTTTGCACAATGCACATTAATCAAGGCAAACATGCTAAATGGGTTGCGTGAGATATTTTGCTCATCTGTGAGACGCAATACTCAGTGCGTCCTGTTAGTAGATAAGCTTCAACCTGTTTTGGCATGTTCAGTCAACTTTGAGCACATTTTTATACCCGCTAACCAAACCCTTACACCTTTGGAAACATCAAGACAGGCCACAAGTTTAGGGGTTTAATTACTTGTAAGTAGGGGTCTTCAGGCTTGTCCTCTTTTTGCATGTATTCTGTACATAGTGTGAATTTGTTGTCATGTTTGAGCAAATCACAGAATCATTGACTTGTCATTCCAAGGTGCCAGTTTTCCCACTATTATTCTTCTCTTTCCTCTTTACTTTGGAGGTTTCATGCTTAAATACAACTGTTGTAACAGCCAGATCATTCCCTTCATTATTTACAACTATATTAACACTGGTAGACAATATACACTGATATGCTTTTCACATCATAAATGTTGTCATCATACAGTCTGCATTCACATCGTATCCCAAGTATTCTACATTGGATGCAGTAAACACAGATTCTCACATAAATGTCCCTTTTCTTGCAGTAGGATACTACTTTAACATCTACCCTAATTGTGTGGTTGCTCATGTTAATCTTCTCCATGGATTTCTATGTCACATCACTAGACGAGACTCCAGGAATCTAAACTATTAGGACCAAATTTCATTTTCAACAATTTTCCAGCTCCTTAAATGTACATATTATAAGTGGTTTAGGGAGAAATCATCCACAGTGGTAACTGCCTAAAAAAAAAAAATTTTTTTTTAAATGCTGTACGTAGTCAGGATCTAAACTGAGTGATTCAACATGAAGCATGTACTTTGACTTCAGTCGGTTCAGTCTAAAAAAAGAAAAGGAACTGTTTGTCTTATGAAACTGACAACAGTATTTGAGGCCTGGATACTTTGGTTCAAGGGGTGGGAGTTTTTTGCTGTAGTCATTTTGCATTACAGCAGAAACTCCTTAAGCAGCTACTCTCTCTGAAACAACAGCTGGTCTTTCTGTTTACAAAGCAGCCAACAATTCTCTGTTTAATAATAGTCAGTCGATAATTGTGCTTTTTCATCATGCCATAGGCAACAACAATCACGATTACATAAGTCTTTTTTTTCTGCACAGAGCAGCAGAGAACAGGAACAGGAGTTTTTTTTTTTTTTTTTTTTCAGCTCCACGGCTGCTTCATACACTTCCTTTATATCCTGTAATATTCATTGATCTGTTGTCATAAAGTGAAGAAAATTCCAAATCACTTTGAGTACATAAGTAATTGTGTTTCCTAAAACTGCTTTTATAAAGATGCCACCCTCTGTTAGTTCGTGTTTGGTAACTACTTTTAATGTGAAGCAGCAGTAAGAAATGTTTGCCTCAGCAGGAACTTAATATACTGCAGCTCTGATATCCTTATGGGACAGTCAACAGCATGTCTGTTATCAACAAGAAAGCACCATTAAGACAAAGATAATATAGTACTTAAGAGGGGATTGATTTTATGACTGTCCTATGGTCATTAGCATTAAGTCGACAAATACATGGTTTTAGGCACACAACAAAAGAATAAACCACCAGTGGAGGTTTGAGTTGTTTAACACATGTTATACAGAGTTAACAGGGCTGTATGTGTGATAATAAATTATAAATCTAGGATATCATGCATCAACAACCTTTGCAAGGAAAACTGACTAAGTAAATGGTAATGCAGTGTTTCTCATTGGATGTGGTATCACCATCCAGGGGACATTGGGACACTGTCTGGGGGTGGGGGAAACAAGAAAGCTTACAAGGGGGCACTAAGACCGAAATAGGGGGTGTTCGTATAAGTATCAATATCAAGCAGCATGTTATGTCAAAGGCAACCTTCTGGAAGAGGGAAACATCTAAAACATGCAGGATAGTGACTCTAGAGGACCAGGATCGGACACCCCTGCTATTGAGGTTTCTGAACCAAAATACGAAATGACATATCTGGCATTTGACATGATGATGTCACGGAAAGAATAAGCCTACTTATTAAGAAACAAGACTAATAATTCCAAGGAATTGAGCTACCGGGATCCTTGATTCCCATCCCCGTCCACCCTGATCTCTACTCAGTGATCCTTTGGTCAATATACTTTATCTTGTCAGCTACATGTATGATCATTTAAGATCAACCGTTATACAACTGGATGTAGCTATGGGCCATACTAAGATGGTTCCTCAATCAACCTACGAGCATGTTTCAACAGGAGGACGAGCTCACAATAGGATGTTAAAGGCCTATTAATAATCCCATGGATTATTCTATGTCCCCTTGAGTGACTGTCTTTGACTTGAGGTAATCATCCGGGCTGAAGAGACTGAATTCTTATTTGAGATGTGGACATCATGGCCCATCTGTTTCCCACAGACCCTCTGAGCAACCCTCAGTATCACACAATGTTTGATGGGAACAATACTTGCCTAATGGACCTTCAAGAGCTCATTTGTTTGAAGCAATTATTCCAAGGCGCCTATTCCACTGAAGTTTCCTACCCAGACAGCAGAGATTATTTGCTGCTACTTTAGAGAATGACTGAAGGGCATCTGGAAACAGAGATAGAAAAGGTAAGACTCTAGGGAAAGCCATCTGTTTAGGTGGAGGCGATCAACCAATCAGCTCTTAAAAAAAGGAAAACAATCTAACAATTGGAAAGGAAGAGCGACACTGAGTCAGCAGCAGGCTTCCATTTTGGTGACCCAAGATTGAAAAGCTCCCAAAACAGCGACAGAATGATCATATGTCTTTCTCCTTGCAACAGGGGCATAATTACAGATGACCTAGCTCCATTTAATACATCCTGACACGGGGCTCATCGCTCAGATTTGCCACATCCTGCAGTTTTCCCATCCATAGGAGTCCAATTATCCTGCTTTCTCAGAGCTTTTTTAACCACACAGTCTCATTCATTTTGGAGGCTCTGCCAACATTTCTATGAACACCTCTTCTTCAGCAGCAGTGGAAGCAGCAGCAGCAGCACATTCATGCTAACAATGATGGCTAAACACCTATTAGATGTGTCATCCACAGCACAGCTGAACTAAATTCCCATTCAAAGAGTGTTGACAGCTGACACTTGACACCTAAGGACATTAAATATCAAATTTCCTTCTTTTTTTTTTCAGTTGACTCTTGCGTTGCTCCAAATCTGCTGGTTTCCCTCACTCATTCTCCTTCACACTGATCCATGGAGTACACTTGAAAACAGCCCTTAGCCAAGCTGAAAGGAGCCGTAGACGAAGGAAAATATCAAAATGGATACAGAAGATGACAGGCCCAATGTGTTGCGAAGCCCGGATCTCTCGCTTTGTGATTCTCTTCCTTTTTTTCAGCGTATCAATCCCCTTGATGGATAAGAGTGAGAAGAGACAACTCTTGGTGTTTCTCCTGCTCTATTAACTCCCCGGTGGATCTGCCTGATGTGAAGTGACTCCTGCTATAATCTTTCACTAAGTTTGTATGTTGTACAACTTGGCATTATTTAACTCAACTTCTCCACACTTTTTTTTTCTCCAGTTTTTTTTTTTTTTTCCTCCGCTGGTTGAAGCTGTAGTGTAACGCAGTGGCACTCAGACAGCGGAGGAACCCTCCCTCTCGTGCACAAACAGACTAAGTAATGCAGTCAACAGTATAGAAGCAGCTGCACTTTCAAACTGCTTATCCAGGCTGAATCCAGATGGGAAATCATTCCCTAACAGTTTCCTTTCATAAGCACTGGTCGGAGCTTAACTCCGCTGTGTTCATCCCAGTGCACAAATCAGTTTTCACGATGGTCAGAAGAGCAAATAAACAGCTCAACCTCACTAGGAAAAAAGACAAAATCCATTTTTGAAAGACTGACATTTATGTATCTCGTGTTGCATTCTATGAATAATTCTATGTCAAAAATAAATAAAGCACAGCACCAGCCAGGTGATGGAGGAAACCTTATGAGAGAGAGGTTGAAAATACGGTGATAAAACAATGATTAGTATATACATAAATCCAATTTTGTATCACAATTTTCATTATCGTTGCAATATGCTTTTGTGTTTTTTCCTGTTTGCACTGTCACCAAAAATCCTTGCAAGTGTTTTTGCATTTTGTTTGACTTTTGGCATCTTCTACTTCACAATTTCTGAAATGTTTAACTGCTTGGCAACTGTCACATTCTGGTTCATATTTTGACCAAAACAAACAATTTAAAACCAAAAACAACCATCTGTTTTCTACAAAGTTCTTAACATTTGCTTAGGAGGAAGAAATCAACCTATTAAACTGATATAAACTCAGAATTTTGGTTTAAGTGCTTCTACCCTGAAAATTCAAGAAATGCCTCTTGAATATTAAAAATGACTATGTGCACAGGTGGTGCAACAAGACACTGGAAGGACACGGTATTTCACTGTGATGAGTTGTTTTGTATGATTTATTAAGTAAAAAGCAGCAGGAAGTTGAAGCATGAGTTAAATGTGATGGTAAGAGGTACAATATTGTTCCATGTTATATTTTCATAGCAAAACATCCCTCCAGCTGATAGATTCTAGCACCAATTATTAGCTAGATTATGTAGCTAACAACTGCATAAAATCATTAAATGAAGATTCTATATATTGTAAATGCATTTTACATTCTGTTCATTCATCTTCTGAATCCACTTTATCCTCACTAGGGTCATGGGGGTGCTAGAGCCTATCCCAGTTACGTATGGGCATAGATGGGGTACACCCTGGACTTGTCACCAGATCATCATAGGGCTGACACATAGACACGAACAACATTCACACCTGTGGGCAATTTTAGGTTGACCAATCAGTGCACGTCTTTGGATGGTGGGAGGGAACCAGGTACCCTTAGAGAAACTACAGTCACGGGGAGAACATGCAAACACCACACAGAATGGTCCCTCATTGGAATTGAATGCCAGTCAAGACACCAGTTAAGGTTCAGAAAGGGGGTGCATTCATTTAGATATTACACTTATTAACAGTTTTTTTTTTTCCTGCATTAATTTTCATTTATGTCTTAAATATGGCGTCAGTGGGTGGTCTGTTTTGTGCATCATTTCACCTGAGTTGTGTTTTGACACAAATAGTCAGTTTTACCTTCTCCTTTCCTGGACAGCGTAGATAAAGGACTGACGAAACAAAAAGCTGTAAAGCTGCCTTATCAGGGGGATCTATAAAAATCCTGTTTGGTGACCCAGGGTGAACTCACATTAAATAGCTAACATTAGCTAGCATCAAACTGAATTTTTTTTCTAATATGGTTTGAAACTCTACCAAAGTGATACTAGAACTAATATCTGATAATACCGACAATAGTGAAACAGTACAGTCTGATGATGACGATGATGATGCATAGTACATGCTATTGACTCAATCCATTTGTTCCTCCTTACAGTCTTAAAAATTGGGAGACTTCATTATCAACCAGATTTTAATCAATAGAAGGCAGAAGGTATGCATACTTTATGAAATTACTTCTCCTAGTATGCACTAAAAGGGTAGGTCCATATGTCATATTGTCCATCCCTGATAATAAACCGTTAGTTGCTAGTTTGCGTCTTACATTTTCCTTAGTTGAACCGTATCCATTATCTTTTCCTAATCCTAATCAAATAGTTTTGTGTCTAAACCAAAGCCTTATCTAAGACTTTGTCACAGTCTTTATCCAGTGCTATCAATGTTATTTTGTGTCTTCAGTGTTCATCCATATATGATGGTTTAAGAATGAGTGTTGATCACCTGATGCTGCTGTTTTGGTGCAAAGGCTTCCTGAAATAAATGAGCGGAGGGTTCATGTTTTTTTTTTAAATAAATATTCTCTTGGGAAAAAAAAAAAATTGAAAAAGCTTCACTTGGTGATCATGTGCTTGCCATACATAAATACGCATCTTCACTGGTTGAGTAATGTTTTTTGAGGAATCAGAATAAGTCCAGTTGACATAAAGAGCGGTTTCCAATACCTCACAGAGAGTGATTCTGAAAAGGACCGAGGTGACTCACTTCCTCCAAGATCCTCACTGTATAACAAGCTCGTGTCTTCCCATGTTTTCTGTGATTGCCATAGGAGATGGTGTCTCAGCCGCTACACACACACACACACACACACATATATACATATATAATGGTGGAGGATCTGGTCCCTGTGAGACTGGGTTTGGTTGTGATGATCACAGGGGGATTAGCAGGCTGTTATGCATGGTCCCCTGACGCTATGAGAGAACAGTCAATTAAAACATAAAAAAGGGAGGACGGGTGCTCTCTGCCAAAAGATAGAAAAAAATATATATAAATAAAAAAAAAGAAGACAACGACAAAGTGAAATGTAAAGACTTTGAGTTTGGTTGTACATCAGTCATGTCATCCTCTGCTGTGTGCTGTTTCTGCGTTAAAACTCTCTCCATCCTGAGGGGCTTTGAACCCCACAGCAGCATGAACTACATGCCTAATTTGCAGTTTGATGACACAATAGATTCCCATCAAACCCTCACAGGTCTGTACATGAGAGGGCAAAGAATGACAGTAGCCTGCTCGCAGTAAGGCTTCAGTTTTTTGGTACATGTCTGTTTGCCTGGGTGATCATTTGACTTGTTTGCAGACCGGAGCCCTGTTTTAGACGAGCTTCTGCTTCAGTGGAAAGCACACAGTTTGGGTAAGTGAACAGCAGCAACAACATGAAGCAGAAATGACAAAACCTGCAGTTCCATGAATGGCCACAGGAGGCTCTAAGTGACTGAATCCTAATGCATTTGGTAAATTTGCTTATTTAGCTCAAATAAAGCAGTCACTGCAGCTTTCCGTAGACTGCAGTAGACTGTGATTTTAAGTGTCTTAAATACAGTTTAAGGTCCTGGAGGTTCACACCAGTGCATGGCTTCACTTTGCATCCTCAGTAGTTTTTCAAGATTTCTTCATCAGTTCTGTCTCAGTCAGCGCTCTTCGATGAGATGAAATATTTTCAAGAACAAATCCAGTCCAGTTGAACTCGTCTCATTCTCCATCTCGCAGACTCAGATAACACTCCCTGACAGATACACAAGCCTGTTGTTCTACAGAAAACAGACAGGTTCAACAAGCTATTCAAACTGAACCTGTGAAGGCTGTCTGCGCGCTGTGATATAACTTCCCAAGATGTTCTCTTAATCAAAATGACAGAATCAGTCGTGACTTCCAAAACAACTTATTGTGCTTATTGACCTTTTGCACCAACATCAGTTATCACATGACCAGGAGTGCAGCGCCATGGGAGATGGTAAAAGCCACACGACAAACAAACAAAGAGGGACAGATGATTTTAAGCCATGGCTACTAGCACTGAAAGTAATGTTTTGGGGTTGTCCTGTGAAGTAAGTCACCTTACCGTATGGCACAAAGAATGCTGTTAGGAGAAGCTAACAATAGCAAGGCTAACTACCGACCTATACCTTCTCCCTCCCGGTGTGTTTACAGATCTAGCAAAATCTTCCAGTCTACCAGAGTTTAATGCACATGATCTGCACCATTATGTTATAAATGGAGTGTCCCCATACACAGGTGCTGATCTAAAGCACACAAATGTATGGATGCTAACCAGTTCTTCGTCTCAGGTTGGGTTACTGAGTCGCAGTGCTATGTTCATGGCACAAGAATGCATTTCATAATGGCAAAAGTAAGATACAGCTAAAATTAGCTAGCGAGCTGTGTATATTTTTAACATCTCCCCCAACATGCCATCAAAACTCAAATAGGCTGTAACCAAAAGCAGCTGTAATTAAATAACATTTTGTAATAATGTTAGTGGCCGTCATAAATAGCCTACAATATTAGCTCTGTTGTTGAAGTGGCTGTGTTTATCTACACACAGTAATATGTAAAGTCCAGCCACTCTAACATATGACCCAGTAACAGTATGACATATAACATAGCTGCTAGCTAGGCAGCCGCTACAACAACATAGCTAATATTGTAGGTTACTTATGATAGCCACTAACATAGTGGCTCGTATTTCTTGCTTTTTCATAGTAGTTAATGCAGTGTAGCCACCTAGCTAGCATTTGGTGGTGCTAATGTGGTATCAACTATCTGCAACCCAGCTGAAACCATAGGTGTCTGAGAAAGGATGGAACTTTTGTGTGCAGCCACTATACACGTAAAGCAGGGTTTAAAAAAAAAAAGAACAAAAGTGATAATGTAAATGTTAAATTTGATTTTCACCAGTTTGCTGCCCAGCACTTCTGTCATTCGTCATGGCGCTTGTTTGTGGTCAATGTTTTGACTGAATACTTGACAATTTTATGTTCTCGCATTAGTTAAGATTACATGCACAGGGTTGCACCTTTATCTTTACACAACTTGGTCTACTGCATTAATACTGGAGAAGGAGAAAATAGACTAAGATCACAGGTACTCATCGTTACACTATGTCAGCTAAGCTATTTAGCATTAGCCATTTCTAAAAGCTGTTTGCTAAAATACTACTCGGCATGCCACAATGTTGCTGTGTGATATTCCCAAATTTCATTAAATTTTTTTTACTGAAGTTTTAATGCCAGGACATTAACCCAGCATAAAATTGAATACGTCCATCAATGTCATGTGACCCAAAGTGCCGCGATTCCAATTAGCGGTTTTTAGCCTGCTAGCAGTTGGCAGCTGAAAAGAGCTGAGAGGGGAAAAAAAGAGTGTGGTGTTAAGATTTAACTCTCTTTGCCATATAAGTGTTAGTTCTAAATGGCGCTAGCACAGTAGATCCCCCTCCCTTCCTCCAATCTGATTCCAGTCCTCAAACTGTTAGTGCCTATGCTATACAACATAATATTGTGAAGTATCAGATAAATCCGCCACTGTGTTAATGTAACTTATCAATCACAACTCTGGGGGGAAAAAATGTTTCATTCAATAAATAAAAGCCCTGAAAGTTGAACTGGAAGTGAAGTGAGCTGTCATACTTTAAACCGCAGCCTCACTCTGCAGAAATTAAAGCCTTCTGTTTCCACAAATGTCTTATTAATTACAGATGGACCAGCACAATGTCCATTAGATGGTCCAAAGAAGACAAATGTCAATATTCTGGACACCCTTCACCTTCCAAACACTGCTTTTGCCATGCCCTCCTCTAAGCAGCAGCTCATAGATCTATGGAAAATCATTTAATTCTAGCCCTCATGAAAAACAGATTCCACTATATTGCAAATCAGACTCTTCATCACAACGGTTTTGTGTGTTTACACTGAATATCTGGGACACACTGCCTCTCTTACTGTGCTTGATGGTAACCTCACTCCACCGCTGCAGAACTCTAATACCAGTCCTCATTCCTTACCGCTAAATGAGATTCCTTTTCATAATGACCACCAATATGATTTAATTTCATCGTAAATTTAATTACCCCAACCAGTGAGGTTATGTGATCACTCCGGTTTGTCTGTACATCCATCTGTCAGACGGCTCATTCGAATGATACTCCATCGATATTAATGAAACTGACATGACAAAAAGAAGGAAAACAGAGCTAATTTGTGGTTATCTAATGTTATGAAGTGAGGGGGTCATGTACTCTGACTCATCTTCTAGTTTATATACAGATTTCAATATGGATTAAATGTATCATCATGACCTTTGTTTTAGCAAATAAAGACAGACAGACAGAACACCCCCATGACCCTGTGGACTGGGCGACCAGAGCAAATTTCAGTGATTAAAAGTCATCTTATCTTATGGCAATGAGCTGTGACACAGTTTGGCAAAAACCAATGAAAAATCAGAACGCCAGGGTCCGACGATCTGGTGGGTACATACTAGAAACACACAGAGTAAACTTTAGTTCCGAGTTAAAAGTTACAATGGCAACCAAAAAGTTAATAGCTGCGTTGTCCGACAACCAAAAAAAAAAAAAAACCGTTTGGGAGAGAGTGAGTGAGGTTGTTGGAGAGTGGAGCGGTGAGTTTGTTTGTACGATATTTTGATTTCTCCTCC
>JAPSES010000120.1:13480156-13499759 GCA_029822895.1 Maxillicosta whitleyi | reverse complement strand
GAGCAATGTGACGTCACAAGCGACCAAAGCTAATCCAACAGCGAAGCTTCTTCAGCGACCTCAGCTACCTGGTCGCTTTTGGTGTACACGCAGCATTAGGCTCAGACTTTTCTGAATAAGAAAGTCATCCACTTTGCAGCTACATTGTTCCCTGGACCAAAAGAGAGTTTTTTTGAAATTTCAATCTGGTTTAAAATATGTCACAGTACTGAAACTACTGTTTTGAAACTTTTGAATGATCTGAACAGTGGACTCTGGTAATCCAGCTGCCCTATTGCTTTTAGACGTGTCGCAGCCTTTGACAGTTAACCACCAAATTTTACTGTTTTGATTGGAGTCATGTGTTGGACTTAGAGGTTCGGCCCTAAAGTGGTTTCACTCTTGTCTCCCTATATCTCAGAAACTCTTGACTGTGGAGTGCCCCAAGGCTCTATTTTGGGACCCAATCTTTTTATATATATATATTTATGGAAATCATGGAATATACGCTGCCACTAGGGTCCATCCTGAGGAGTCATAACATTTCTTTCCACTGTTTTGTTGATGACCTCAAAATGTATCTCCCCCTTAAGCCTCATCCAGGTTGCATGCAGAATTTAATCAACTGTCTGCATGCTATTAAAACCTGTAGGGGCTCAATTTATTTGATTTTCTTTTAAGTTTAAATGATAACAAAATAGAGATAGTTTATTTTATAATATATATATGCACTCCATACCTTTTTTTTATATATAGTCACAGAAAAAACTACTAGACCATCAAAAACAATGGTTATGGAGTCAAGTACTAACTCGTGTGTAGAAAACCAGGGTGGTCTAATAATTACAATTATTATAGATCAAATCAGCCTTTATTTCACCTTTACTGGACATTTTTATGACTGAAAGATGTTATGATTGACCCACACATGGAGAAATATTGTTATCAGATGTAACCCCAGTTCTATAAATCTGTTTAGCCAATTCTACTCTATCAAAATGTGCAATAACACCAGCAGCTGTGGCAAAGATAACTAGCGAAATATGTTCAGATGGTGCTGTAGACCTACTGTATGAGCATGTAGTGGGAGAGATAAATGTGACACACAACTGCAAATCAAAACTCACAGTGTAGGCATCGGCAGGAGCAACACTACAAGAGCCTACATGCAGATAGAAATATCTCCCTTTAGGTGTCAGGCATGTAAAATGTATCGGTATGATTTCAAAATGACTATTAACAGATATTTTTTGAGAACTATGTGTCTCTTGAATTAAAAAAAATAGGCTCTAAGTTGAGTCTTTACGACGTGCTCCAGCAGCAGACCTCATGACTCCTTTCTTTGTGGCTTCTGTAATCTGTTAACACACCACCAGATGAAAACATTCCACCACCATCACACAGAGGTGAGGAAAGCAATGTGACCCTGGTCTAATGCTGTTCCACTGTGTCAGATATCATGATAGCATTCAGGCGTGACACAATAGCATCTAGTGTGACATATAACATACACGTTGCAAGTACGAGCACAACAATAACAAAACAATAATGGCAGGTGATTTCATTTTCTTCTCAGTGAGGGACACAGGACCCCAATGTCTGCACAATTTATACTTTCCGGTGTCTTTTTGCATTTGTTTCTGCACAGATTTCATGTTTAAGTAGAGTCATTAATACATCACACTAATGTGTTTTTGCTAAGAAACATTTTGCTTTTGCTATGTTGATTCTTAGTGCTGACACTGCTCTGGAGTTCCTAAATCTCAGAATTCTGGAAATGCTGTAACTCCAGTAGTTGTGTCGTAATATGGACAATGTTGTGCAAGTTACTTCCAAACAGTAATCTATTACAGATTGCTTGTTACTGTTATTTAACAGACTTTTCTTCTCTTTCAGGTAATAAAAAATAATGGTAAATATTGTTGACCCCTGGCATTGGTCCAGAGGTTTTGGTTGGGGGAGGGGCCCATAAGTACACTCATGCCAGCAGGGGGATTCAAGTATACACTGCAATTAATCTTTTGGTGCCAATTTTTGTGAATGAAACCACAACTAGGCTTGGCACGGTTTTGGGGAGAAAAAAATGAACCGTATGATACGCCTGTTGCTGTGCAATACGCATGTAAACCACGGTACCCCTATTTTATAGGTTTGCCAAAAAAAAAAAAAAAAAGCTGATTACCCGTACGAAACCACACGGTTTTCTTTCGCGCGAAAGAATAGGCTACGTGCACCTTTTGTTGAGTGTATGATCGACTACTTCTGGTGGCAGTGTTGTTGTTGTTGTGCAGAATTTCCGGAGACGCAGTCATAGTTAGCAGCTATCTTTAGTGCACGTAACAAACGAGTTCTAGTTCCTGACTGTACCGAAGATTGACATGAACGACGTCCACCGGATTGTCGAGCACTGTTCACCTGCACCCCTTTGCAAGCGTGAGAAAGGTTTTAAACTGTATATCTCAAGTTACATCCACAACTTTGAAGGTAAGTAGTAGTAAAAAAAAAAACACGCAGTAAAACCGAAACCGCAGACCTCAAACCGCAATACGTACCGAACCGCGACTTTTACTTGTGAACCGTGCCACCCCTAACCACAACTCACAAATTTAACCTCAAATCACAGAATGACTAAAGGAAGATGTCTGTGTAGGTTCTCATTTGTTCAGGTCATCATTCTTCTTGTTGTTCTTCTTGGTTCAACCGGAGTGGTTTAGTTCTTTTTAACAAAAAGAACTAAACCACTCTGGTGTAGTCGTTGGGTTGACTGAGTGAGGAAGCACTTTCACAGGCAGGATCAACAGAATATAATCAGAGAGTCTGAGGACTGGATTCCCTGTGTTCTACAGCTCAACCAGCAGCCTGTAGTCCACATCACACAGCTGAAACCCTGGGGGTTAGAGTAAGGCTATGAACCTTTGTTTGCATGAATTAACATTTCAGCTCTAATCTTATGCGTCTTTGCTGATATCAGCACTGGAGACTGACAGGAAACAGTAAATATAGCAGACCTCTCAAGTGTCACATGATAAAGCAGGATAAACCGTCTACATGCAGACTTCAACCTGGATCAGCACCGTTATATGATACACAGTGTTAAATATGATGAGATATTCCATTTGTGTTTTTAACCAGATGCCCTACAACACTGAGCGTAGCTGTAACTCCAGCAATTCCAGCACAGCAGTGCACTAGATCATCATCATGCAGCGATTTTCTCTGTATCCACTGGACTAATGAGAAAACAATAAGAAGAACAACAGTCTCCTCTGACTATAAACAATAATGTGCCAGTCATTTGTTGTGGCACAGTCTCTGTGAGCCCCACAGTAACCAAACTAATTGAGGGCCATATGTAAGCAAGTAGTGCTTGCTTTAGAGTAGCACAGGGAGGGAGCCTTACAAATGAGCCCCCCTGGAGGGAAGCACAGCTGAGCCATGGTCAAGCAGAACATCGCTACATAGAACAAGATAAAGTGAGCCAGGGACCGCTCACCCAGTGGTTTGAGCAGCCAGAATGGAGCTGTGTGTTTGGCTTGGACAACTCTGACTTGTGTGTGCAACATCCAAAACAGCAGTTATCAGATAGGAGAAATTTACAAGTAACAGCACGAACAGTGTTTGCTTTAAAGGAGGGATTAAACAGCACTTGTTTTTGTAGATTCTGACAATGCATCTGGCTCAGTTTGCACTGTCAAAGGCATTTTAGCTGCCTCCCTAATTATCCATGGTGTTTTGCAAAGCCATGGACTGAAGAGGGGGAAAATAGATCAACTCTTGCATTATGTTGCAAAACTTCTCCATTAGCTTAAGAAATAGTTTTACTTTGGCATTTTTCCCAGAAATGTTAACTGACCAAAAGCTGAACTCAACACGAAGTTTTAAAAAAAAAAAAGAGCTTGACATTAGTTGAGTGTGAACATCAGTTAGAAACTTTACAAATCATCCTGTGGTAACCATGGAAATATACAAACTTCAAATGTCATAGAAACCAAACCATAATTCTTAGAGACGCTCTGTCATCGAACCAATGTTTGGTGATTAAGTGGAAAATAGTGATAAAATATTAAAGGTTGGCGCAACCAAATGTAAAAAAATGATGCGGTAGAACAGTTCCTATTGAATTGTATCACACTGAATACTTTGAACTCCAGAATTCCTTTACAGTACAGACAGTAAAATGAAACCTCTGAACACATAAGTCTTTATAAAACAGACAAATCACACAGCCCATGCCCTGTATGTGGTGCTGTAATACGCTCACAAAAAACAGAGAAGACGTGGAGCATGTGCATAAAGCTTACTTGGTTCTTGGTCTGATCTGATATTTCCTTCTGGTCGTCTCCGTCTGGGGTTGATCCAAGAGCATGTGATGAATAATGTTACCTGTGATTGTTTGTTGCTCATTATAATAAAAAAAGTAACCAAAGACTTTGATCAATATTTCCAATAAACTCAATAGCTGTTGTAGCACAAGCTCTACTTTGTAGTCCACCATTGTTGTTGTTATGAAGTGGCATCTTGCTTCTGGGGTGAAAGGTTAGAGAGGTGGAGCTATGCCAAAATTGTTTTAAAGTTGCGGATTGGTTGAACAGATTAAAGAGACGCATAAGGTAGTAAATTCAAAATGAAACCTGTCTCGGTAAAGTGCTTATAAACCACAGCTGCGGAGCTCTATTTTCCGCTAGAGGTCGTCACTAATGGTTACACATTGCCCTTTGCCCTCCAACCCCTCAAAATTGCAATGTTTACATTTTCCGGATGGACTTTTTTTTTCCACCTTAGCATGCTGCACGTGACCCAGAAACTTCAGAAAGCATAAGTCACGTGACTTCGGACCGGCCACAACAACAGTGGATCATCCAGCATGGCAGATGCCAGGGAATCAAGCTAATTGTGCTATAGATATCACAAAGGAATCACTGAAAACTACTTAGAAAAAAAACTACTTAGAGCGTCAGAAAAGTCCATGGAACTGGCGCTCTGCGACCTCACGTGTTCCAACATCTTGGAAAATTAGGTCACGATGAATACTCAGCAATTTCTGTGAGGTGTTCGATCAAAACAATTGTGTGAAGCTCCAATCCACAAATTTAGCGCACTGTCATCGCCAAAAGTTGTTTCAGCTGAAAATTACCAGATTGATAATAGTCTTTCTATAGGAATTGATACGAAAGCTTTTAAATTCATGACCTTTTGAATGCATTACCCTATGTGTCTCTTTAAGACACAAAACCAGCATTTTCAAATGCATCTACTCTGGTACCTGGTTTCAAAAAGTCGTGCTTTCAGTGGCTGAAAATGCCAGTTTTATGTGAACAAAACATTTATCCAATATAAAACGTTTGCAGATATGACAGAAACTGTCTTTGTATGGACAGGATCTGAATCAACACAGAAGTCTGGATGTGACTGGACAGCTTAGTGGTTTACACTGCTGACTATGGTGTGGAAGGTTGCCAATTCAAATCCCAGGTGGGTCCTTAGCGCTATACATGCCTGTACCTTGTAAGTCGTTTTGGATTAAAAACGTCAGCCTAATGTAAAGTCAATGCCATCTCAGTGCTTTTACCAATTTCACCCGTGTCCATGTCAGTTTGAAGCAAAAAAATCTGACTATTTCAGAAACAGTTGGTCAGAAGCACCGGTTGGTCTCCTCAGTAGTCATGTTTCATGGGAATATTCATAAAGATGTTTGGAACAGAGTGGTAACTCTAAGATAAACTTTGCCGCACCTTATTCACCATTAAAAACCTGTTTATCTTGAGTTTCTCCCCCCCTTCTTCAGATTTTACAGCTATTATCACAATGTATATGGGTGCTTCTATGAAACAGGGTTTATTTTGGCATCTGGCACTTCCCCAGCTTTTTAAACCCAATAATAAAAGACACATTTAGACATATTTCCTCCCAGGATGTAGCTAATGATGACCTCAGGTGAAGCAGGGGTCGAGGGAAGTAGGCAGGTCAAGGGTAGGTTAGAGGCAAAAACTGGAACACAGACAGGAAAATCACTGGAAAGTTATGCGGGGCAAAAACAATCTGGCAAGGAAACAGTGAGAGAGTGGAAAATATATAGTCATCACCTGATGAGCCACACCTGCGACTCATCAGGTGGACTGAGTGAGGCTGATTGCAGCAAGTAGGTCAAAGGTGACAGAGAAAACAGCAGAAACCAGAGAGAAAGAACACAGATATGACATATAATCTTGCTCTGAGCCATCCCAAAATTAATGAATTTTTAATCAAATATTGGAGTCAAAAATAACATTATTACATTATTAAATAACAAAACTACATAGGTGTCAGTGCATTTGATCTGGAAAACATGGCTGTAAATGGTCTTATATAGTGCTATGAATAAAGACACTGTTAAATTTAATGATCCTAGTGTTTTTTCTAACATGTGGGTTTTTCATGAAACTCAATCTCATTCCAGGTTTTGTGTGTAACCCGTCGTGTCCACTGGTATTATATGCAGAACCTACCCAACTGAACACGTAAAAATCATGACTGATTTTGAAACAGTGGTCATTTTTGTGAGACACTCTGCCTTGCATATTTACTGTGATTTCCAAAATGTACCTGTGAGAGCATAAAAACATATTAAAAAAAAATAGTAGCACGTAATTTTTGTGTCCTTTTGACCATGTTACACGCGGGTTGTTGTATAAAAGTAATATAAAAATGTGTTTTATCTGAAAAATAGTTTCTCTTTTATCTCTGTTAATATTTATTTCTGAAATAGACCCAAAGTGCTTTCAAACTTGCTTCATAACACTGGTCTACATCTTTTCAGCCCCCATGTCCATGTTTTTACATAACAGTTTCATGGAAGCTTCTATATGTAGATGGAAAGACAGCTTGTGTTTAGTATCATTGGCTAAAGTGATGACCTTTACATATCAATTGGAAAGTATGAGTATCATCATAGATGGACATGTAGCATGTTTATGTCCAAAAACGAATACAATAAAGAGGCGTTGTTGTTCCTCAGGAAACATAAACATTAACTGATTTGAAAGATTTAGTAACGTTTCAACTACTAATCGTATCATTACATCTAAAGAATTCAAAAGAAGAAGCTGTTTCAACAGACATCTGTTAATGAATATTTAAAGACGAAGACAAATGACATTAGATGTACTGTGCATTCAGTTAGTAAAAAACTTGGCAGAAAGAGTACTTTTATAAACATCTACGCCATATGTAAATTAATTTCACTGGAAAATTGTAACCGCATAACTGCAGAGGATAATATTGGAATAAATGATGATAAGTCACATATTAAAGGTCAAATGTAGAGAATAAAAAAATCCTTTAGAAGTTGGCACACACACATAGTTCTGGGTCTTAAACCGTCAAAAGCCTAAGTTTGTGTCACATATTTTGAATTTATAAACTGAATAAAATGAGAAATCAGCCTTGGTATTTAATACAGATTTTTGCGTCTTTATGGTTATCTTTCAGAATCATCATCAATGTCTGCTTTTGGTTATATTGCTAGTATTTCAATGGGATAGAATTAGTGACGCAATCATAAAGACATTTGTGCAAACGACAGATTCATATGGTTTCAATATGTGTGATCCTGAACTATATATCATCATTAATAAAGTTCAATGACATGTTCATCCACATAATGACTAAACTCAGTTGGTGGCGAATAATAATAAATAAATAAAAAAGAATCAAAGACATCAGTGTAGCTCTGGTATTACAGGTTTTTTTTAAAAATTTATTTAAACCTTTGAACACATTTGCATTTCATTTCATGTCATATTTTCTATACACACCTCGTGTCCACCTCATTACTTCCTGAATGAACAGAAGGCAGAAGGTTTAGTGGGTCTGCTTTAATACCAGAGACTGGACTTCACATCCTGGGTCCTGTACATTTCTTGGTTTAGGTAATAGTCTGGAGAAAATGATGGTTATTGTGTGAAAGGACGTTATACTTTGCTAAACCCATTTTTTATTAGTCTTTGGTTCATTTATTTGTGTATTTGGACCCTAATGGTTAAAAAAAAATAATAATAAAATTGAACCCTCCAGGTGCTGCAAAGCTGTATTTATATTAATTTTGGCAAAATTCGAGTGGATTTTTACTGAGACATGACTCTATTTATAATTTACATATATGTGTATACACTACCACAAGTTGTAAATAACACTGTGTTTGTATTAAATACATTAACCCACAGGTGTCAAACATGCAGCCCGTGGGAAGGATATCTGAAATGTAAATATTACACTAAGATATTAACAATCAAGGATGTTTAAATCATTTTAGATCAATTCAATCCAAAGTGCAATCAGACCAGTAAAATACTATCATAATGAACTATAAATAATGAAAAATACAAATTGTTCTCTTTCTTTTAGTGTAAAAAAAAAGGAAAATTACCCAAACATGTTTACATTTACAGACTAGATTTTTATAAAAAAAAAAAAAAAAAAATACAAAAAGAATAACCTGAAATCTCTAGAAGTATGTGGAATTTTAATATAGTTATTTAATGTTTTGTGTATAAATGATAAATTAGTATAGTGTGGTAACTTGTTTTACTTAGGAATTTTCAGGTTGTTTATATTTGTTCCCGTTCATGTGTTCGAGTACAATTAACTTTTTCATTACGGAATTTTCCTTTTTTCACTTAAAATGTCTTATCCTATTATTTCATTTTTTTTTATTTAATTTTTTTTTACTGGTCTGGCCCACTTTATACCATATTCGGTTGAATGCGGACCCTGAACTAAAATGAGTTTGACACCCCTGCTTTAACCCATGAAGACCCAAACAGCTAATGGCATCCAAAATCATATACTGATGTAAAATGCTTAATAACGTCTGACCCACGAATACTACTGATACATGTAAGTAATTAGCGTAAAATTAAGTTTATTGTCTTTTCATGATCATCAGATATGACTCCATTTGGACATTCAGAAGCTCTGTAGTGACTATACATGCATCTAAGTTCCTCTTACATGACAGACTGTTGAACACCAAACGTATCCATGTGTTACTTGATCGGAGCCATCAACATTATGTGGCAAAAGAAGATGTGATGTGAATGCAATCCAAACCAAAGGTGGTGCAGTCAAATATTGTATGTGCAACTTTTCTTTTGGGTGTGTGTATTTCAAAAGAAGCATCTGAAAAAACTCTAATTAATTAAAAAACAAATGTAAGGCTTTGTATCATTTGGTTTGTTTTTTTGTTTTTTTTACTTTTAATCATTATTTCAGTTATATCACATTTTTATTCTTTATTTCCTTTTTGTGTATTTTTTTATTTCTGGGGCAGTATTTATATAAGCCTCTTTGGGATTCTATGATAATTTAAAAAAAAAAATGTTTTCTTGTTGCTTGTGATGTGCAAATAAATAAATAAATACTGAATATTACATTTCACAAATGTGAGTTGTTTGAAAACCAACATGACTGATTAAAACACAATAAATATGGATAATAAATGTATTTTGAGTCCACAAATATTGAGATTATACATATATGTGATTAGTTGTGTGACTCGGTTGGAATTAGGACAGTGATTTTCAACCTTGGGGTCGGGACCTCACGTGGGGTCACCTGGAATTTCTAGTAAGTGATAAAAAAAAAATTAAATTAAAAAACTTACTGATAAAAAATATGTGGTGAGTTGACAGAGACAATCTGTGAAGCTGAAACTGAAGCACTGTGGTACTGTTTATGTTTCAAGTGTGGTCAGTTTTTAGATGCTGCAGCTCTTTCATAATAATTCATAGTTTGAGTTATTGTTTGTTCAGTATTAATTATCATCCTTGTAAATCCAAATTGGACTGACTGTACATTTCCTGACCACGGGAAAAAAAAAAAAATTCTCACTTTGTGCAGTAATCTGAACCTGGCTTTTCTGCCTCCATCCATAATAATAATAATAATAATAATAATAACAATAATAATAATAAATTACATTTATATAGTGCTTTTCAAGGCACCCAAAGAGCTTTACATTGTTGATCCATTATTCATTCACTCTCACAGTCACACTCTGGTGGTGGTAAACTACATCTATATCATAACTACATTATATAGCCTAAATGTTTTCTAAAATTAACATTTATTTGCAACATAGTAGAGCAAACTATTACATCATCAAAAACCAATAAATTTTAGCAAAAAAAAAAAAAAGGCTCCATTTTTAATATCTGGGTTCGCCAGTAATTTGTCAAAATGGGGTCATGAGCCAAAAAAGGTTGGGAACCATTGGGTTAGGGCGTCTGTAACATCTGACCAGTTCAACCTCAGTCTGTAATGTGTTGAAGAGCTGCCGAAATGTGATTGACGGAGAGACACTGCCATACGGCCCCTGAAAATCTGACAATAGTCGATGTACGCAAAAGGAAATGCGTGGTCCAGTTGGTTGGTTGAATAACGAACTGACCAGTTGCCAACAGAGACGGCGTACAGTGTCCTCTACCCTCAACAGCCTGCCCGGCTCACATTCTCTGTTTATCAACTTCTAAGCAGTGGAATGGTTGATTAAGAGGAGGCATGTGGGTGGCTGTTGTTTTACTCCCTATTGATCCTCAGAGCACAACTTTCCATCATGCAGAGAAGGCCAGGGCCAAAGACGACAGCTAATTAAGATGGCTAATCACTTCATTTCACAACGGCTGCAGGCGATGTCACTCCTCTTCCTCACACCTGTTGTTTGGTATCAGTGACATGATAGAAAAACAAGCTGGATATTTCTAACATTTCTAATCTGCGCTGTTGTTCATGATGGAGGTAGAGGGGGTGGTTTAGGCTGAAAGGGGCCTCTAAGTGCCTTCTATTAAAAAGAAAAACAAAAAACTCATTACTAATTATCAGAGCGTTTTTTGAAGGCCATAACATCCATCAAGAAAAGACAGAAAAGTTGAGATTGCATGGATGACGTGATGACTTGATATCATTTCAGTCTGGAAGGTTAGTTATTTAGCATATGTTAGATTGTCTGTGGAGTCGATGTCTATTAGATTATAATGATAAGAGATGGTTGAGAACAAAGGCTGGAAACTTTACTATTAATATTATTATTATTATTATTTGTTCATTAGAGTAAATATATGAATGTTTTATTGTGGGCATATAAAAAAATCACAATACAACCAAACAACAAAACATAAACCAACCACCAACACAAGACAACCAAAAAAATAAATAAATAAAAATACATACATTATATTATTATACAAAACAAATACTTGATATGACTTCAGTGTTATTTTCACATCTGTAAAGGAGTGGTTCCAGTCGCACGCTGATAGAAGCAACATGCACAGCTTCTATGATGCAGTAAAAACCATCTACGGCACCAGAAACTGCTCCCTAGCACCTGTTAGATCTGCTGACGGAACATCTCTGTTCAAGGATCAAGCTATGATAGTGGAGCGGTGGGCTGGGCATTTCAATACCCTGCTCAATCAGCCTACCCCAGTGGACTCAACTGACCTTGCGGAGCTCCCTGACCATCCTATCATGCCGGATCTCGACCTCCCCCCAACCTTCAAAGAAATTCTGCATGCAGTCAAAACCCTGAAAAACAATAAATCCCCTGGACCTGACCGCATCCCAGCTGAGCTTCTCAGGAAGGAGGCTACCTCTGTACACGGACACTGCATCTCTACATTTTAGAGGTGTGGAGACGAGAGTGTGTCCCGCAACAGTGGAAAGATGCCCACATTGTGACCATCTACAAGAACAAAGGAGACAAATCCATCTGCTCCAATAGTAGGGGTATCTCTTTGTTGGCCATTGCTCAGAAGGTCGTTGCTAAGGGCATGCTCTGTAGAGTCATCTCCACAATATCTGAACGGATCACCCCAGAGTTGCAGTGTGGTTTTCGGAAGGACAGGGGGACAGTTGACATGATCTTTGTGACACGTCAGCTCCAACGGAAATGCCGGGAGCAGCACAAGGACTTGTTCATTGCCTTTGTGGACCTCTCAAAGGCATTTGACACAGTGAACAGGGACCTACTGTGGCAAGTGCTGAAGAAATTTGGGTGTCCACCCAAGTTTCTCACCATCCTTGCACAGTTCATTCAGGGATGATGGTCTGAGTGGGAGTTGGAAGACACAGCTCAGAGCTCTTTGGTGTGGAAACTGGAGTGAGGCAAGGCTGTGTGCTGGCTCCAGTTCTCTTCAACATCTTCCTCGTCTGTGTTACAACACTTTTACACAGAAGGATAGAGAAGCAGTTACCATCAAGTTACCATCGACTTTAGGGTTGACATCAGGAGGCTACAGGCAACTACGAAGCTGATCTCAGAGACCATCATTGAGTTACAGTACGCCGATGACTGTGCCCTTGTTGCTCATACACCAGAGGCTCTGCAAAATGTCCTCTCGGCAGCTGTAACTGCATACACCAGAATGGAACTGACAATCAACACCCAGAAGACAGAGGTACTCTGTCAGTGCAGTGCTGACCTCCCATCATACCCAATAACCCTCACAGCAGCAGGGCAACAGCTGCTCATGGTGCCCACCTTCAAATATCTGGGGAGCATAGTGTTTGACACCTGCTCATTGGATGACGAGATCCAGAACCGCCTCAAACAAGCATCAGCATCCTTTGGTCGGCTAAGGAGAAGGGTTTTTCAGAACCGCAACCTCAGACTCCACACTAAAATGCTGGTCTACAGAGACAGAGTACCCCACTTAGAAGTGTTGGAGAGGGCAGGCAGCTGCAGCATGAAATCCATCATGACCCAACACCAACTCAGGCGGTTGGGGCTTGTCATTCGAATGCCCACCCACAGACTGCCACGCAGAATCCTCTATGGTCAGCTATACCTAGGCCAATGCAGGGCTGGTGGGCTGAAGAAGCAGTTCAAAGACCAAATGAAGAACACCTTGAAGAGATGCCAGATGAACCCCTTTTCATCTCGCTTTCTGCCAAGACCTCTGGCGCTCCCACTGCTCACAAGGAGTGGATTATATGGAGGAACAGCGCACACAACACTGTGCAACAAAGCGTGCAACAAGGCATGCTCGTCAGGCCACCCCTACTCCCGCCAGCATCTCCTTCACATGCCTGTAACCACATCTGTGGATCCAGGATCGGACTGTTCAAACACCAGCAAACTCATAAGTAAAAGATGGTCATCATCAAATCGATGGGCAACCAACAACAATGATGAAAGGAATGGTTAGAGGTAAACACTTATTTAATCCCCTTTATTACTGTACCATACACAAACTAACTCATTAAAATAACGTGTATGTCTATATCAATCAATATAATAATTACCATATACAATACATAATTCTACATAATAATATCTGACATATCTTCTAATTTCCAAACAATATACAATATACATACAAGTGGCTACATTTACAATTAGACACAGTTTCTTATAATTCATATAAATGTCACTTGCTGTCACTTGTAAACACACATAAAGCAAAAAGGAAGCTGATGTAACAAATGTTATGATGGATGTTTGGGTCTTTATGTGTTAACTTTCTGTATTTTAGGTTTTTTTTTGTTTTTGTTTTAGTTTTAATATTCTTTACGGTCTTGTAACAATATATTTATTGTAGCTTTAAGAAATACATTTCACCCCGCAGAGGTGCGTATAAAACCAATTTAATTAAATGTTGGAATATCTGACTTCTTTCTATTTGTGCATGTCCTTCATTTCCTTTTGCAGACTCATTTACTACATCTCCATTGAACATCATAAATTACCCCACATTTGTGTTTTTTCTACAACTACTGTTTCAGCAGAATGTGCGGTTAATCCATTTTAATATTTGTGCTATAATTCTATTTTCGACGCTGACAAAAAGTAATGATGGTTTTAGAAGACTATTGTTCTGCTCCTGCTCTTTGTAGGAGAGGGTACAAAACAGCCATGAACGGCAGACGGTTTAATGTCAGAGCTACAATGTGCATTTGTCGACATATTCAGATCTTAAATCCAGAGTGAGATTTGCTGAAGTGGGTAAAGCTGGTCTCATGGCAGCTTTGTGCCCATTCTGTTCTCAGGTATTTAGCTCTGTTTAACGTGGGGAAAGGCTGCTGTGATGACCTTTCTGTCTTTTTTTGTTACACTGTCTCAGACGATAGAACAGGAAATGATTATGGAGAGGATGTCAGGGAAAGCAATACCCCGTCATCAGAGGGAATACTCCTAGGTATTAAATTGACTATTTATTCAGTATGTATGTAAAAATGGCAACCGCAAATCCAATATAAACGTCCCGTTCTAAGCGGAACAGTTTGACTGTCAACTGATGCTCGGCACCGCAATCAGGGATTGTCTGCAAGAGATTAAAAGATATTTTCCTCTTCAGGCGGAGTAAATTGGTTTTGGATTAAGGCTGATTGATTGCTGCTGAGGTATACAGCAGTCTGTTTGAAATGCTCAGTTCTGAACACACAAGTAATTTCAGCCCAAAGCTACTCAAGGAAATCGCAGCGGATGGAATCGATAGATATTATGTAGCAGTTACCAGCATCGTATTGTTCAAGGTTATCATTAAAGGCTTAGAAAAATATTATTCAAAGGCTCATCCTTTGGTTTTGAGTGAGTTAGTCTGAGTTTGAGACAGAGACAACAAGTCCTGCTCAGATAATGGATGTGTGCCTGGCATTTTTGTGTGTATTTATCTTATTGTTCCATGAATTTCAATCTTATTGTTTCGTGAATTTCAGTCTTTATAGACTGTACCTCAGCTCCAATAATAAACATTTGGCCTGTTTGTGTGGATTCTTAAGGTATTTTTCTTCATTTATTAGAGACAATGCACATAACATTATTCAAATGAACGAATCTCATGTAGTGCATAAGGAATTCAGAGACAAACTAAGTGGTCTCTATAGTTTTTGCAGATCATTCATTTATCAGACAGGGGTAGTTGTTTGTTTACCCGCTTTACTAGTTTCAGCTACTTCCTGTTGCCTTCGTCAGAAGCGTCACAATGATGTTGCTATGACGTGTCTTAACCTGTGTTCCACTATCCATACTTCCTTGAGTACACTTCTACGAAGTACACTATCTGCACTTACTGAGTGCACTGATTTCAGCAGGTCAGTGTTGTTCCAAATCGTACTCTTCGTGGTGCACTTACCGGAAATTACGATTGCGACTCCCGCCCAGCTCATCATTCCGCCAAACATCATCCCCGACTTCGCTAATATTTAACCTTCACGCACCTCTACCTTGAAAATGAGTTTGCGCATAAACGCTATATATAAAATGTGATGTATATAAATGTGACATTGATTTTTATTTTATTTTTCGAGCCAAGTTGACTCCGCCAACTGAAGATGGCAGTCGTTAAGTGCGGAAAGTGTACATCGTTCCACACTTCACGATTTGTCCATTTTGAGTGCACCATCTGGGTTCTTTAAGTACACTTATCCTAATGCGAACACCCTTCGTACTCAAACTAGGTACGGTAAGTACGGAAAGTATGGATATTGAAACACAGTGTTATAGTCTGCTCAGGTGGGTTGGACAGACGGCAAGGGCGGTTTACTCCCCCTGCTGTCTGACATCTTCTCCAGGTCCACGTCCCAGGTGTGTGATAAGGCGTGTGTCGTCATCCCTGTTCACTGTATGTGCCGTATGTTTCTGTATCTCAATGGCCCCTCTGATCCAAACATGGCATTTGTTGATGACCCTGGCGTTTTTTCCAATCCATAGTGTGGTTTTCTATTCACGTCCCAGCAACATCATTGTGACGCTCCTGACGAAGGTTACAAGAAGTAGGTGAAACTAGTAAAACAGGTAAATACACAACTGATAAATCTACAATAACTGTAAGTGGAAGACAGTATGAAACTCTCCCAGAGGTCTCTATGGTGTCGTATAAAGCACACACACACACACACACACACACACACACACATACAGTCGCAGAAAAATTGTTAGTCCACCCCTTGTTTTCTTCAGTTTCTTGTTCATTTTAATGCCTGGTACAAGTAAATGTACATTTGTTTGGATAAATATAATGATAACAACAAAAATAGCTCGTAATGGTTTAATTAAAGGAGTGATATTTTACTTTTTTGGAATGGTATTATGCTTTTTCCAACATTTCCCAGTGCGCTATATAAACTGTAAATGTTCTGCTTGGGTCTGAATTCTTCATTAATTCAACTCCACAGGTTCATCTTCAACACTATTTCTCACCAGATGACACCAACATCTGAACATTTTAGGTAATGGGCTCAAAGTTTGGACATATTTTCAGTTTTTACTACAACCACTGCTGCTGATAAACATTTATGTTGTGCTCGGGGAAATGTTCATCTGAAGTCTGGACCTTATATGTGCGAGTATTGTGACATTAACTAGTTATAACAGTTAACTAATTAAGCAGGACTTAAAACAGGTCATAGAAATCCATATGATTTTCCCCAAAATGAATATAAAGATATTTTTGCAGCACCTGGAGGGTTCAAATTCAAACTTTATGAAACTATTAGGGTCCAAATATACAAATAAATGAACCAAACCATATTTATCTAAACATGTGTTTAGATAAATATGAGCCCTATAAGAGCTGATATCTTTCCATTTCCATGTTTTCTTGATAATAACCAAAACCATTGTTTTTTATTACTTTTTATGGTCTAATAATTTTTTCCACAACTGTATGTAATGGGAGTTTGTCACATTATAAAAATATGTTATGAAAAACACCCAAAGTTAAGGCTTAGAAAAACCATCCAGTATGAGGAGATGTTACCCAATAAAGACCCAGAGCTAGTTTTGTGCCAGTTCACAACTTAATTATTTTTTATATTTAACCTTTCTAAAGTACTTTTTCACCACGCATTGTAATATTACCCCCTTTATTTTGAGTTTTTTCAAGGTAAATCATGTATTTTTCCCATATTTAATTCACTGATTGTGTGGATGTTGATTAAACCTCAGAGTGAATTCAAAGGTTATTATAGCAAAAGAGAGAAAATTGATGAAAAAGTCAAATTTTCAGTAATGGTTGCAATTACTGAACTGAATACAAGTGTATCTACCCAATGTCGTTTATCCAACTCCATGGGTTTTATTGGTGAATCAATGCTGCTGGAGGTGTTTCCAAGGTAACTACGGAGCTTCTGAACATTCAAATAGGTCATATCTGATGACCATGAAAAGATGACAAACTGTATTTTACACCAATTATTTATATGTATTGATAGGATTAGTGGATCAACATTTATTATCCAGTTTAGATCAGGTGATGGTTTCGGTCAGTGGTGGGTGTTTGGGTCTTTATGGGTTAAAATCATGTAAAAATGCTATCATTGTTTGTTTTGTAATGAATCTCCTACCAACACGACTCAATCACATATGTTCCTTTTGCATTGAATTTTAGTTTTTTTCTTTTCATTTCTTCTCTTTAACCTTTTCATTAGCCCTTTCTGTGTTCAGCAGTGCCATTATTCATTCCAATAATCATTTACAAAGATTAACTGCACAGTAAATATGAATGTAGTTAAACAAGCAAAAAAATAATAAAAAACAGACTTCATAGAATACTTCATTCATTCATTCTTTCATCTATTCATTCATTTTCTGAACCATTTAATCCTCTGCAGGGTTGTGTGTGTGCTGGTGTTGTACACATATTTATTTATTTATATATAATTAATTAATCCTACACTGGAAAATAAACAGGTAAAATTATGATTATTGTAATCCCTTTTTTTTTTATGTTGTATTTGCTCAAATACAGAGTGTATCTATTAAAACCCTCAGACTCATGTGTTTTGTTTCTTCCTGAGCAGGTTTTGTTCAGACCTTTTCTTTATTTTCCTCCGGTCGCGGTAAAAGTCCAATGTCTTGACCTTGTTTTGTTTCTTTCTTTATAACATATTCACAATATTCAACTCTAGTCATTTGACAGTACTGTTTTGATGTCTACCCCAATCCAATAGTGTGTACATAACTTTAATTTGCATTCATTACTCAGAGGAGTGAAGGAAAAACTTGTTATTGTGTTGTTTGAATCAATAAGCCCCAGAATTTTAAACATGAAATGCAGTAAAATGTGTCTTTTCTAACTGTCGGTATAGAAGGATTGAAACTCTGTGTATTCCTCTTTTTAACCAAAGGAAGGAGGGTTTCATCACGACTATTTTTTTTTTTTTTTATCATAAAACAGATGCCATCAGAGGGATGACAACATGTGGATTATCAAGGTTAAAGGAGGAGACTATTCTGCAAAAGCACGTGGCTGCTGAACTTACCATAGGGTTTTGTTTTTTGTGGTTTTTTTTTGTTTTTTTTACCTGTTATGTGCTTGTTTTGTTGCTCAAATCTGCCACAGATTACTCTAAAGATGGTTAAAATAAAATTGCATGATAGATAAACTGTTGTAAAAACTCAATGTCGATTTTATTTTATAGCTTGAAAATCAACTCAATTTAGACATTTTACTGTATTCTCAAAAGTGGTTTTCTATTATTCTAATGCTGCTACCACAAAATTCTCATATTAGCAATGAAATATATTTTAAAAATCAACAAAAGTATCTTAACATATTGACTTCAGATGTTTCGGATTAATATGATTGCTCGACAAAGTACAAAATAATGACAAATACCATCATTTTATATTGCAATAAACATGTTGCTTCATCTTTAGGTTCAATTTTATTCGCATTTTTAGCTTTTTTCTTTCATTTTTGCTTATTTTTACCCAATGATATGTATCTATTTAAAATGTTGTCTCTTAATTTCTACAGTATTTGTCACATTCTGATCATACATTATCGTTTTTAGACCGCATGTAAGTGTCTGGTTTATTCAACTCATGAATCAAGCCTTGAGATGAATGAGATCAATAAGAAATAGTGATCTGACATTTATTGTGCTGATTGACCACAACTGACATTTTGGCCCCTTTCTAACATATTTCCAATAAACAATAAAGGAATGGGAAGTCCTACACTAAAAAAGGAGGACATTTAAAAAAAAGAAAAAAAAAAAAAGATTGTTTCTGAATAAATTTTCTTATTTTATTTTAAAAAGAAAATATATCTTTAACAGCCAAGTTTTGCATGAAAGCGTCCGCATAAGAAACTATAAGAATAGTTTACATGAAATTGCAGCAGAGGAACAAGATGTGTTTTTTTTTTTTTTTCTTATTTGCTTGTAATAAATAAAGATTCCTGTCAAATTTGTCCTGATTTTCCTTACTTTTGAGTACTTTGATTTATATATATGTTTTAAGAATTCCTGCCAAAACGATAAGATTTGATTAAATTTGAGAATATTTGACTTATTTATAAATTATCTGTATTTGTATTTGTATTTGAAATGTATTTTTGTATTTTATTTTTGCTGATTGAAAATGTATTGCTATTAGTTTTTCTATTTTATTTACTTTTAGCCCTTTGGCCAGTCCTATCTGTTTTAAATGTGCTATATAAAATAAACTTACTTACTATTTGCTATGTACAAGTTGTAGCTGAATGTGTCCCAATATATGTTTCCATGTAGTGAGTATCATTAGGCAATAGGAAGAAACAATATATTTCAAGGGATAATTGTGGATTTTTGACATGAATCTGTATTTCATCCCCTCATCAGTGTAGTACATCCACACTGACTTAACCCCGACAGTGTCCTG
>JAPSES010000120.1:13433554-13443838 GCA_029822895.1 Maxillicosta whitleyi | reverse complement strand
CACCTCCACCCCCACCTCCACCCTCCCAACCCGATGCTGATCCCGGCTCTGCCTCACAAGCCGCACAGCAGCCAGATCTCTCCAGTGATCCGGCCCTGGTCCACTTATTCCGCGCTAACTTGGTGAGAACGTATACCGTTAGAAGCCTTTCGCTAAACCGTCTTTTATGTGAGTCTGAGAATCTTATCACATTCTTGTTGTTTTTCATAGTGCAGAAACTTTGCAGACGTAATATGATGCTTATGATGTTGTGCCCTCCTCCCTGATAGCCACTGGGTTCAGAATGGAGGAGTGTGATGCTTTGTGATGGCTGAACCTGAATCTCTGTGATAACACATGCCACAAAGAGGATGGAAAAGCCTTGCTTGCGTAACCAAGCTGAGCCAGTCCAAGTCGCCGTGCAACGCTTGTGTAAAATGAGATGTAAATGCAGCAATTTTAACAGGCTGATTTATTCATGAAGAAGCCAAAAGAAAGAGGGGAATGCTAATGCTACACCCTGCTTTGCCCTTGGCCAGGGCACATCGACAAACAAGTCACTCAGCAAAGGAATTAACAACTTCATTAAGTTACCTGACAGCGTTGGCACATGCAGCCCTGCGTCACTTTGTCTCTGCTGGCTGATGCAAGAGCTATCTACCGCTGCAGGAGGTGCCAGGCAGACATTTTTAGACTTAATGCGAGCTCAAAGTCCATGTAAAGTAAATTCACTGATTTGTTTCCAAACACAATATGCATCAGAGTTTCGGTGAAAGTAGTCGCTGAAACATTGAACCGTAGAGTTCGGCAATGTTTTAAAATGTTCGGGATTTTCGGGGTGGGTCTGGAATGGTGGATCGATAACACACTGAAACCATAAACAGCATGTTCCCTCCATTTACAATATAATGGCATAAGTTCAAGCAGTGTTTCACATTTTCAGTTTACGTATTAACACAGATTACTAACCACCAAAGGAAAAAAGAAAAAGAAAAAGAATTTGCTTAAATGGTGGGAAATTTTGTTGTATTGTGTGGTCCTTTTCTGAATGAAATAAAAAACGTATAATGGGAACACAAAATCATATAATATATATTCAGGTATCCACTATATTTAGGTTACTTTCACCATTGTACCATGTGTCAGACAGAACGTATTGATAGAGTTGTGAGCCTGTGGTATTAGTCCATTCAAAGCCACCAGACTCATTTGACAAAAACTGTATTTTTACTTTTCAGTAGACAGGAGCTTCTAGTCTAGCACCACCTGAGTTAGTTTGTGTGTGTGTCATTATTTGACCTTCATACTTAAACATTATAGCACACCTTAACTGTGATCTACAAGGTTAAATAACTATTTTTTCCTCAAAGGTTAGTCAGTTTTTTAGGATAGTGATAGTAAACATATTTTTTCATTGACTAAATCTCTGTCCACAGCATTAGGTCACATTCAGTGAATGCACCCACAAAGTTTGAGAGCAGAGAATAAAACTTTTATGTGGGTGCTTCTATGAAACTGGCTTCATTTTGGTATCTAGCGCTTTTTAGATCCAATAATAAAAGATACATTTAGACACATTTGCCTCCAGGATGCACCTAATGATGACCTCAGATAAATGCAAAAGTATTATACTCTTGCTCTGAGCCATCCCAAAATTAATGAATTTTTAATAAAACGTTGGGCCCAAGAATAGGAAAATTGGGACATGAAAAGCTACTTAGGTGTCAGTACATTTGATCTGGAAAACATGGCTTGAAATGGTCTTATTTAGTGCTGTAAATAAAGACACTGTGTTAAATTTGATGGCCTCAATTTTTTTTTTTTTATCCAGACATACAGGTTTTTCATGAATTGGCAGTCTCATACCAGGTTTCGCGTGTAATCCCTTGTGTCCACCTTTGTTACGTGCGGAACCTGCCCGTTTAAAGTGATTTTGTATCAGCAGTCATTATTGTGAAACGGTCTGCCTTCCATAGTTAGTTTGATTCAAAAAAGGTACCTGTGAGAGATTAAAAAGATATTTGAAAAAATAGTACCACGTAATTTTGTGTCCTTTTTACTGTGTTACATGCAGATTTTTGTATAAAAATAATATAAAAATGCGTTTTATCCGAAAAGTAGTTTCTCTTTTATCTGGGTAGATATTTATTTTTAGACTCAAAGTGCTTCCAAACTTGCTTCATAACATTAGTTTACATCTGGATTGAATTTTTATCCCGTCTGTTCTGTTTTTAGGGACCAGTTTCATAGAAGCACTCCTGTTCACGGTGTTGAAATATAATTTGTGTTGTGGGTGGTTAATAACCCATTGATCTGTGATGTGGCAAACTTAGACCACATTTACTTCTGTTTCATTTGGACGTGAAAATAATGTCAGCTTTAACTCTTTATAACATCATCTTGGGATATTTGGACTGTCTAAGAAGAAATTAGTTAGGAGAAATCTATAGGAGCGGTTATTGAGATGACATTCAATCTATAATTGGTTTGGGGTATACAAAGGATCGATGTGTTCCTGAGGTCATGCCTGCCTCGTGTATATCTGATGTGTGTCTGAGCGTCTGCTCGTAAAGCAGGACACCAGTAGTGACTGCAGAGAGGCCGCCGCTGCATTGATTGCACTTTTCCACCAGTTCTCTGTGCGCTTTTAATCTGTGAAATGCTAAAGAGGCAATCAAAGCAATCTGCAGCCGCGCTGTCAAAGCAGTATCCATGTGTCAGTCTGGTGATTTCTCAACCAGCTCTGCTGCATTAAGGCCTCCTGATCAATGGGTGGGCGAGACAGGCCTAATATCACAGCCACAGATGTGGTGGGCTGCAGCGCTCAGCATGTACCATCACACTGGCAGCAGACTGCACACCAAAGCATCTGACCAACACGGGCATTTTCAACCTGTTTATCCGAACTGAAACCACTTAAACTGGACTACTACATCATCTTACTATGACGTAGTTATGTTTCTGCTATGTTGTAAGTTGTATTACTCACTTTAACTTTTTTTTTAATATCATATTTTGAGCTATACAATGCTTGAATTTCCCTGAGGGGGTTGATAAAGCTCAAGCTATAATTAGAATATCATCACCTTCCTGAAATAATTGCCTTTTTCCGATTTTTCGGGAAACACAAAAACATTCATGTAAATCCAGACGCATACAGAGTGTCTCGCCGATTTGCAGATGACTAAACAAACTGAACAATACACAGAGGTGGGAACTTTTTATATCGCTGCCTTCCTGAAATAACTCGCCAAAGAATTTTTTTTTCAGGAAACACCAAAAATTTAACCAGAAACTACAAAAGCACTCAGAGAGCGCGAACCTCCACCAAGCAGCACAGTCCCCCCACATATTGTGACTGACACCCCGCAATATTACACCCACATTTGTTTTTTTTAATCTATTTTATTAGATTCTTGACACTGGAAACATACCACAAGCTCAGTTGGTGGAGCTGGTTGTCCAATGGCCAAAGGGTTGGTGGTTCAAATCCTGGCTTCCACTGTCCATATGTCGAAATGTCCTTTAGTAAGACACTGAACCCTAAATTGAGTCCAGTAGGGTCTGGCATGGCAGTGCCTTGAATGCTACATTAGCATAGTAGCTGCCTACTGGTGTATGAGTGAATGTGAGGCTATATAAAGTACTTTTGCCACTTTTCCGCTACATGGTACCAGCTCTACTCTACTCAACTCTACACGGCTCTACTCTACTCAGTATTCCTGTGGTTCTTTTACACTTACATGGGACCAGCTCGTCTCAGCTCGACTCGTTACTCCGAAATGGTGCGTTACTTCCTTGTCGTCTGCTTAGAGAGTTGCCGAAAACTCGCTTGTTGCGTATTTTCTCGTCTGTATTTTTATGTCCGCCACCACAGACTGAATCTACGTGACCGTCTATGGTGTAGTTTTGCTCTGTCATCATGTGGTTTAATGTTTCACTATTCACCATCTACTTCTGCGTGTGATTTTTGTAAATTACGGGTCACAGAGAAAACTGTCTGCAGTGTTCTGAGGTCACAGTCTTAGGTGCCGGTCCCAACATTTTAGAACCTCGATTGAGGCGGTACTAAAAAACTAGTATCGAGTCCCAGATTCTAGGTCCTTTTTCTTAATAGAAAAGCGAAATAGGCGTGTAGAGTCGAGTCGAGTAGAGCCGGTTCCATGGAGTGGGAAAGCGCCATTTGAGTACCAAGTTGTAGAAAAGCGCTATAAAAGTGCAGTCCATTTATAGCTTTAAAAAAAATGTTACAATCACCCTTAAAAATAACGTATAGTAACATATACGGTGTCTATTAATTTGTGATGCCTCATTTAAGGACCTTTCCTTTGGGTCTGATTCTTATTAGTATCTTTAGAGGGTTTTCCTCAGTCTGTCACGTCAAGTCACTTAAATCAATAAATAGGACATTAAAACCAGCAGGATACTGTAAATTGAGCATATCTTTCAAGACACCTGTTTGGTAGTGTCAGTGGAGTAACGCTGAAGGTATTCAGTGACAGAAACCCTGATGAGTTTAAGTCCGTTCAGACCGGTAAAGCAACAGGACAAATGTTCTTTGTAATGATGGTTCAGTCATGCTTTTTGCACATGATGTAACAGCTCTCCTGTGGCTGATCCTAACACAAACAGCTAAAAAGTAAAGCTAAAAAGAAAAAGCTCCTCACACTTTAATGGTTTCACATATTTAGGTTTGGCCAGACCAGGGGCTTTTGTAGACTCTCATTAATTTAATTGGCTGCACTCAGCCCATTCATTAGCAAGATCTCCTTTGTTCCATGCATTGCTTGGCTCCATTTTCACATTTTTTTTTTTTTTTTTTGCCTCATCACCACATTTCCCCCCCATTTTTTAAACAATGAAGAGCCATTATTCCCCAGGAAATGTAGGTGTTCTGATTCTCAATGTCTGACTATGATACTTAGATGTACGATTATGAGAAAGAAAAACCCATCAAACCGCATGAATTTCACATTCTGTTAATCACTCAGTAATGTTACTATAGGACTGTGTGAGTAAATCAGATTCATTAGATAGTTCAGATGTCATTTACACTGACGAGGACATTTTAACTCTTTTTTTTTTTTTTAGAGCTGCAATGGGTTAATTGCCAATTCCTTTAATTATCAATGAATTAGCTCATTGTTAGAGAAAATTAAGAAAGATCAATGGGGAAAAGGTTCTTGGTGGTCTCCTCTCGCTCAAACTAAAGGCATTGTTTTCCTTCTTTTTTTCTTTCTTTCATGTATTTTGTTGGAGAAAATAGAGGAAAGTGTAACATTTGAGAAACTAATCACTGAAACATGGAAAATAGTTTAGAAAAAAAAACACCATATGTAAGATTCCCCATAAAGACAAATAATATACATGCTAATTAAGTAATTTACTATATTTTGTCCATGTTTAACTGACCAGTAAGTTTAATTTTTAACATGTTAACCTGAAAACTTCTCAAATGGCTCCTTTTAAACAACTTTGTATCAATATAGTTGAATTGGTCTTAATATTTACTAAATAACATATCATAAATATTTGTGATACATCTACAAAGTTGAGCTTATTCAGTAAAATGAAGAAAAAAGAGCAAATAATTATACATACATCTTTTTTTTTTTACACCAGCTGCATTGAAATGATCTTCTTAAAATCAAAATAATGTCTTCATATAGAGAAAAAGTGCATTTAAAAGTGATGTTTCACTACTCTTTTTAAGTTTTTTGTAGGTATAAGCTACATTACGAAAGAAAACACAAACACACGCTGACCTTTTGTGACAGCAGATAGTTCAGATATTTCCTCAGATATGTATGTGATGGGATAATAAGAAAATGAAAACAATATGAAAAGTTATTTCTTCTGACAGCTTGTGACAGCTGGCTTGGAGGCAGCACGGGGAATATTTATAATATTTCTATCCATGTCAGTGTTTCAGCATTGTGTCAATCAGCCACAATTCACCTGATTCGCTGTGTGTCAAATAATAGCATGCTTCAGTGCTGGCTGCTTGGGAGTGTAATTGCTCCTGCGTGTTTTTCATCGCCGTCAAAAATGCTTTCGGTCGAAAATACCTTCTTTTATACGAAGCGTAGTAAATCAAAGTCAGTTATTGGACCTTCTTTAAAACATAATCCGCTACAGGAAGTTGCTGATTTTGCTTTGCATGTTCCACCGCTCAATAGAAGTGAATATAATATCCCTGAGCACATGACACATTTCTAAATACTCAATTATTTGTTGCACATTTCTGTGTCTTTTAAAGGTTCAAATGGCAGAAAATATGATTCAAAGAATTGTGCGTCTCTACCTCGGCAGCTTCCACCTCAGTTTGCAGTTTAATGAGATGGCACATAGATGTTAAAAGCTCTGAAAGCACCCTGTAATTGTTATGTTGTGCTTAGGAAAGCTTGGCTGCCATTAACCTCCCAACACCACAATTCACTTCACACGTCTAGCAATTACCTCTCCAATAACGCCGAAGCTTGCAAATGTGTGTGCTCTGAATTTCCTGTAATTAAATTGGGCTTTTCACATGTAATCTGAAAATGCTATGGGGTCAAACCAAGCGCTGGTAACCGTGAGTGATTGAGTCGGAATAAGGGTCACACATGCTGGAGGGTCTGTTTCCACCCAGGGCTTAATTGTACTGATGAGAGGGGTCACATTTCCTCAAGGGGAGGTCAAGAGTGGGGTACCTTTGTTTTGTTTCACAAAAGCACAGAGGTAATGTGATTTGATGGAAAGGAATTACAGGCCATCAGTGACAGGATCTTTTGTATACAGAATATATGGTGTTTATGATGGAAAACAAGCACTCCAACATGTCCTCGAACCTCAATAAAATACAATTATTATGAATCGTTCAGAGAATATGACGTGAAATTTGCAGACACAACACGTCTGGTCCAGTTTGGGCACAAAAACAACTTAGTTAGGAGTATAAAAAGTTTGTACATAGCACAAAAATAAGAAATAAACACCGGTTATTTTTTCTTCCATTGGGACATGACCAAATATACATGGTTAAATAGTTAATAAAATAGCACAGATAACGGTCTTTAATATTAAATAGGGGCAATTTCCGTACAAATGTATTATAAACTGTTACCAAATATTCAGAAACCGTCTCATAAGTATCAGCAGTTTTTTTGTTTTTTTTTAAGAGACCTAATGACTAGGACTGAATTATAACCAACCAGCCCTCAATTAAGGTAAGGATTAAAACACAATGATTGAAAACAATTGAAAATGTTAACTAATAGCCTTAAAGAAAAGTTGAACAGTACCTTATAACAACTTATGTACTTTGGGCTAATCCATTAAATGTTTTCATTTTCATAGAATATTTGTATTGTTGTAGTTAAACAGTTAAAACAGATGAAGTGAAAGGACAAAATAGGAAAATTGCACCATAAATATACAGAAGTTGATACTGTGATACTGTAATTTTATATGTATATAGTGTTTCTTTTTCCTTATTTGACTTTTCTTACATTTTTTTTTAATTATATCTTGTGTTTATCATTTATTAGAGCGACTATATTTATGTATTTAGGTACTTAGCATCCAGCTAAAACACAACTTATTAAGTTTAATCAGTTAACAGGAGCCTCAAAAGTAACTCTAAGCCTTAAACGCGTCACCAGAAGTGGTAAATATATGAATACATGTTGTCATTTTCTTATTTTACTCTCTCATACATTTATGGAAAGTTTCTGAATAAAGCTACCACTAAACTCTGCAGAAGTTTGTTTTTTTCACACTTGTAGAACAGTGCCACCATTTTGTCTCAGTGCGGGACAATCCACCAGTGTTAGAATTTATTCCAAAATGTGAAGTCGCCTGGACACATTATATTTTGGACCGTCCCTTCTAGTTGAGATTAGCTAAATTAGCTGTGAAGAGCAATGACTCATGGGACTGTGCATGTTTGGTGCAGATAATTGCAGGGCTAGTGTGCCATAGCCTGGCACCCAGCTTGGGATTGCAGGTGGGTTGGCTTTGGGAAGTATCTATCATCAGCACATCTGGCCCTGGCGGGGGACGCAATCTTTCATTACACCCCTCAAAATGGATTGAAAAAAATCAGAATAAAAGCTTTTTTCTCCTTATTTTGTTGTGATTACATGTTTTAAAAAGGGCTGTTTGTCATTTCAGCACAGAAAAGCCAGTGTATTTTTTTTTTTTTTTTACTTATGGACTATGTGATGTAATATGTGATTATATTTAAGAAAGAAGGTTGAAAATAAAAGGTTAGAGATAATCTCTTAAAAAGGTTATGCAGGGTTTGCTGAAAAATGAAATGTCAAATAATGTCCTCTTTTATGGAAATGACATTCATATGGAAGTGAAGTATAATTTCTAATATTGTATGTTCTAAATGTAAAGCCACCTGCATTGTGATGTGATTCAACATACTAATTAAATATTATTAATGTTAGTTTAAAGTGATGCTCATCATAAGAGTGAGGGGTGAAACCAAGTGGCAACAACTGCAGCCGATATTGGCTTTAAAAAAAATCACTGTTGAGGTTTAATTGAAAGGTTTCTCACCTACTGGGTCAAATTTTCCGAGCTTCTTTTTATTGACTGAAACATTATTTTCCCCACACGCACAGGCCTCATGTTATGGGGATTAAGTTTCAGGAATATACAGTCACTCAAGATGGTGAAAATGAATAAAACTGAACCAGTTGAAGTCCGTCCCCTTCCTGTTGTGTCCCATTGAACCTCATTTTATGCAGAAAATATATTATAGTTGTTGGTGAGATGAGTAATTTATTTGACCCACTTTGATTAATTCCATAATTTAAACATATGAAGTTTGTCAGTTTATAAAATAACCAAAGTAAAGAAACTGCTTCAGCATATATAAACAGAAACTACACACCTGACAGTCACACACTGTAACTGTCCAGTCACTGAAGACATCTCTGCAGCTTTAATTTGATCACACTTTTGGTATTTTTGCCTCTTCTAATACTTTCTCACTTCACTTTCAAAGAACAAGGTGAAATATACTGATTTAACGGTTGTTTTAGTGTTGGTGACGTGATCACATGTGATAACATATAACATGTTCACGGAACTGTTTCCATACAAAACTACAGACTACTATTACTTTACCATATGACAAACCTGACCTCTTGACTTGTAAAATAATATTTTAAACAGACAAGTATCACACAAGAAAATGGAGCAGTTCAAAACATTGTTCACTGATTGATGGACAGTATTTATTTATTTTTTTCCTTAACTAAACCAGACCAGAATAAAAGATGATTTTTATATATAGAAGTTATAGAATAGAATAGAATAGAACAGGAAGTAGCTGAAACTAGTAAAGCAGGTAAAATGAAGGATCTGCAATAACTGTAAATGGAAGACAGTATGAAACTTCACCAACCTTTAAAATCGAATAGATCTTTTCATTAACAATGAAAATCACTTTAGTAACTTCGTTCTGTTTTGCTGACAATTCTTAAAGTGCAAAAAGAAAACCTACATATAAAAATAGGAAAATTATATTGATAATATAGACTGAAAAATACTGTAAATATACAAAATATACAATGAAATACATAAATTGAAGAAATATATGCAAAATATGAAGGATACAAGGTAAAATTAACAATAAGGAGCTATGGCCAACCACACTGCTGCATAACACTGGTAATAAATGTGATACCGTTGTGATCAATGTCATATTTGTGTAATTTGTAAATAATTAGCACAAGCTGACATCGTTAACAAAAAAAAAGTGTACATGCTAACATCGGCTAATGTAACGCTAATTATGTTTATATAAAAACAACATACAGTTGCAAGAGAGGCTTGAGATTCCCTCACAGGTGGAAAATGTAATATTGGACTAAACACGTCTGCCACCAGTAGTTTATCTCCTTTACAGTTTCAGAGATCCATGACATGGAAGAGCTTCTGGACCTTATTAACGAGTTTCAATGGCAGCTAATTAGGTAGCGCTCCGCGGCTGCTCTTCAGGCTGACAGTTCAGGAGAATGTTCCTCTGTATGGTCTGGAGTCTCTCAGAAAGCAGGCCATAATTCATCATTAGGATATCAGAGTCCAGGTGCAGATGAGAACTGATAGAGCCGGCAGCCAGGCAAGTCAGGGCACTCAAGGAGGAAAATCTTATCCCAGGGACAATTCCCAGGTCATGCCCACGGTAATTGAAATAATTTTGCCCCTAGAGTTGTTTAATCACTGACAATCACACATGCAGGGGAGACTAAATTGAGGAACACACAAGTCTGATTACATCTGCCACCCCTAAGTGTTTCCCCCCCC
>JAPSES010000120.1:13421993-13432699 GCA_029822895.1 Maxillicosta whitleyi | reverse complement strand
GGGGGGGGGGGCAGGAGGGAGGGCAAAGCCACTACCAGAATTTCAAACTGGAAGTACTGGTGCTTCATTGTCCCCCTGGTCCAAAAAAAAACAAACAAAAACAGATGAAACAAAGTAAATACCGCCACTGTTGGTGCACTTATAGAAAAGCTGATCGATCATATTGCTGTAAAAACATTTTTTTTAAATGTTTTTTTGCTTTACATTAGCTCATAATCTGGCAGGTAGAATACAGTCTTCAAGAATCTGCTCTGCTTGACATTAGTAGGACAACTCCAAAAACTTGTTCTGTGCACTACATGCTTTTTACACCTTTCAATTTTCCTATCGCCCTATAAAAAGTGAAGTTGACAATGAGATAATTAAATGTTAACACTATTTTTTGAAGTAGAATAGTGTATGTAACTATATGTGTGTATATTTCTTCAAAAGATTGGGAAAGAAAGATATTAACTAGGTCGGGTTCAGTGACAGTCTTTGGGGTTTTAGCTTAAAACCTTTAAAATCTACAGCCTTAGGTTTTGCATATCATCATCATCTTATTTTTTGTAGCAGAAGTGATCACATTTACACAATATAGAGTGAAACTTGCTAATGCTAATGCTACAGTAAGTTACAGCAAACACAGACCACAAGGTTAATACTGTCATATAATTGCTACCTAATTGTTTTAGCATCTTACTAAAAATAAACACATACATTGTTTGACACTTTCCTTTAGCATATATCCAATTAGCACTACCTGGTCACATTAGTTAGCTAGGATTGACTAGTGAATTAAGGTTAACGGTAACTAATATTATATTGTTGGCATTATTTTCAGGCTTCTTATCGTCTAATAAATAGAAGTTGAAAACACTCTGAAACTCCTCGTAGTTTGAACACTTGAAAGCGTTGGATGAAGCCAAGAAACCGATTTGACTACATAGAATGAAGTGCCATATGTCTGCGGCACAAAACAGTTAGGAGAAAAACAAAATATTAGAACTGTACTACGGCGCCAACTCGGCACTGTTTGACAATCACCACCAAACCATAATATTATAAAGCAGTTCCAGTTATTTTGTTTGGGTAATCACGGCGCAGATGTTTTCGATTAGCTGTGACTGTGCTTTTCATCACTGATGGTTTTGTGATCAGAAGTGTCACAGAGTTGTTTTAGTCCAGTTTTTTTTTGTTTTTTTTTATCTAATACCATAGAAACAGAGCTCAACGGAAGCGCTGGTCAAGTGATTTTATTCAATAGCACGACTATGACTGTATACGTTTCTAATATTGACAGAAAAAGATGCTAATTTTCTTAGCTATAGTTTATTTTATAGATCAATTATGTATCATAGATGGATGTTTCCTAATACTCTCATGAGTTTGCGTAACCCCCCCTGAAGACCCCCAGGGTTCAGAGACAGAACATCCAAACTCCCGGGCGCTTCTCCTCTGCTCGTTGCTACATAATTCATCTTCTAAATTCCAACGCTACCTTAACCACCGCTGTAAATGATTCAACGTGAGCCGCTGACATAAGGGAACAATACATACATCAGCTCCGCAAATCAACAATCTTTTCAACGTCTGACAAGCTCAGTCAAAGAGAAGTGGAGTGGCTTACAGTACTACACAGGGATTTACCCAGAGTGCATCTGCAGCGAGCGCCAGCCAGCCAGCCAGCAGGGCTCAGTCGACTCTTGTGTGGCAAACACTCTTCAAACCTGCAGCATACATAGAGGAAGCTCCGGATCACCCTGAGGGGAGGGAAGATGGATGGAGCGTACCTGCCACTCGTCTTTCGCCGCTCCGCCAGTTTGATGCCATAGACGCTAATGGCTCTCAAGGGAGGAGGCAAATTAAGCGTGGTTTGCTTGTAATGAATTCAAAGACACCGGCTCCGGCACAATCAGACTATGACAGTTTAGAGGCCTCGTGTGCAACACCCAAAGCCTCAAGACTTTTAGCACAGGATTATAATTGGTAATAAATAATAAATAAATAAATATGTTTCTAATGTGCCTTTTTCAGACAGAGCAGCTGTCTCCAACCGCAAGTGTGTGTGTGTGTGTGTGTGTGTGTGTGTGTGTGTGTGTGTGTGTGTGTGTGTGTGTGTGTGTGTGTGTGTGTGTGCGCGCGCGCGTGTGAAAAAAAACAACAACAACAGAATAACATATGTAGAATGGCAGGCCTGACATGCACTTCATATCCATGGCTGACAAGATAGCATGTATATTTAAAGAGGTTGAAGATACAACATGAAATTAAAATTCATGCTTTGCTCAAAATCTGAATTTGAAAGTGAATAGAAGCAGTCAGTGTCCAATACCTTGTTTGAGTCGAAAGGCATTCACTGTGCATTACCGCCTGGTACGGCTCAGTGGTACCTTTTTGATGAGAGAAAAACAGACACCAATTAAATTATTCCACAAGGCTTTAGCCCAGTGGACCCCAAAAGCCAATCCACGTCTGCAGGGCCCCCGCCCCGGCAGCAGAATGATGTCAATGCTTTCCTTCAGCTTTGTCATCCTAAATCCAAAATAAAATGACCCACCACCACCAAGCCCTCTAGTGATCACTGGAGTATAGGAAATGAAATACATTATCCCAGAATATGTACATGCACGCTCCGACTTTGTAGAAAGGCAAAAACATCTGGTGCAGTGACTTTTCCCAAACCTCTTTTTTGTGAACAGAGATTTTATTTTTATTTTTTGACATTTATATTTAACCATCCATTTATTGTAATATCATCTTCTTTATTTTATTTTTTAAAGAATTTTTATTGATTTCAAAGGAGTCTTGACAGTAAATAATGAATAGTACAATTCTAAATTCCATCATTAATTTCCCACCCACACCAATACAAACACGCGTGCCAATATTAAACATATATACATACAAACATACATATATGTATATATAGGTGTGTATGTATGTGAACAGAGATATTTTACATAGAACCAAAAGGATCTAGAGCACATTTAGATAATATGACATTATACAAGTTTTCATTCTTGTACTTATTTAATATTGTCTTGGCAACAGAATTCACATCAGGATATAGAAATCCATTCATATAATATTCCAAAGGTCTTTCTGTGCCATGAAATTAAATACAAAACTGTAGCTTTGCATTTTACAGCCTTAATTGAAAGTTATTTCCAGGAGAATGTAACATTTCTAGGTAGTAAACCACTGTATTAAACATATAATTTGTAACTGAAGGGGATGTTTTGAACACACATTTCAGCTTTATATATATATATATAATACTTTTCATATGACTGAGGATGTTTTATGCTAATAGAGAAAAAATGCCAACCTCTATTAATGTATTATTACACAGTTAATGTCACTATATGACAAGTTTCAATCTGTTTGTTGCACCAAAGTACTCATTTTATTGTAAGTTACTGCACATAACAAAGTATTACAACATAGTTTTGCCTTGTTTTATCCCTATTATTACCATGTAACATACATTTCAGTCCAATATTATCCACTATAGGTATCATTATCATCTCTTTATTATTTTATTATAACTATTACTGCCACTATGGCCAAGTTATTACATAAGCTATAAAATGTGAGATTGTTCATTATTACCACAGATGGAGAAAATTTACATTTAGTCATGTCTCATTAGTGGTAAAATATATAATATTAGGATGAAATATTTTGTATTTGGGAAGAAAATTATTGAAATGTGTTAACATCCACCATCTGTAAGAAGCTACACCTTGAATTTGAGTTATTTGGAACAGATGTTATGTGTTATATTGTGTTTATCCACTTGCTAAACATAGAAAGTAAGTGTTTTTTTTTATAATGCTTGATATTATAATGTGTAAACCTCTAAATGGAGTGCATTATTGTTTTGTGATCGTACTGTAGTTTAACCTCAGTGCTAATGTTGTAGTAGCAGAAACAGATTCCAGAATTTATCCACTGTTCACTGACACAAATACGCCATGTGTTCGCAGAGACCTATGGCCAGAATGTCTTCAAGTAAAGTAGTGTGACGGAGCTTCTCAGCAGCGCAGGCCACCTTAAATTTGCAAGAGATGAGAGAAGTGCATGGACAGACACAGCGAACAGTGAAACAGAACACCATTTGGATTCAACGTGACAGGCAGAAAGCTTAAAACATCACTTTTTTACACAAATCCCTTCCATCATTTATAATCCAAAGCCTTGAGTGCATGCTATCTGAAAATGATTTAGGTTAGTTGAAGACAAGGACACGGTGACAGGCAGCTGCATTGTGACTCTACATCCTGTGTCTTCTGTAAGATGACATACAAAGTGCTGCTGTTGTTCTCAAACACTGGAACTTGTTATCTCATATGAAATCTATCCGGCAGGTTTTAGAAAACAATCAGTCATAAGGATTCTGTTTCTTCTTTTTTTTGTATTCCTCTAATGTAATTGCATTTGGAGGCACTAAACATTATTGTATTTTATTTTATTGTTTTTTTTTTTTTTTGTATTGTAGGCACAGATATGTCTGAATTATTTAACCTTTTATTTAACGTTCAGTTCTTAAACCTTCATGTTTTGTTTCAGGTCAAATTTAACCCAAATGAAAAATCCCCTCATAGTAAGTGTCTAAACCAAATGTTGAACTATAGATTTATTTAGAATGTCTAAATAGACTATCCTACATTAATAAATATATGTAATATATAAACGTTTCAAAACAGGAAGAGCATATTTTTTAAGTTTTACAAACTCATTTTTGGTTGAAAAAAAACAAAAAAAAAAACATCTACTATCACACAGTATCATGTCCTGTTTTTACATAACACATAAAAACATAAAAATTAATATTATGTATATATCAAATTGACCTGAACCAGGCTGTGTCCAAAAATAACACATAACATTTTAAAATATTTTCATTCTTGTGTATTTTGTCAAAATTTAGGAAAAGTCTTTAAATTTCAGGATAAATGAATGATGTTTAAGGTATTTTTATTACTGTTGAATGTTAAATTTAACACGACTAATATGGAAGGGTTAAGCACCGCCCATAGATAGGCCTACATGAGGTTTTTACAGACATATACCACATTTTGTTCAGACTTTATAATGCAGAAACAGCTCAAAAGCATATCCTTGAAAATAATTTGCTCCCAAATAAGGTTTTCACCAAGACCAAGAGGGGGAAAAAAAATCCCTATTTTGAAAGCACTAGTACTACTATAGAATTTGGAATAATTTAGTAGGTCGTCTGTGATGTTAATCCTACATAAATCTGCCATGTTTATAATTTGTAAAGTAAAAAAAACTCGCTAATGTCCAAACCTGTTTCAGTGAACACAGAGGTCTTGTTAGATATTAGTGCAAAGCTGCAGAACAGAACATTTTTACCGTCATCTGTAAGTGATGAGCATCCTTTTAACAACAGAACTAACTAATGATGAATGTGGAAACATCTTCTACAACACTGATTCACCAGTAAAACCCATGGAGCTGGATCTGTAGCTGGTCTTCTGTTACAGTTATCTGCAAAATGAACAATATTTCTACAATTTCGACAATGTAATAATTTCTTCTTCTGCTTTTGATGCTTGATTCTATAAAGTCCTGTTTACCTGTATATGTTGGAGTTCTCGCAGTTTTCTCCCAATTTGATCTGGGCAACATTTAATGAGTTGTTATGTTATTGAACCTGTCATGGCTGTGACTAGTGAAAATGCGGAAAATGTGTTTCCATGACACTTTTGCGCAACACTTCTGTATCAAAATGTCTCAAAAACCACCTCATGAAAACATAAAAGTTTTTTTTTTTTGCGATCTTTGACAATTTTTTGCAACGTTTTCTATTGCCCAATTTACAGTTTGTACATTTTTAAGGATTTTAATGGAAACCAAATGAGTGACAGTAAATGGAGGCATTTGGTTTAAGTTCAGTTAATGATATATTTTATTAGAAAAAGTCACATTTTCTTCATTTTTCTCTGTTTCTGATATTATGGTGCTCAATTTTAATCTGAGCTTTTATGAACATTTAAATAATCAGCAAAATAAATATAGATAAATCCTTGCTTTTCATTGAAAAGGTGCAAAATACAGAGGGTAATATTGTAATAAATGATGATAAGTCACTTCAGAATGGTTAAACAGAGTGAAAATTTCATTGGGAAACTGCCATAAAAGTAGCGCTGGCTGTTTATGGGTTAAACAAATTCCTCCAAGCGAATTACTTGAGTGACTTCCTACTTTAGTTTTAGTTTCAGTTGGTAAGGACCAAAATTGTTCATTGATTCCTTCATCCAATATCAGGCCTGAAGACATCACAATGCAACAAGCAATAAAACCTCAACGGCAATCTATGCCAACATGCATGGAGGTGTTAGTGACCAATCATTTCTTCTTGCACCTTTAACTTCTTCTCTTTTTATGGATTTTTCCACCCCTTTTTTTTCCAGATCAATTACTCGGTTTTGTAGAAAAATCTTCATTTTATCTATTTCATGTCAGGGCCTTCTGGCAGTGCACATTTATGCAGAAAATAGCATCTAAATTTAGATGGCTCAAAGGAAAAGGCATAATTCTTTTAATTAAGTCAGCACTAATCCACTCAATTGGCCCTCTTTGTTTTCACCCACCTACCATGTTACAAGAGATATCCTTCATTGTCTCAAGGTGTGTTGACAGTGGCCCTTAATTCTGTAGGTATTCATGAGGGCACAATCTATCTACTTTCTTTGCCTCTGGGAAACATACTTTCTGAAGGTTAATAAACAACCCTGCATATCCCAAGCCCTGAGATCATTTATCAGATTGCGATCTCTTACAGACTCTGAGAGTGGCATGCCGTTTTATCATTTTAACAACGACGGCTAAAAGTGCCTCAAGAAGTCTGCCTAATAGGTTATTTTGTTATATGATTTCGTTATCAGATATTTTTTTTCCCTCGCTCGCCTGGTCTTGGTCGCTGTGTAGTAACAGCCCTGAATCCCTAATGAATACTCACATTAATGTCCCTGGAGCAGCCCAAGAAATAATAGGGTCCTCCCTGGGCAGTAGTGCTAGTAGTGCCCATCTATTTCTATGGCACAAGCTGTGGCCCTGCTATTTTTTTTTTTTTTACTGTGTTACTGTAGTCCGGCCCTGTCCAAACTATTTTTGTGACTGATTCAAGCACCCGATCTGTCTCAGCAGCTCATGTTTAGTCTGTTTACCGCAATCACCATGACAGCTGTCAGTCTCGTTCACCGAGTCACCGAGAAGCCGGAGAAACACACAATGTCTCCTAATTCCTGCTGTATATTGTATGGTCATAATGGGAGGGTGGGAAGTAGTGGAGCTGAAAATGTTCCAGAGTGATTGATCTGAATATAATACGTTCTGTATCTCAACATTGAGTTGTTCCATATCAACCCTGTCTCATAGTAATCATGCTCAGCTGAATTACAAACTCAAGTACATTCCCCTGATTGTGTTGCAAACACACTGGGTTTATCCAGTTTTTGGGGGGGTTTTTTTGTCATATCTTTGTCGATTTTTTTCTGTATTAAACTTAAACATAAACAGTTTAACAGTCCTGAAAACCATGTTTATGGTGGAGATGAAAAAATATTGAATTACATTTATGTCTGAGTGTGTTTTTGTGACTTTGAAATGAATAAGAAGTAATGTAGGTAATATTATATTCATAACAGCTGTACTGCTTCTGTTACACACTTTTACACACATCACATGCTTTATTCTGTAATGGTGTTTTATTTTTTTTTCAATAGTGGCTCAAATAAAATTCCATGAGTACTGACTAATAATAAATATCGGTGCCTGCAAGTATCAGCCTGAAGTTCTACCAGAGTTCTATCACAATGTACTACAGCCTGAGCAAGGACTTTGGGGGGTAAAATATTGCCCAAAACTAAATCCAGAACCTGGCGTCTGCGAGGAAAAATGTTCCTCCAAAGGGAAAGCTCCCTCCCTCACATAGAGTCTAGTGTGAATTCTAACTTTGAGCATATGACTTACATCATGTATTTTGTGGTGTTGTGTTTATGTGCTTCAGGTTGTTTGGTGTAACAGGGAACTGTGCAGCCTGCAGCAAGTTAATTCCAGCCTTTGAGATGGTCATGAGGGCCAAGGAGAACGTCTACCACCTGGACTGCTTCGCATGCCAGCTCTGCAATCAGAGGTGAGTGATTGGCCCACATGTCTGCTCTTCTCTTATACCTGTATCCTGTCCGATAGCTGTCCAGGGAGACCGTATGGCAGTGTCATGAATCTCAAGAACTGCTGAGAGTTGAGAAAATAGTTCACATAAGGGATTTATAATCTTAAATAGTGACCAAATAGACAGAACCAACACCTTCAGGAAGCTTTCTGGACCCAAAACAGTGATTATCATCCTATACTATTGCTGTACTGTGGCAACTCATAGCTACAGGTGCACTATGTATGTTTTTTTATGAGTCACAGTACGCTCAGATGTTTCAGGACACTACTTCTTACATCAGTGCAAGATAGGAAGACTCCTGTGCTCTTAAAATGTACATATCCATTATTAACTAACAGTTCATTAGGCACGACTTCAGATCAGTCATTGGAGACCCATTCATGGGTTGGGGACGTGATGTACGTTAATGTTTAACACTGCAACTACACCATGTTCTCTTTCTAATTAAGTCTAAAGTGTGCATTTTTGGACTTAGGATTCAATGAAAAGGACGATGTAAAAAAGACAAACCAAACATGTCAGGAAATCAAAAAAGTGGGACCATTTGAAGGGGAAAATGATGCCCCCACTTACTAAAATTCTAATCTTAAATATACTTCGTTAGACATCCAATCACCTAGTAGTTAAAATCTAATCACCAGGTCATCGGTGATGCATTCAAAGGTCCGGATTAGAGTTATATGAGTACCGTGCTTCAAGTCACCTGAGATTGATCCACATCAATGTAAAGGATAAAATCTTCCCTTGCTGTCTCTCCTCCACTTTTACCCTAGCAGAACATAGCAGAGCACGGTCATGTGATTCTAAAGATCTGTTTAGGATCTGTTGAAAAGTGGACCTGATCTGTGTTACTGCCACACAATAATGTGGAGACATTCTGGTCACATACTTTGGGTTAACTGACCAACTCAGATTGCTGTGTGGTAATCTTTGAAGGTTTTAAAGGAGTTTCCATTGGAACCATAGGGAAACATCATGTGACAGTCCCATGCCTCTTTTTCTTCCCCGAACTCATGTTTGATACTCACATATAGATCCGAGTGTGTACACACAGACACACACACAAGCATACACACAAACTAGACCCATTGCACATGCTAAAGGCAAAGAACCTGGTTACGCACAATTAGCACTGGGTTATTGTCTTGCCACTTCAGCCGGCTGCACCAGACAGCCTCTCCTAATGGAAGAAGTCAGCTAATCTTCATCAGCCAGGCCCAGGCAGGCCAGCTCTGCTCTCCCACATTAAAACCCATTTAAGCGCGAGCAAATCTTTCTTTTTACATTAGGGCGCCTGATGAACTGTTGAATAAAATAGACGTTAGTGTGTTTCACATGGTCCGCTGTGGCCTTGCAAGCACCGTTCAGATGCCCATCACAATTTCACCAGGGCTTGGCTAAGATTTATGGTGTGGCACTAGCTTTAATTGAAGCTGTTCCTCAGCTTCAATTAAAGAGAGATACCCGTGCAGGGATAGAACTGCCCGCTCACGTCTTAGAGGAACTGCCTCGCACAAGTATTGAGGATGTGAACTTTAGAAACAAACTGTAATGTCCAATTTCCCACTGTGGTTCCTTCTATTATTGTACACAATCAGTTTTTCCAGTAGAATCCTTAAAATGTGTACTGCACTATGTTATTCTAAAGTAACAATGTTTTCCCCCCCATGTTAAAGAATACATTGGACCAATATTTATAAGCTAGAACAGCTCGTCAATACAATGTTATCCAAGACAAATCCTATGTTTGTTTGTTTTTTTTAACACTACTGTGAGTTATGGGTAAATCTGGTTATTTGTTCCACATAATGTCAAAGTATCACAGTTAACGCAAAATTCATAATATCTTTTGTAATACCTTATTAGTTCTCAAAATTACTATGAGTTTTTAATTCATAATTTAAGCATAAAGATTCACCTTTATTTACCGATGCCCACATTGTTTGTGCTTAGATGACAGGTTCAGGGTCATCCCACATTGCATGGAAACGCACTGTTATGGCTCAGGTTTATTTTATTATTTTGTATATAGTGGGTTGTAAATGACAGTTTTCATTAAATTACTCTAACAACAACTGCAGTATATGTTGCCTTGTTAATGGTATTGCAATATATTGAATCATAACCCTTGTACTGTGACACATATTGTGTCACCAGACAGAACATACTTTGATGTCATGTTCATTTCTGTGTAATAACATCTGAGGCAGAATTTATGGATGGTGTCTTTAGTTGATTTGATATAATGCATTCCACTGCTGCAACATAACTAAATAAGTCTAGTTTAAGTAGGTTTCTCAACATTTTATCCTGATTAATAGAATGACCTTTTCAAAATTTTCTCAGCCTGAGCCTGAGATCTATCAGGAGATCTCACTTAAGATTCCCTGAATAGTTTCTCAGCGTCTCATTGGAAATAGGCTCCTGCTCTTTGTCTGGCATACTGATCTGCCTTGTTCATCCACACTAGCCGTGTCCCCTCTCATTTCCCAGCCTCAAACAAGCATGAAAGCCCCCA
>JAPSES010000120.1:13399388-13409678 GCA_029822895.1 Maxillicosta whitleyi | reverse complement strand
GCCATTGCCAACAAATCCTGAAAATTTCATCAAAATCCATCCATAACATTTTGAGTTATGTTGCTAACAGACAGACAGACAGACAAACACCAGCAAAAACATAACCTCCTTGGCGGAGGTAATTAGTTTTAGATAAAAAAAAAATGTTTGTAAAGGAAGAAGATGAATCCTCTGCAATAGGCCGTGTAACAGCCCACGGTATACGGGAATATACCCAGGGTTAAAGCTGCCCAGACCAGATTATACCCCTTTCACACATAATGTTGAGTAATACAAACAAGTATTATTTAATTTTTCAACATTTTATTGGGGTTCAGCTTTGTCAGAAAATTCAAGTGAGAAAACTAACGTAAATGTTAAAACCCTAAATTACTTTTATTATTTCAACTAGAAAAACCTTAATCAGTAAAAATATTGGACAATATTCCACAAAGATCAAAGACTACTACCACACTTCTCAGTGTTTACACATTAAAAACAAAACATTATAATGCAATTGTAACATAATGTAATGGTTCATTATATAATCAAAGTCCTGACTAGTCCTCACAACAATATAAATATTTAAAGTTAAACACGATAACATTATAGAATAGAATATCTTTAGTCCAATCTGCGCGTCATATAAAAAAACCCTAAATAAATAAATAAAAACATCAAAACGATACTGCTTGGTTTCAAAGTTAGGCACTCAGATAGGAGCATTATGAACCAGGGCAGAGTGCCTAATTGGGAGATTTGGGAGGATTCCCTATGGTCCGGCTCATGTCAGTCTGACGGTTGGTCCGGTTGGATGGGAAAAATAATGTTGACGCTTATCTGTCAATTATCTAATCTTCCTGCATTCATTCTCCATTTATCTGACAGCACAGCCCCACCATCGCAGTAGATTAGATGGGTTCTATGGACCCCAGTTTACAGGGTGAGATCCAAATAATAGAGGCATATCCTCCCAACCCAAAACCATGATCCCAAGGATAACCTACTGATTCACACATTACTAGTGAGGGGGGGGTTTATCAACAGAACGTACCACATCGAGGCCAGTTCACTTTCACTTTTCTTTTGCAAAAGGAAACTGTTGTTGTAGAGTGGATCACTGGTGTGTGCAGTCATATGTATCTATCACACTGTTCACTTACAGGATCGATCAGGTGAAATGGGATAATCTACCATGGTACACCTGATGATTTCAGGGCATATTTATGTGCCACAGTACAGTGGTTAGGAAAAACTGCTAGTACTGCACACCAGTACTGTGCCAAGTGTTTGGCATAAAGTTGATAGAGCGCTGCACAGATACTTGTTGTGTTGTGCTGAAATCTACACTGAACACTTTGGAGACTTTAGAAAATATTCAAAGTTTTTACAAAAATCACAAAGAGCGGCATTTTTTAGTCACTTAACTGCTCTGATTTTAAATCATAAACATGGTTTTAGCACCAGAAACACCTTTTAGTCTTATGTTTTAGCTTTGTTAGAATGTTCAGTATTGTATGTTATCTACAGAATGAAAATCTGTGTAGCAGCTGAGTTGAAAAAGTTGCTTTGTTTTAGATAAAGTCAGTCTGTTCTGGCTCCCTGGCGTCTGTCTGATATTTGGAGGACTCCTTTACACAAACACTTGGTTTTACCAAAGGGAAGGTGGTGGTAGATGGCAACACTGTAAGACTGTGTCTTATTCAAGTCTTTATTACAGTATCAACTACTTACAGCTCACAAGGGCCGTCAGTGAGATATGTGCTCATCCCCTCCCTCACTCCAAAAACTAGGGTTAAAAAATATATATCAGAGTGGCAAAAACTCTGAAAGACATAAAGAAAATGAAAAAAGCTACCACTCTGCTGTGTCCCTGGCAGCTACAGTGAGCTGACGAGGCACAAAGAAAAACAGAGAGCCCGAGTTCTCCCCCACATTAGGGTCTGCAGTCATTAAGAGCATTTAGAAAAAGCATTAGCTGCCAGGCTGCGTATCGTTAGCGTCTTCATCCCTGTGTTATGGCTGACCCTGAAGTTAGCGCTGGGTGTACGGTTAGCCCTGTTCTCCTTTGCCAAACGGCTCCAGGGGCAAAAATAATGATCTTTACAGACATGCCAATGCTATCTGGACCAGATAACACTACTTTAATGACTCCTTATCCTTTGGCCCTTTCAAGGAGATGGGCGCCCTGGCAAATATATTCCCGTTGTTGGGTCATTAGCTCTTTATTGCAGAGATAATGGACTTTTGTATTTTTGGTCTGATTTGAGTGTACTACTCAACAGAGTCAGCCCCCCAGTAACAACACACAACACTCCAACTGATTCACCAATCACAGGCTGGTAGCCAAAACTAATTATGACATTTGCTCTATAAAAAGAAAGGACATCAATTGTATATATAGTTGCCTGAAAAATAATTATTTGTCATGATTTCTTGACATGGCTGTCAGAGGACTATCTCACCACTAATTATACAGATATTCCAACCCACTTTTGCAAAAGCTACTTCAGGACTTTTACTAGATTCCGATCTGTCCCATAATTCTGTGAGTGCAGAGTCAAGGGAGACAATGTGGCAGGCTGTAAAGGTCGCAGGACATTACATAGCTATTTGTGGTATGTACTAATGAATAAATCTGCATTATGTGACACATCATGTCATATGTTTTGTTGACTGGTGTACTCACATTATATGAAATCTTTCCAATAATAGCTGTGTTTCAATATAATTACCAAGTAACTTTGAAGCAAACTTCTGAAAAAGACATATTTGCATATCTGGTTTAATGCAGACACTAGGCTTTGCAGTTGTCTGAAGGCTACGATACATTTTTTTTTTATAATATACACAACACTAAACACAACCTGAACTTCGTCTGTTCAACATGGCTTGAATTTAATCCCTAAAATGAGTTGCCAAAGTTCCCGTGGACGTAAGGATTTTGAAAAGTCATTTAACAGGGTCATCCTACTGCTTCAGTGAAGAAATGCCTGCAGAGTCACAAGTCAGTCCAGCTGATTATTGATATGCCCAGATAGAAAAAGATGCATATGCCTGGGAGACACACAATTAGCACCCCATTGATTGTGTAGTTGCAACCCAAACACATGTTCAGGCACTAACAAGGCCCAGTCAACTGATCTGCTCCTCAGAAAATGTATTAGGCAATCTGCCTGTCATTACTCTCAGTGCAGTCAGGGTGCATAGCATGAGGCAAATGGTCGGGGAGATGCAGGATTCTGCAGGAATTCAGTTTCCTGGGTCTTAGAAATCTTTCTTTTGAAGTAGCACTGTAACCTCTACCAGATGTCCACTTAGGCCTCAGTCGACCAGCTCAACCATGCAAGAAAAATTACTGAAATCCACTTCCCACACACACACACACACACTATTGCTGACCAACAGAAGTCTTCGACTGGAATGTTGTTTTAGGTTGTTTAGTGATAAAAGCAGGTCTCTAGTAGGGCTAAAAGAAATATTAATGGTCTTCTCAGATGGTAGTACCGATGTCAATACTGTCATATCTCTAACACCAAAAACACATTTGTTTGTTCAGATATGATTTATGTTGAATCAAAAGAAACAGTCGAAGCTGTAGTGTGTTTACCGATCCAGCCGCAAATCAAACATCCAATCTGGTGATGCTGCTTCAGGAGGAAGGGTGGGGGTGATGGGGGAGTGGGTTTCTCTCTGTCTTCCAGTTAGTAACAGAGATCTGTGGATTTCTGTTTGTTTGTTGCCCTGGTTTCTCCACAGCCAGTGTCATGGCAATCAAGCATGGATGCACCCAGAACAGGGGGAAATGGTGCCACCCTCCCCATCCTCCATCGCCGGCATGCCGACCCTGTGTGTTTACGGTGCGCTGTTTCCATATGACCTAATCTCAAACAAATTGGAAAGATGATTGTCATCTGCAGGGGGGCAGGAGCTGCATTATTCTCAACAATAACCTTCAGAAAACCTTTCAAGAGGAAAAAAAAGGGAAAAAAATCAAGAAGCAGATTATTCAAAAGGCAATTTTCTCTCAGTTTCCAACCCACCCAGCTCGTTTGGTGGAGAAACGTTGTGGGATGAAACGTCTTATTTTGTTGTGTGAAATGGTGGAGGAGACTCAAAGGCCCTGCTCTCTCTCTTCTTCCTCCCTCTCTCTGGAGGATGAGTGTAATCAAACAGGGCAGATGGGGGATATGAGGAGAGCTGTGTGTATAAGCGATAAACGAGAGAGCAGTTTTAGAAAATACGGAAAGCAATAGGTCTCTTGCACCTCAACGCAACGTACTCTCCAAAACTGTCGTTTAAATGTACAAGAAAGCATATTGAATTATAAACTTCATGAAGACAACCACTTATGATTGGATTGATGCTCTGTTCAATGGATGTATTTAATTGTACCAGTTGAAATGGATGGATGGAAAGTAGAAATGTTTCAGGGCGCACTCACACTTACATTGGCCAGGATGGCGCAGTTGGAGCCCTCCAGACTTAACAGCAGGTGCCTAAGCCCAGGCCAGAGAATTTTCACTCACATTAACAAAAAGCCAGTCCGGTTCCACGCTGTCAATACATCATCATGTTTAGTGGCCATGTGTGTGACCAAATTTGCAGAGTGTGATGTAATCAATTCAATGACCAATTTTGGAACGTGGTCAGCTTGTCCCAGAGGATGTGGTTGAGGTCCTCATACCATGGATAGGGATCTACTTTTTCAGTGGAGGAATCAGAATGCTCGACCGATGCTTTCACTCACAGATATTGGGGACACAGCTTCTTTACTTTGTCTTTACACTGTCCCACAGATCTGTGGGAGCCATTCTCCTCCAACTATTGTTGTTGTTGCTTAAGTCTAGTCAAGTAGTGCAGTATGTGGCGGACTCATTCTATATACGTCCATGGTCGCATATGTTATACGTACGTGCACGTTCACGTAACAGAACTTTAGCAACCCAACTTTGGGGAAACGTGCTGGCTGACCTCTTCCAACCTGGCCAAGGCCATAATTGTTGTACGCTTTTTCTGGGTCTTGTTTGTACTAATACTAAGAACAAAGTCCGGAATTTGAAGCTGAGTGGATCTAGATCTGGATCTAGGCCCTAATGTGAGTGAGCCCTTAGTCATCAGCTGCATCTGAATTCTAGCCAACTTATCATTATCAGCAGGATTCATACTTGAGTCAGTACAACTTATTTTCTTAAGGTCCTTAAAATGGCTGAAAACATGTGGACTTCCTTTGGACTCGTAAAATGCAGTGCACAGAACATGCTCTTTCCATAGATCATCAAGTATGTGTGCTCCTCTGTTGGCTTTGCAAGATAATGCTATTGGATCACTGCAGAGTTTATTGTATTGCATTGTGTTAGATGACCTTCAACTCAAACTACAAATCATTCTACTAAACTATGATGAAAGCTGCCAACAATCTTTCAGTGTGCATAAACAATATCTCCTTGAATCAGCCAGCCTTGCCAGTAATGTGACACTTCGTGATGTGCTATCTTAATTACCGGAAAGAATGGATCATAGCTTACACCTACACCCTGTAATGATGCTGCAGGTAATTCAACTTAAGATTTTCTGGTTTTGAAGTGTTGTGGGAATGTAATGTGCAATCAATAGCAGACTGCTTACATGGTAACCCACCATTTTGAAGTTAGTATCAATGAACGTGTAAGTAGGAGACCTCTCTCCTCAGACCTCTGACACTGAACAAAGAAAGTTATCCCTTCTCTTACACAAGAACTCTGGATCATTCACACATGACTAGATGGAATGGACTCTTGCTGCTGGTGATACAAAGCCTGGACTTGCATCTAAATACAGATAAAACTACAATTTGGCCTTACATTGGAGCTGTCTCACCCAAGATCACCCAACGCTCATGTTAACAGTAGAAGTCCTGCTTTCTAATAATTTGTTGGACCACCTTTTTGATTATTGTACACACACTGTGGTATAATTTCAATAAGCTTATGCAAAGTCACAACATTAATTTGGTCATATAATATTGCAAAACGTAAACCTAACCAAATTACCTAACCCAGGCTAATTACCAGGCTCGTACTGTAGGCACCAGACATGATGGGTTATCCTGTCTTCCACCTCTTTTTGTTACCCTGATGCACCCATCACTCTGGAACAGGGTCGATCTGGACTCATCAGACCACATGATTGTTTCCCATTGAAATACAGTCCAATCTTTATGCTCTATCAAACTGATGGTTGTTTAAGAAATGAAAAAGTACTCACTGCATCATGTGGGTTTACCGAACTTGCTGCATCTTAAACATATTAATCACTACTGTAATTATCCAAGACTCTTAACTATTTGCTTTGCAAGTTAAAGACATAATAGAACAACTGAACCATAGAAAATAAGCAAACTTACAATACAAGGAGATTGACTTCTATATCAGAATCTCCTCTACATTTTTATTGAAGAAAAGTTGGTCATACCTTTATGGAAAAATTGTTGAGTATAGACATCATTACAGTGTACAAGAGGCATCATATGCAAGTTTTCAAGTGTAGGAGTACATATACTTTTTGCCATATAGTGCATTTACAACAGGCAGTTTACTGCAAGTAAATAAAGCCCTTAAAAATGTCTTTATTTCAGTAGTAAAACATCAAGAATGTGCACTGAATAGAATATTAACCCAAACTATGTGAAAAAACCTGAGCAATTACAAAGCCTGCATACGTATGTTTTTATTTTCCATAATAGGTCCAGTGCACCACAAGGTCAGGATCTTTCTACCAATCAAATCTCATGTAACATCACACAGAAGCCATAACCCCCATCATTAACTCCCCCTGCACGTCTCACCCTGCTGACTGCTGGTCTGCAAGCTCTTGCTACTGAGTGTGTTATTAAGGAGGCTGTAGACTGAGGTGACGCTAACAACAACAGTGAGCTCCACAAATGAGCGGGCCTTGCTGTAATTGTGCAGTGGAAGTGCACAGGGGTTGGCTTGATCAGGACGCTGGGCCTCCGTCCTAATGGGTCCTCTAGAGACTCTGGAGCTGGTGCTCCTTCTGCCAATCCATGCTGTCCTCCTGACACCAAGGGGATGTTAGTGGGGGCCAGGGCCTCGATGTAATTACTGTTCACTGTCCCGTCATGGAACCTGACACCCCTAATACCCCGGCAAGCCCCAGCCTGAAAGGTCTGAAGATGCTGAGGGAGCTTCATGTCCGATCCGTCAAAAAGCACGAACAGTGAAAAGTCAATGCTGTCGGAGAAATCGCCCGACGCCAAAAACAGTACCTTTAGCTTGTATTAGCGTCGAATTCGATATGTGTTGTGATGGTTTATGGTTTAGATTTAGTCCCACAGGAGGGGGATTCAGTGGAGTTTTTAAATAAAAAGCCTATGTTTAAATAAATTACTACAATATCTTCCTATTGGTACTTCCATGCTTCAGCTAACAACATGCCTCTCATGTTCCTCCTTTCTGTGTTTGTTGATGGTGGTGGAGGTGAGACGCATTTGCATTGCCAAAGTCATGAAAGACGTCTTTTTTGCCGCCTCCGCCACTGACCTGCTGACCCCACTAGAACAATTTGGAAGAGTACGCCCACATACAGCACTCGTAGGGTGTAAATCACTTTGGGTTGAATACGTGGGCAGAGTGAGAGAGAACAGTATATGAAAGAAGAAGAAAGAGAGCGAGTGGCTGCTGATGGAGAGAGGAGTGTTTGTATTTGTCTCTGAAGACGGAGCAGACCAGTTGAGCAGGACTGTCTCCAGAGAGCAGCTGGACCAAAGCCATTGCCTGAGGCTCTACCCCGGGGCCTCCCAGCCCCGTATAGCACTACTGAGGCACCATGACTTACCTGGGACTGCCTGCAGGGACAACAAAGAAACCAAAACTGTGAGTATGAATTATATATATGGCACAGAAGGGAGCTTCTTAACAATACAGCAATAAAGAGAGTAAGTTACAGCTGTAATCAGCATTTTTTTAATCACTTCACAACAGCAAGTTACTAAGGGCCAGCACCATTTACTTCTGATCAAAAAATGTGCTCTGTGTCAGTATATTTCCAGCTATGAAAAAATACATCATAAAACAACAGCTTATGTTAGAGCTTCCAGCTTTTAAAAGCATCTGCAAATTTGGCTTGAAAAAGTAAAAGTGCATGTGTTTCATTAAAGTTGAGAATGAGATGTAACAAAAACCTTGGTGAAAATATATTTTTAACTCTTACTTGTAGATATGGTTCATTAAAAAGATGGGATGGTCTAATATGTGTGGGTCCTGTTTCTGTGCTACATGAATAAAGTAACAGTGATATTAAAATTGACGTTGACTGTATTTCACACTATTAACTCGTACAGACCCAGTGCTAGTTTTGTAGCAGTTCCCAGATGATTTGTTCCTCTTTAACATTTCCCAAGTCATTTATCACTATTTATTATAATTTTGTGATCTGTATTTTGAAATTTTCCAGGGAAAATTGCATATTTTCCAATATTTAATTAACTGATCACGTAGATGTTCATTGAAGCTCAGATTAAAGTTGAGTTATTCTATTTTTTTAAAAAAAAGAAAATGGGACTTTTTCAGTCAAATCTAACATTAATTGAACATAAACCAAGTGTGTCCATCCACTGTCATTGATTCAACTCCATGGATTGTTCTGGATGAATTATTGTTGTAGAAGATGACAGTGTTTCCATGTTCATTATGGAGCCTCTGAATGTTTAAATGAGTCATATGTGATGACCATGAAATTTTACATGCAATTATTTACATGTATTCATAGCATTAGTGGATCAACGGTCATTAAACATTTCAGATCAGTAAGTGATTTTGGTTATTGGTGGATGTTTGGGTCTTTATGGGTTAAAAACATATATTAACTTCCAATTAATTTGTAAATATAAACCAGTTCCTCACATTCAGGCTGCAACATTCATTTATTTTCTGAAGCACTTAATCCTTGAGAGGGCAGAGGATGCTGGACCCTTTCCCAGTTACCAGTGGGTGATGGCTGGGTACACCCTGGATGTCACACCAGGTCACTGCAGGGCTGACATATACGGGGAAAAAAAGGATCATATTCACACCTAACCTACACTCAGAAAAATTATTCTTGATCCAGGTAAATATTAAGAAAGAATTATACATAACATTTATATAAAGTTCATAAAATTGAACATTTATTCAATTAAATCATATAACAAAACAAAATGTGTACCATAAGAATCGGCATTACACTTACAGTTTATGTGATAGAATTACATGGAAAATTGTCATGTGATTAAATTACATAAAGTCTACTTTTTAGGGTAAATTATTTTTTTGAGTGTATTATGCATGTTATTGGGCGATGGGAGGAAGCTGGAGTACCTGAAGATAACCGCGGACAACATGTAAACTCCACACAAAAGTTCCCATGGTGACTGCTACACCACCATGCCACCGCCAGGCTACAAGAAATTCAAGAAAAAAGTTACAACACTAGTAATTTCTTAAGTAATGTGATGTCATGAGCAGGTAATTGTAGGAGCAAATATTGCCAGTTTGTCATTAGTTGATTTTTCATTGACCCTCAAATATCGAAAATATAACTTCCGCATAAAAATTACCCTAATAGAAAAACTCATTTTACAATTAAATTTTTTGCGCTGGCAAGAGGTGTTTTTTTGGGGGGTGTTGCAAAATTGGTATATTAGGCAAAATTGCAATGCAAAGACCTTTTTTTTTTTTTTTTTTTGCAAATAGAATCACGTGAATAAAAAACTCGGATATGGACGGATGTTACAAGTGAAGAAGACGAGTTTGAACAGAAACATGGTGTGGTATGTGAGGACATACCAGATAACTGAATAATTTTATAATTTAGTACAGAATAGAGTAATATATAATAATACTGAATATATCTGTAAATCACACCATATTTATGTTCATTGCCATGTTTATGGATTGACTTCTCGTGTCCTCTCATTGATTTGTTTATTCATCTCATAATAAACAAATCAGCGCATTTGTGATTTAATGGATTTAGTAAATATCAGTAGTTTTGCACATATGTTCAGTGGAAAAGAGCCTTTTGACTACATCAGAAAATCATTGGAATGTTAAAATCATTGGTCCTCAAAGAAGTTATGTCAAAGGTCATTTGCACATCTGATCTACCATTAAAGATCAACTTCTCTCATTATTTTCTTGCTACTGCTGTGTCTCCACTATGGTTTAATGCATTGTGCGTCATTTCGGTGAAAAACGATGTCCTATTTCTCTTGCTTGAAGCTGTTTTCTGTAAGCTAGAAGAGGGTCTGTGGTTGAACCACTGGCTTTTCCG
>JAPSES010000120.1:13337393-13361526 GCA_029822895.1 Maxillicosta whitleyi | reverse complement strand
AAAAACTACATTTATCATAATAGACAAAATGGAATTGCTAGATATAAACTCTAGACAGTTGTGTAAAAAATGATTAGACCATCAAAAGTCACCAAAAACAATGGTTATGCAATCAAGTACAAACTTGTGTGTATTGTGTGAAAAAAAAAAAAAACAGACAGAAAAGAAAACATGGAATGTCTAAAAGCACTGTTTTTGGCAGTAGAATGCCATAGCTATTGATATAAGAACTGAAGCGATTTTGGTTATTATCAAGAAAACATGAAAAATGTCTCAATATCAGCTCTTAAATTAAAGACTTATGAACTATTTTCTTATTTCAATTTTAATTAATTATTTTTATTATATTTATTTAAATAAATAAATATAAACTTTTTTTGTTGTTATCATTTTATTTGTCCAAAAAAATGTACCTTTAGTTGTACCAGGCATTAAAATGAGTAAGAAACTGAAGAAAACATGGGGTGGTGTAATGCTCTATTTTGCATACATGAACAGTACAGTTCATTCCTGTGGTGGGCCTTGTGTGTCCTGCTCCTCCAGTCCACTAGAGGCCGCTGTTGATCCGCACAGCACATGAAACAGAGTCAAACACAGAGGAAACAGGAACACACAGGGCGGGTTTGAACCTGACACCACGGGTGGATTCAGCAGGACAGCAGGGAAGAAAATCCTTCAGGACAGCAGCCGGGACTCTTCTGAACACAGACCGAGATTGCAGCTCCTGGAGCCGGGGAAAGGACCGTGCACAGCCCGGTAACCTGCGGGCCTGAGGGGGGGACAGGCTGAGGGAGACACACAGAGCTTAGGAGGGGGAGGCGGATGGAAGATGAAGACCCCAGGTAAACTTTTCTTGATGCGTGGCAGTGTGAGAGACAGACAGACAGACTGAAAGACAGACAAGACAGCATAGAGACTAAAGACTGTGGGTAAAATGAACCCTGTGTGTTATATTCCGAACATACAGAAATGATGTAACTGTGTGTATTCTGAGTGGTCTACTTCTGTACAGTTGTAGTGAATTAAACCCAGTTACCTTTCAAAGCATCAGAGAACTCAGTTAAAAACTTCAGGTAGTTGTGTTACATATCTATGACACTTTATTACACATTAGAAGCAAATCTTGTATTTGTGTCATTCATTCAACCAGTTGTGCATAAGCATAAGTTTAGAGCTGTGAGTCATGACTAAAGTGTCATGTACTTAACTTTACATATCACAATGTATACCTGTAAATTCAATCAACAAGTTGTTAATTTAAACAAGGCCTGTTTCTTACTGCGTGTGAACTCATATACTTGACAAATAAAATATACTCATTCATGTTTCATTATTTTCCACCTTTTATTTTGAATCTTCATGGTGCCTCACAGTGTTCTTATGGGTGCACTGGTCTGTAACATAACCTGGATTCCAGATCTGTCTTGGCTGTTTCTGACTGTTCTGTATAACATTCTCTCTCCTCAATGATTGCGTTGCCTTCATGTGTCCTGTTTGAACCCATAGTGTGTGGAAGTCTGTCATAAATTTTAAAAATTGTGAAAAAATTGGTATAACTTTAGACTGTAAGAAAAGTTTCATCCCTAAAATCCCAAAAATGACAAACAACTGTGTATTTTATGGATAACTATAACAGGGGTGAATAGTGTTACTTGGTGATTATACATGTAGTTAAAGGTCTTCTAACATGTGTTTTTTTCTGCTTTTTCAGAGTGAACATTAAAGTTTAGCTAAACAAAGTTCAGCTGAATTAAAATCAACTAGGAAACCTCCAGAACCATGGCTGAAATGTTGCTTGGTTGGTCAACCAACAATCGCCTCATTGCTGGCCTGCTGGCCAATCTATTCTCCTCCATCTGCATTGTCTTCATCAACAAGTGGATCTATGTCCACTATGGCTTCCCCAACATGACCCTGACCCTCATCCACTTTGTGGTCACCTGGCTGGGACTCTATGTCTGCCAGAAAATGGACATTTTCTCCCCAAAAAGCCTTCCAATCCGGAGAATTGTGTGGTTGGCTCTGAGCTTCTGTGGGTTCGTGGCCTTCACCAACCTTTCCCTGCAGAATAACTCGATAGGAACTTACCAGTTGGCTAAAGCCATGACCACGCCCGTCATCATCCTCATCCAGACAACCTATTACAAGAAAACATTCTCCACCAAGATCAAGCTGACACTGGTATGGAAACATTTAGGCACTTTTTCAGTAATAATCTGAACATAGTAGGTTCAGATTACATTTTGGCCACGGCTATTTTTACTTCTTTATTACAGCCCATGTCGTGGACTTTCATGACCTTCTATTAAGTTCATGAGGCCTTGTATGATCTTGTAAGATTTACTAAGATCATGTCTCTCACTCTCTCCCCAGGTGCCCATAACATTAGGTGTGATATTAAACTCTTACTATGATGTAAGGTTCAACCTGCTCGGCACAGTGTTTGCATCGCTGGGTGTTCTGGTGACATCACTTTACCAAGTGGTGAGTAAATGTGTACACTAACATTAGATAGGAGAAGCCAAAGTTGTTTGTGAAGGAAAATTAGTAGCTCTTTTTCTCCTCTGTCTTTCAGTGGGTTGGAGCGAAACAGCATGAGCTCCAGGTGAACTCCATGCAACTTCTGTACTATCAGGTATGACTCGCAAACAGAGATAGTGAAGTGTAGTTTAATGAGTCACATCAATATCACTGTAAAGATGTTTACCGAATAAAGGACACATGACAGTGGCGGCAAAATGCTTAATTCACATAGAAACTCTCCTCTTCCTCATATTGCCATGTAAACATTGTAACTAACTGTAAATGCTGACATAAGTTTTATTAAGCTCTAATTAAAGAAAATCAGGTTAAGAATTACATCTAGATTTGATTTTAAGCCTAGTTGCTTAAAAATCCCTCTTGGTGTAGTTAATCCACCTATATATGGCAAACTGAAGTTGAAGCTGAAATGTTAAGATAAATAAATACATTAGCAGACTCTTAAGACTTGGCAAGTATAAAAATATCGCTTAATTTTCAGGTTTGTATTCCTTACCAAAATATAAAATTATTAGTTTAACATGTAAAAAGTCAGAGGTTAGATATGATCAAAGTTTTGGAAAACTTCATTGAATTAATGGAGCTGTGTGGACAAAAAAATAGAGAAAAAATAAATAACAGGTATTGCTCTTCTTTCATTGTCTTTTTTCTGTCTACCTGATCAGCTCCAGAGGAGTATCAGCTTCATAAAATTCACTTTTCAGTCTGTCCTCTAACTCAGATTTATTTTGGTCACTTCATTTCAGAAATAGAGCCGATTTAAAAGCCTCCTCACGTAATTTTCAACATAAATACAAGGTCAAATACTTAATTGGAGGTTGTTGTTGTTTTTTTTCTCAATATCTTTTATTGTCAGTATAGAGTACATTTTAGCACATCATGAAATTCAACCTCTGCTTTTAACCCATCTCTAGAACATGCAGGAACACAGCATACTGCAAACTAGGAGCAGCGGGCTTACCATAGCAGGTGCCTGGGGAGTACATGGGGGTTAGGTGACTTGCTCAAGGGAACATCAGTCAATTTGAAAGATTTCTTGGAACAGAATGCAAAGTTAAACCATGATTTAATTGGGTTTAAATATTAATCCTTATTGGTGCCATCCAGTCCTAATGGGTTTTGCCACTGCCCAGTAGCTCATGTGAGTTTACAGATTAAATTAATGTGAGTGTTGTAAATGTCTAATTGAGGTTGACATTAACTTTCATTTTGGAGTCTGAATAGTGTTGGTCCTTTAAATGCATGTACGTGTATGAGCAGATTTGCTCCTCATTTTACTTTGAACATTATTTCTTTTTATATACACACAAACTTTAGCATATAAGTTGTGTTTATTGTAGATAAATTCTTTTTCATGTGTAAAAACTGAACTGTACAATTGTAAACTCTAAGCGAATCTAAGTAAATAGCTATTAATACAAAAGTAATGTTTGTTAATATTTCTATTATTATCATCTTACTGTAGGCTCTGTACAGTATTTAATAAAACCTTTAACTTTTCTAGTTTTCAAAGTAAAACTCAATCACATTTAGACGCTAAATAGGATTACGTCCCTGTTAACCCAGTGGTTTCCTGTCAGGCTCCTCTGTCATCAGGCTTCCTGCTCTGTGTCGTTCCTCTGTTTGAGCCACTGACTGGAGAAGGAGGAATATTTGGACCTTGGTCTCTACCTGCACTGGTCAGATTTTACAGAACACACAAACATGTGCTGCTGTTTTGAAGTCTAATACTCAGTGATTGTGAACTTAACTGTAATGATCTCATTGCTCAGTTAACTGTGCTGTTCTCTGGTGTGGTGGCATTCCTGGTCAACCTGTCCATCTACTGGATCATCGGAAACACCTCTGCTGTCACGTATCCTTAAATTATAGGGGCTGAAATAATTTAGTGTGACTTAAATACTTTTTTTTTTTTTTAATTGTTCTCAGCTTCATTGTTTGTTAGTATTTTGTTGGTATTTTAAAGATGGTCTTTGGGGTGGTTTTAAATGAAAACTTATGGGTTTCAGGAAAATGTTGATAAATACATCAAATGGATTTGTTTTTGATGAAATTAAAGGTGCAGTTTGTGAGATACACTGACAACTAGTTGTGAGGTTACAGTGAATTGACTCTTTGTAGGAGAACCATCTGTGTATTTCATTTGTGCAGTTAAATTCTTTTAAATCTTACACACTGGACTGTTGACATGTGACTCAACATCAGCTTCACATAATGTGTTGTTCTCCTGACCCTTGTTTGAAGCTACAACATGTTTGGTCATTTTAAATTCTGCATCACTCTTGTTGGAGGGTATGTTCTCTTCCAGGACCCACTGTCACTCAACCAGGTCAGTCTGTCTGTGCTCTTAAAGTCTCCTGGCCTCAATACTTAATGATAATTTTTTTCTAATGATCTTCTGTTTTCTCTCTCTCTCTCTGTCTGTGTGTGTGTGTGTGTGTGTGTGTGTCTACCTCCTTCTCAGGCATTGGGGATCCTCTGTACTCTGGCGGGAATCCTCTCTTACACTCATTTCAAATTGGTCGAACAGGAGGAGGGGAAGAGCCGCCTCGCTCAGAGGCCGTAGCCTGTCACCTGTCAGTCAGTGCATACACTCTTGCCTCCGAATGCCTACAGCATGACTGGCTGCAGAGACTTTATATATTTTTTATTTTATTATAAATATTTTTTTAGGAGAGTAAAGACTTTCATCTTGATGTCCTGGTAGTTCAACACAATATCTGCTCTTAAGCCTTTTCTCATGGTCCTTTGCTCAACAATTCTGATGGTTTTCAAGGGAAACTGATGCTCATTACATCAACAGCTGGACTCAGAAATATTTTTATGCTGCTGATATTAAAATAAGAACAGAACAGCAGAACGATGTAAACATCAGAAAATAATGTTTTCATTTAAAGCAAATACAATTACTGTACATCCAGTGACATTTTCTAGACAAGTGCATACACAAGTCTAGTTTTAGCTTATTTTGTTATGCTGATGAACAGTTTCAAATGTAACTAGTCCAAAGGTGACTAAAAGAGTTTGTATCATCATGTGTGAGCAAAGTTAAAGGACTATGTTAGAGCGATATACTGGCTGCACTCTGAATAAATATTAATAGTAATGATATTAGTAATATAATCATAGTAATATTTTCTGATTTAATATTTTTACATAGTTCATAATCTTACATATGTTTCTGTTTTTTGATAAGAATGGGTTTACCAGAAACATTAGTAAAAGAGTCTGTGATTTCCAAACATTTGCTCAAAATTTGTTCACTGAGCATGTCAAGGATTTAACTGTGAGAGCAGTCTGATCAATTAAATGCCAGAAACGGCTACAATGTTAGATTTATTGTCAGTATTTTTGTTTGAGCTGTGTTTGAGGTCTTAAGTTTCAATTGTAGTTTCAAGCTTCTCTTAGTCTCTTTCAGTGTTAATTTAATACTTTTCCTTATTATTGTGTTTTGTTGAATTCTGTTTTGAAGAAAACTTTTCAGATGGTACAAGTTGATTATAGACATGGACACTTAAGAGTCAGATCACAGATGGCAAGGTGGTGTGGAGGCCAATTCATTCTTGGGTATCACAACATGATCGTTAGATCTCCAGTGTGAATGTAAACTAGAATAAATTTACAGCTGAAATGCCAAATCTAACCAACACTGGTATTTTCATCATACAAACCAAAAATAGACTGGACTGAGTAACACCATTTGCAGTTTGTACTGTTCAAGAGAGGACTCAGTTCAAGGTCATCACTTTTTTAAATCAAACCTGTATTGAAAATGCTGTACTGAATAAAAACTGATTTAGTGACTTCACAACTGTTTGTTTTTGTCTCTTCACTAATAAATTGACTTTATGCCCTTGGTCCATAAAAGCACTGCTTTCATTTTTATTTCTTCTACTGTTGATACCAGCCATTAAATATTTAATTCCTAACGTGCTGCCAACACCTCATACGTGTCAAATGTCACTGTCCAAAACAAAATTCATTTACAATGTGTTGCTCCAGTGGAATTGCACCAAAAGTTGGATTTGAACTGACTAAAGTGTTTCTAAAATATATAGCCTACCTGTTTTTGGTTGAACTGTGTAGAAGACATGGTTTAAATGATAATAAAAATTTCTAAAAAAAAAAAAGCCTTGTGAAGACCTCTTCTGTAGCTGCTTTCAGACTGAGCTTTCATACACAGACTGTGTGTGTGTGTGTGTGTGTATCACTCACACTATGTCAATAAATCTACAAGAGCCACTCTGTTCAGACCATATTCAGACACACATTGGCTAGATGGGAGGAGACTGGATGAATGAAAGAGTGGAAAAATGTGTACGCTTAAAATTTGTGTAGATCTAGAGATGTTGGTAAAACTAGCTCCAAAACAGCTTGCTCTGTTTTGTAAGAATGCTTAGTTATAGTATTTGGTTTTGATTGACTAAATTAGAATAATAAGTGTTATGTCTTAAAATGATATTCCATCAGTTAGATAGTGTTATTATATTTAACAAAACTCCACTAAATCTTTTACTGCTGCTAGTTCTTCCTTCCAGTTACATGTATTATTATAGTAAATGCAACAGACTATTACACTACATACCATTCCATGTTTACAGGATCCACACCCTTCACAAAGTTTTCTGTGACAAAAATACATCTTTAACACTACTAGAAACAATACACTCCTGAACCCCTTATTCATTAGAATAATTATTATAAGTATTTTATTAATATACACAGAGTATAGTAAAATATGTTAATACACTTAAAAACCACTCAATATACCATAGATTAGGGCCTACTTAATTGAGTAGACGCCTTATATATTGCCAGTAGGTAATGAATTAGAATACTCTTAAAAACGAGTGTTTGTAGCTAGTATTTGTATTTAACACAATAAATTAGTCACTCTAAATGCACCAATGTCAGTGTAAAAAATCTAACTATAACTAAATAAGTACATACATTTTGAGTCAGGCATATTTTAGATTATATGAGGTCCTTCAACGGGCTCTTACGGAAACGCTAATGACCGATGTTTGTTTTGCTACGTTTAGCAGGTAAACTTACACTGTATTGCTGTATTTGGAAGAAAATCGATTGCGCCACACTGAGATTTATGGCATATATTATCCTCAGCTTTTACTGTAATGGTTGAACTCAAGCTAAATTCGATTTTGACGCTGTCAGAACATTTGTTTACATGGTTTCTGTGTGCTCATTGAAGTGGCCTAGCTAAACGCGCTAGCTGTTGTAATGCTAACAGTGTCTGTGTTTTGATTTTAATGTGGTCTTAGACTTAACCTATGTACAGTATTGGACTAATTGTTGCAGTTGTTATGTGATGTGATGACAGACTTACTCATTTTTTCTTGCATAATGGTAAGCTAATATTTGCTGCTAGCATACTAAACAAGGTGACAGAAAGGCTAGGAGGCTAACTAGCAGTGTCAGCTCTGCGTGGGTGAGTGGTAAAGTGACGGTAGCAGCTTGTTATGTCCATTGATGTATAATTGTACTATTCTTCTGTACTATTCTTTGTTCATTTTCATGTAATGGCAAGTGTCGTTTATCTGGTAAGAGATATGTTAATGTCATCCAGTCTTCGCGCCTTTTGATTCGGAATGTGTCGTCGATGATCAACACGTTTAATTCATGTAGCAAAGTCTTTCAGTATGAGAAACAAATTTAGTAATAGATATGACAATACCACTTGCATAGGAAGCCGTAAACATTTATATTAGGTCGTCTATGGAAAGTATAACTTAAAATACTGATTATTTATTCTCCATCGCTATTTATTCTCCACGAGCTGAGATTATGATATGACACGTCAAAAATATACAATGTGTAAAGTAGTTCAGTTTCTCATGTCTATTTAAGTTTTTTATTTCTCTTGTCCCTTTTCCCTTAGTATGCCTGCTGAAGGCAAGCGCTCAGTAAACATGGACGAGAAAGACTTTTGCTCCTTCAGTAACAAAGACAGAGATGGTGAAAGAAGACCAGGGTCTGCTCGCGACAAAGCAAAAGATGAAGCTAAAATGAGTGGCAAGAAAGACAGTGGCAAGGAGGAGAAGAGAAAGCGCCTAGAGGAAGAAAAGAAGAAGAAAGAGGAAAAAGAGCGAAGAAAAAAAGAAGAGGAGAAACAAAAAGCTGAAGAGGAGCAGAGAAAGAAAGAGGAGGAAGAGAAGAGGCAGCAGGAGGAGCACGAGAGGAAGCTCCAAGAGGAGGAGGCCAAAAGGCAACGAGAAGAGGAGGCAGCTCTTTTGAAGTAAGTGATTACTGACATTGGCATCACATTTTTAGAAGCTATTACAGATGGATTAACTTAATGTAAGGTTGAATCCTTTTGCTTATTGAACTATTACATTATATCATCTGGGGCATTGATTTTCAACTGGGGGGGCACAGGATGGGAGGGGGAAAAAATAACAAAAAAAATCAGAAACAGGGAATCACTGGCTGTTAGTACAATGGAGATTCCCCCCATGCTGAAATACAGTGCTATATAACCCACCATGTCCTCCACATACAGGTTTATTGCGTTACTTTTAAAATAACACCCTCTCCCCACCTTCGGGTCCCAAATTTTTCAGGGATGGGGGGGGGCTTTAGTGGGATGCCTTTAGTGGGCCTTTGTTCAAAATAAGGTTGAGAAACACTGATCAATGGGAAGTTAGGGATATTGTAAAATGAAGATTATTTGTTTCATTCTTTGATTTAAGTCCCAATCCATGTCTTTTTTTAGAATAGACCTTAAAAGGAAATGATGCTTTCATCATATTTTCTGCAACCATTTTTCACACATCATTCATTGCACGATTGTCTGTATTTCCCACATCTTATTTTGACGGGGAAAGTACTTTGTTCATCAAAGTGGAAAGGGGCTTGCATAAGTAATATACATATTTGCACACTTTCTCTGTACTTTTTTGTTTGAACTTTTTTCTGCAGGGAAAAGGAGGAGGGACATCAGCTGCACCAGGAGGCCTGGGAGCGCCATCATAGCAGGAAGGAACTTCGCAGCAAGAATCAGAATGCTCAAGAGGGTCGGCCTGAAGAAGCCTTCTTCAGCCGCCTGGACTCCAGCCTTAAAAAGAATACTGCCTTCGTCAAGAAACTCCGCACTCTTACTGAACAGCAGCGTGACTCGCTCTCAAATGATTTTGCTTCACTTAACCTTAGCAAGTATATTGGAGAAGCTGTGAGCTCTGTTGTGGAGGCCAAACTGAAGATCTCCGATGTCGGCTGTGCTGTCCATTTGTGCTCACTCTTCCACCAGCGGTATGCTGAGTTTGCACCATTACTGTTGCAATCTTGGAAGAAACACTTTGAAGCAAGGAAGGAGGATAAGGCACCGAATGTGAGCAAACTGCGTACAGACCTGCGATTCATTGCTGAGCTCACCATTGTTGGCCTCTTCACAGACAAGGAGGGACTGTTGCTCATTTACGAGCAGCTCAAGAATATCATCGGGACTGACCGGGAGACACACACTCACGTGTCTGTGGTCATAAGCTTCTGTAAACACTGTGGGGATGACATTGCTGGTCTTGTGCCCCGCAAGGTAAAGGTGGCAGCAGAGAAGTTTGGCCTGGCCTTCCCTCCAAGTGAGATAATCAGCACGGAAAAACAGCAGCCTTTCCAGAACCTTCTAAGAGAGTACTTCACATCACTTACCAAACACCTGAAGAAGGACCACAGAGAGCTGCAGAACATTGAAAGACAGAACAGGTGAGTACACAGTTCCAGGTAACTTAAATGAGTTTTTTTTGTGCTGCACGGCAACTGTTTTCTGTTCACAATTCTAAGTTCTTTTTGCACTCTTCTGTTCAGGCGCATCCTACATTCCAAAGGAGAGCTGAGTGAGGACAGGCACAAGCAATATGAAGAGTTTGCTACTTCTTACCAGAAGCTACTGGCCAACACTCAGTCACTGGCTGATCTGCTTGATGAAAACATGCCTGAACTGCCTCAGGACAAGACGGTGCAGGAGGGTGAGCATCCTGTCTTTTCATACAAAATACATCAGTTATTTTTTGAAGCACATTAAATATATGAACTGTATGTAATATATGCTTAATTATTTTAATTGTCTGCAGTGTCATAAATCAGAATCTAGCTGCAAACGTGCTAAGTAATGTAGATGTAGAGTTGAGCCAAAGCACAGCCTCTCTAACATGTGCTACTGCCACTATACTGGAAAATGTTGGTAGTTGAGATATAAGTTTTTAGAAGTTCTTCTTCTTGTGATGATGATGATGATGGGTTTCTATAAATTAGCTTGAGTCTGCTTTCCACCAGCTCCATATGTAAAGTGTCATGAGATAACTTTTGCTATGATTTGGCGTAATGTCAATAAATAGAATTTGAAATAAATAGATATTTTAATTAGATTATTAGGTTTTATTCCCTGTCACGGGGAAAAAGTAAAATGACAAGTCAGAGCCTATTGACCTAAAGTATTCCGCGGTGACTGGCATTTTGCCAGTGTCCTTTGGGAGCTCCTTAGTACCTTTCTTCCTTGCATAGCATGTTCTTGTCTGTAGCTATTAAGTTAATTATTACATGTACATTTCTGTTGAAAATTTGGATGTCTTGGCAGCCTATTGGGAACAATAATTGGGTATTTAATATTCTATGTATAAACAAGTGTATTTATTTGGTGTATTGCTCTCTCAGAACATGGCCCTGGCATTGACATTTTCACCCCTGGGAAGCCCGGAGAATATGATCTGGAGGGAGGCATCTGGGAGGATGAAGATGCTCGTAACTTTTATGAGAACTTGGTGGACCTGAAGGCATTTGTACCTGCTATACTTTTCAAAGACAATGAGAAAAGCAACCAGGGCAAAGACAAGGACGATATCAAAGGTATGGTTAAAGAGTCCATGGGGTGGGGGGGGGCACATAGTTTAATTCTGACTTTGTTGTTACTGTCTGGTTCAGACAGCAGAGAGGGCAAGGATGGAGGCAGCACTACAGAGGAGCTGGAGCTGGAGCTGGAAGCTCTTGATATTGCAGATGAACCTCTTGAGCTGGAGGGGCCAGATGAGGCAGAAAATGAAGAACTGGCCAAAAAGCTTCTGGATGAGCAAGGTGAACTTGAGTCTCTTGCAGAAACAGTAGATGTTTTTTCAACATAGTTCGAATTAAAATGGGTGTATTAATATCTCGACAATACATCACCAGCAATACGTTCTACAGGAATATGCATATAACAAGGTTATTGCAACTCTTAGTTGTCTTATTCGTATAAAAAAGGTTAAACATAATTAACTAATTTATGAGTAATTTTTAAAAGAATTTTCTTATGATTATCCAAAAGTAGATGTGATATGTTTTAGATCATGAACTGTTTTTAAATATATTAACATGTACACAAATCTTTGTTTAGAACAAGAGGATGAGGAGGCCAACACTGGATCCCATTTGAAGCTGATTGTAGATGCCTTTATCCAGCAGCTTCCTAACTGTGTGAACAGAGACCTCATTGACAAGGTGGAGTCCTCAATACAGACAAATTAAATTGCGAAGTGGAAGCATGTTCGACATATTTCCTAACTTAGCATTGTTATTTAGATGTGTTACTACCTATTAAAAAGAATTAAGAATAGTGAATCCAGGATAGAATTTGAAGGAACAATAAAAAATAATATATAATTTTTTAAATTTATGAGCACTGTTTTGACTCCTGCAGGCTGCCATGGACTTCTGTATGAACATGAACACTAAATCAAACAGAAGGAAACTTGTTCGAGCCCTTTTCACTGTCCCAAGACAAAGGTAAAATTGGATAAATTTGTTAGTTTTTTTTTTTTCTTTTCAGAAGAAGCTCTTGTCATAATGTTCAAACAAGATGTGGGCAACTGACTCTTTGTCTCTTTCAGGTTAGATCTTCTACCCTTCTACTCTCGCTTGGTGGCCACTCTCCATCCCTGCATGTCTGATGTTGCTGAGGACCTCTGCTCCATGCTGAAGGGAGACTTCAGGTTTCACGTAGGTCATCTGTATTGCACTAACTGAAAAAATTGTTCTTTTATGCTTAAGAGTCCACAGAGAGTGAAATAGAATGGAATCTGTGCAAATGTAGGTAGTTTTATTAACATTAGCATAGCCCTCTTGGTGTCCTGATGTCTTGGGTGCTGTTCCTATTTCTGTAGTACTAGGAAGACCTTAAAATGTATGTGGTAATGTTGAACTGAACAAATGTCCTTTATCATTCAGATCCTGCTGTTTTTATATTCCATATTTCTGGTTTAGATTCGGAAGAAGGACCAGATCAACATTGAAACTAAAAATAAAACTGTAAGATTTATTGGAGAACTGGCCAAGTTCAAGATGTTCTCAAAAACAGACACACTTCATTGTCTGAAGGTGAGTAAATGTCTGAAATACAAAATGTTCCTCATAAGTCACAATATTATTTGTGTAACACTCAACAATCAAGGATTAAATTTATGCCTTGATTGTGGTTTGAGGTAGCATACTTTACAGTAGTCATTAACTACAAACAGAATCACAGGATAAATTACACTTTCTAATTATTATACATTACTTTCTACCTGGAAAACAAAAATCAAGCGGCTTCACTCTATTGCTCTAAAGCATGTATTTACATGAACTGAGGTGAATCAAAGAGTTAAATGTATGTGCAAAGCTGTTACTGCAGTATTCAGTTTTACGCTAAATCTGTCAGTGTAGTGCTATCACTGATGGGAAATCAGGAGAGTACACTTATCATTTTGTATAAAGTTCTCTTCTTATGTTCAAGTGACTGCCCTATAAGAAATACATGTGTGATGTGAAAATCAACGTGAAACACTGAATTTAGGACATGCACCGATAACAGTTTTAAAAGTGAAGAAAGGTATTAATCCATAAAGTTAATGGGAAATGGACCCTTTTGTTGATTAAGAACCACCAACATCTGCGTTTGGTCTTTTTATATTGTGTCTGTATATCCACAAAAGAATCATAAATAAAGCATTAAACTTGTATATGAATCTGTATTCCAACAGATGCTGCTGTCTGATTTCACCCATCACCACATAGAAATGGCCTGCACTCTCCTGGAGACTTGTGGCCGCTTCCTCTTTAGGTCTCCTGACTCTCACCTGCGTACCAGTGTCTTACTGGTTAGTACATCAGTCACTGCTGGTGGTGTGTTAAAGTGGCCAATGAGAGATAAATTGATCCCACTTTTTAATTAATTTGGTCATTCATGTGTAGCCATGGGATAGGTGCACTCTATCTGCAGAAATGTTCACACATGATCATCTTGGATCAGTAACAGAAAGAAGTTGTTTGTTTCCAACCATAGATGTGTGGTTAATGAGCTCCAGCCTGATTGCAAAATGCAACACTAATAAGAGATTGTATACAAGTTTATTTGTAGTGCCACTGAAATCATTTCACATATCTGTGATCATAAGATCCAGTTTAGTAGAAAAGCTTTTACATAATTTTGGAGAATTTGTGGTTGGAAAATATTGGGTAGTTTCACTCTTATAGTAGTATATTACTGTCAAATTCAGTTTAACTACTAGTAGCTTCCTGTTGGGAGCCAGAGTTTGACCAAAAAAAGGTTCATAATTATTTTTCATATGTTTAAACTCTCCAGAAAGGTTTTATGAATTACTATGCAACCTTCTCTTCTGTTTTGCCGCAGTGGGGTTTTTTTTTCATTATGGACATTTTCAGCCCATCTTTTAATGTAGCATCTGATATATTGTCAAATATTTTATCCATTATAGGAGCAAATGATGCGTAAAAAGCAGGCCCAGCATCTAGATGCCCGTTATGTGACAATGGTGGAGAATGCCTACTACTACTGTAACCCTCCACCTATGGAGAAGACCGTGAAAAAGAAAAGGCCACCGCTGCAGGAGTACATCCGTAAGCTGCTCTACAAGGACCTGTCCAAGGTCACCACTGAGAAGGTGCTCAGGCAAATGCGTAAACTGCCCTGGCAGGACCCTGAAGTTAAGAGCTACTTGATCTGCTGCATGGTCAACATCTGGAATGTGAAGTACAACAGCATCCACTGTGTGGCCAACCTGTTGGCCGGCCTGGTGGCTTATCAGGAGGACGTGGGGATCCACGTGGTGGATGGAGTGCTGGAGGACATCCGCCTTGGCATGGAGGTGAGGAGACAATAAAATGAACATGGTAAAACTGAAAAAATATAGAAGGATATCTCAGTTATTCTCCCTGTGGATTCGGCTTCTGTTTTTTTAAAACCATTTATGTGTTCTGTAAAAGTAAAAAAAAAAAAAAAAAAGCCCCTCGGGGTTGGGATGTGGATTTTAAGCTTGGGATGGTTGAATTTTTTTGATGATGCTGTTACTCTAGCCAACCAATAATAGATGCCTTAAGTAAATACACAATATAAACCCACATGTGTTTATTATCAGGTCAATCAGCCAAAGTTCAATCAGCGAAGGATCAGCAGTGCTAAGTTCCTGGGTGAACTCTATAACTACCGCATGGTGGAGTCGGCTGTTATCTTCAGAACCCTCTTCTCCTTCATCTCCTTTGGGGTTAATCAGGACGGCAGCCCCAGCCCACTGGACCCCCCAGAGCACCTGTTCCGCATCCGTCTGGTTTGCACATTACTTGATACTTGTGGTCAATACTTTGACCGAGGTTCCAGCAAGAGGAAGCTGGACTGTTTCCTCATCTACTTCCAGGTGATTTACCTCTCAGGATCCTCTGGTCTCCTCTTCCTCTGTTACATTTTGACTTCAGTACCTGCTGTTTCCTAAAACAGACCAAAATTTTCAGAAATATCTCAAAAGAAATATTATGTTGATTAATTTTCTAAAACAACTGGCCAGTAGATTTTTTCACACGAGCAGGAAGAAATAGGCATAACTACAGTTTGTGCATGTTTACATTGAGAAACATGAAATATTTTATAATGACACAAAAATGGAAAGGTTTCAGAAAACAAGAGATGGCTTTTTTGCATTACAGTGTAAATTTTCAGGAAAAAAAAGTATAGAATCACAGTACAGGAATTAGTACAACATGTTACTTTTCACTTACAGAAACAAATAATTGCAATAAAATCTAAGTGTAAAGGTAGACCAAAGGCATGGGATGTATTACAATAATAATTATTATTATAATAAGATACCATTGGCACTGGCAAGAGAAAATATTTATTCAACTCGTACACATACAAGACTAAGTTTGTTTGAGCCCAAACACAAATACATTAAGATGGAAATTGTTAATTGGAGCTTTTAAGGAGTGCTTATTACTACCACTAGGGAGTGCTATTGTTAAAAGTTTAATTTGCTACACAAGGTGGCTCTGAGTTTAACCTTTAGGATGTGGTGATGTGGGCTGATCGTGTCATGTGTTTGTGTGCACGTATGCAGCGCTACATATGGTGGAAGAAGAGCATAGATGTTTGGACCAAAGATCACCCATTCCCCATCGACATCGACTACATGATCAGTGACACTCTGGAGCTGCTCAGGCCTAAAATGAGACTCAGCTGCTCCCTGGACGAGGCCACCAAGCAGGTCACTGATCTGGAGAGGGAGGTCCTCGTCAAACTAGGTACATGTGACAGCTCAAGCATGTAACTAATCGTCGTCTATATCACCCGTATAATCACTGCATGTGTGAACGATGTGTGCGGTTGTGTGACAGCCAGTCTCTCTGGTCCTGGTACTCCCTGTCCCGGCTGAACAGCATTCTCTGATGTGTAGGAGGTGCTGCTTCACCTCTTACTCTGCTCTGTCTGTCAGACAGGTTTATCTCACATACATTCCTAACACGAATAGTCACATGAAGGTACTATTCAATACAAAGCTGTTTGGAATGATAATTATGAATGAAACTTTGTACAGAGTGCGTGAATGAAGAGTTTATTAAAGTGTCTCACCCGAATATATTTAGACTCACCCATTGTTTTATGTGTAGTTTTATGATGTGCATGTTTAACTGCATCAATTAATAGAAAGGTAATCATTTTCTATTTGGATGAGCATCATCAGTGGCAGAAAAAAAGTCACTTCATCCATCAAATAATTTGACTCCTAAAATAATCCTTGCTTCTCTTTGCTCTTCTTTTAATTAGTCGTACAAATATTTTATCACCTAATATTTTGAGATCACTAACACATTAATCTTTAAATAACGTACTGTGAAAGTTTGCAATGCATTTACAATACATTTGACAAATCTTCAACATGCAGTGTTACACTTTGTGGCTCATAACATCCATCTAGTGCCCATGTATTTGCTTACAAATATCATTTGATCTCCTGTTAGATAATTTATTTTTTAAAGCACATGAAGCAATTATAAAACATTTTCATAACTTAATCAATACATTTTGCAGTGTGTTAAAAGTCTGAAGTTGGTGTCTGTTGATGAATTTTGCACTAAAATACCTTCAATCATTCAAACTTATCCTGGAATATTTACTTATCACTTTACCGCTTCACCATTACACCCTTGAGTGTCTTTTTGCACTAACAATTAAAAATCTATTCACAGACACCTGTGGCAGTAGAATGGATCCCACACATCCCATCTAGGATCACTGAATTGACTGAATCACTCTTTCAAATCTACATTGTTATAATCTGTAATAAAGTCAGAATCTGATGTGCATTTTCATGAAAATATGACCACGGCATAAAAAAAGACACAAAGAAATGTCTGCGAGATGAGGAAGAAGGAAACGTTGTTGTAGTCAGGTGTATCTTACTCTGCAAGTTTTGTTGAACAGTTTCAAGGTGTTGACTTGGAATGTGCAGAGAAAAATGTAAACCATCAGCTCCACCCTCTGCAAGACTGACACTGTATGGTGGACAGGACACCATGATGGTGTTGCTATAGTTGTGGTTGTGTGTGAATACAGCAAAGAAAGTGATTGATGAGGCAGATAGAGGCCCCAAAGCTAAACAGCGGTGCCATTGTTTTTCCTTTCATACTTAAACCAGGATCATGCATACCTCAGCCCCCCCCCCTCCCCGAGTCATACAAGACCTGATCTGCAACTTTTACACCACCTGCCTGACTTCATTACTCTGCTGTCATCACAGTTGTTGTATAATAAGACATGAGATTGATTCACTAACTTTTGAAGAACACTTATGAGACAATAAGTCCCTCCATTTTTCATTTCTGTGTTGAATATTTGCTGTGTTCATAATTGACGCATTTGTCAGTAAAACTCCAGGTTGTGCTCTGTGTATAATCTTACATTTCATTCACAGAGGTAAGGATAGTTTCAGGAAATAAACACCAGCCAAACTTTAACGAAACCCGAGGGAGGTGGTTTGACAGCACTCATCCTGATTCTAGATTCCTCTCCCTATGTAAATATTTCACACTTCCGACATTGTGGTATGAAAAATGTTGTCACATCATACTTGTACATTTTGCTTATCAAAAGTATTAAATGAAATTTGATGGGGAAACTCATTTGGGTATCTGCTTTTATCCTCAACTACTTCATCATTTTACATAGGGAAATACAAATTTCTCAAACCAAAAATTTGCTTCTTTGTTTATTATTTTTTTATTTTCAAGAGAGAGACATAATATACAAACTAACTAACCAAAATGTGTGTTTTTTGACACATACAGATCTGGTTCTACAGCAGCCGTCTGTGGTCCTTGCAGTGTCTGTGATAAAATAATAGTGACATACTATAGTATTTTCATAGAATGTTATCGTACAATGAAAACATCTTGAAGTTGAAGCCCTAGACGGGAATACTTTTTGGCCAAAGTATGGTATAACATCCTCTGTGTGTTGAATGTAAGCTTACATATGGGAGGCACAAATTGCACATAGACATGGCCTGTAGGTCTGGAGATTGTTGCTTTTGTTCCTCAATTTTCAGATTTTCTCAAGAGGTTCAGCTTCTTCTTTCTTTTTTCATATTTTGTGTTTACTTTCTGCCTTTTTTAAAGGTCTGGCCATGGAGAAGGACGGCCGGTCCAGCGCGATGAGTGAAGGAGAAGTTCTTGACGAGGAGGACGATGATGATGATGAGGAGGGAGGTGCTGAGACTGAGGAGCAATCGGGCAACGAGAGTGAGATGAACGAGCAGGAAGAGGATGTAAGTCAGTTTATGTTGACAGAATTCCAGTGACCCTTTGACTTCAAAACTAAAACGTCCCCTGTTGAAGAACTGAAGGGAGAAGCCTTTTAATTACAGGTTTTACAGACATGCATGTCTGAAGTGACTGAATAAACTCCCACAGAGGCTTATGATGCTTTGACAGTCGCATCATTTCTTGATGATTGAAGTGAAGATTACAGTCTGTCAGTCTGCTGCTTCTACTAATCACCTCTTACACAGTTTATTGCAAGAGGAACTACTCTGGATAAATTAATCAGTTGGGGAACATGAGCTATATTTGATGCGATTCTGCTGAGGTTCTTTTTCCTGATAAATTTGCTTCTATTCTCATAATAAATTAGATTAGAAAATTGAGACTTGGAACTATCATTTTGTTTGGAAAAATCCTTTCCAAGATTATTTATAAATAGTCACACCGCTTGTTTAAAATTTTTATTAAAGAATTTTATATCAGTCTTCATCATTCAGATTTGTGTGTCATCTGCAGGCTCTGCTGTGCCAGTCTGAATCACTTTGTTGTTTGAATGTGCTCTTCAGTTTTTGTGTCATTTTAGTTATCCTGTCCTCAATCTGTGAATGAGTTGAGAAACTTTGTAATTATTTTTCCTTTAAATTTTTTACAAATTGTTTTTAAATTTTACTACTATTGACTCCATACATCTGTGCTCATATTTTTTTTTCCTATAGGAAGGATCTGATAATGATGATGAGGAGAGGGAGGAAGAGGAAGAAGAGAACACTGACTACCTTACTGATTCAAACAAGGAAAATGAGACGGATGAGGAGAACAATGTAAGTGCCACCATATCAAGTGTGATCAGGCTGTAAATCTGGTTAATAGTTGTTTTAGAAGGACTCTGGGGTGAGAAGAACAATTTATTAAGTTCTACACGTACACATATCGGAGTTTTATTACATACAATTTAAGAAAGTAATAAGTTTCTTAATATTTTCATTCTCATAGCATTGTTATATTTTTTTCAGGTCATAGCAAATGATAAAAAATTTATTGGCAGTATAAGGAAAAGTGAAGTTGCAAAGATATCACAATTAGGCCAAAAATAGAACTGGGCAGTTATGCTATGAGTCTAAAAATGTAAAGTAATGACCATAGACTTGTCACAAGTCCCAGTGAAGTGATGAATGTGACCATACTGGTCATGATGTTTCTAGGCAACAGCGCGAGTGGTGGCCACTTCAGCAGCTCTGTCCGGGTCAGAGTTTAAGTGTTTTTATGTACTTCAGTTTTCCACACATGTTTGTAGTGCATTATTACTTATCTTATGGATATGGAACAACTTCAGAGGCAAGACTGCAGCAGAAACCTCTCTTATTCGAGGGAGGAGCTGCTGGAACTACAAACAATGGAATGAGGCGCCGTTGTTCACCACATCCTGGATGAGCTGCAGTAGAAGTACTGCAGCTGCTGTGGGGGGACTATGTTAAAACCTAAGCTCCGAACAAAGCGGTGGAGGTACAAGCCCACTGTTCCCTCGGTGCCGGCGAGCTGGCCGCCCTTGTACTTGAATCACTGAAGTATCTATGTCTATCTATAGGAGGTGACGATCCGTGGTGGGGGACTAAAGCATGTGGCCTGTGCTGAGGATGAGGACTTCATACAGGCTCTAGATAAGATGATGCTGGAGAACCTGCAGGTATGCTCATAATGCATCTCATCTGTTGTTCATTTTATCTATGAAAATGTGAATGTACCATAAACTTATAAAATCTTCAGTGCTCTTTACTCTCACAATTTGCACTGAAATTATTCAACCAGTTTGTTACTAAATTATTTCTGTGTGTTTTCTCTCTGCAGCAGCGTAGTGGAGAAGCAGTGAAGGTTCACCAGCTGGACGTGGCCATTCCACTGCAGCTCAAGAGTCAGCTGAAGAAGGGAGGCTCTGGACACACATGCATTGGAGAGCCAGAGGCAGATATCTCTGACACCATGCAGTTTGTCATGCTGACACGCAAAGGCAACAAGCAGCAGGTACCAATGCATGACTGCAGCACAAGTTATGACGATAAAAGCATTAATTTTGATCACTGGGCAGGTTTTTTTTTTCCTGGCTGTTTTTTATCCCAGTTGAATAATCATCGTAAAGATAATATGCATATGTATAACTCACTGCTATACATATAAAATAAACAGACAATACTTATGAGTGTAGTAGTACCTGAACTGGGATTGGTCCAGTAAAACAGACATTTCTTGCATCAGATCAACTTTGAATCACAGACGTTAAATCAAGTGGTCCTTTATGTACTTTATGAGATCCCGGGAAAAGGGCGGAATGGTGATCCCGCCTTTTTTCCTCCATTGACTGATTTCCACAGCCAAGCCAAAGGTCTAACAGAGGTGAGACAGGCTGGATATTTACACAGCGGACCTGCGTTCAGGAATCAAAGGGGTGGTTACACAGCACGCATATTTAAATCCCCATGGTGCAGGAGAGACAGCAGGCGCATATGGAGGCACTGGCATGGATTCTGTCACCCTGCCACCTTCGTGGCCACCGCAGCCACTTTCGTACCTTCCGCAGCCAGATTTGTGCTCTGGGTGAAAATGACATGTAGCTGCAGAATCATGCCAGTGCCTGCTTTCTTTCCTACACCATGGGTTGCTGTCATCAAAATGTCACACTGTGGTTGAAGAACAAGAGGTGTTCCTTTTACATATGCGTTCTAGAATCATGATTCCACCTTTATCACAGCTCCATTACTACCCTGAGAGGTGTTGCAAAGGCGTGATAAAGGTGGGACCAAATGATCCCGACATTTCATTTACACTGACATCATTGTGGAATAAAAGCAAAATATTCCTACAACAGAAGTGCTGTGTAAAAGAATCTTATTGCTAATATAGCTGATGATGTTGTCCCTGGGCAGTATTATTCATGATGTTGGGCTTCTAGCGCAGATATTAAAGATTTTTGTTTGCTTCATGAGCTGCTAGTATGTTGAAATTACTACATTTTATAAGCTCTTCATGTTGTTCAATGGCAAAATTTTGATTTAAAGTATAGTTGGTAGATAAAACCATCAAATGTGATGTAAATACTAAAAAAAATCTTTATCTGAAAGTGTATCTGTAGTGGGCTAGAAACTGTTGTGTTTGACATTTGATTCTTGTGTGATAATCATATATGCATGACCAAAGCGGTAGACTCAAGAATAGCTCTCAGCAACAGTGAATTACAGCCCTAACAACCAGTCACCACAGAATGCTTCTCCGGCTGATCCAGTCTAGTATCAACTTTAAACTTGATCACCCTAAAATGTCACTCTTACATCACAAAACTTAAGAACAACATGTGAAGCAGCAGGGCTTTGGTTTATCAAATATCTGTTTGAGGGAGGCTGAACATGTGAGCACAAACCTAAGAACATACCTGAGCAAAGCAGTGATGCACCATCAGAAACTTGAGAAAGAGAGACTCGCTGAATGAAATTCTCTCACACACTCAACTCAGTCTGACTGAACCAGCAATAATATTGACTTTGTGTTGGGCATGTATTTCTGACATTATGGGGACATAAATCTTTTCACACATTGTGGGATTTGAGCTTTTTTATGGTGATAAAATTCATGCCCTATAGTGTAAATAATTTTTGAGGGTTAGAAGTTGTTCTAAGGTTTGGGGTTAAGTAATATGTGGTCAGGTCAAGTCTCCATGAAATGAATGTTAGTCAGTATAATGTCCCCTAAACAGATGGTGAAGAACATGTGTGTGCATGTGTCTGTGTGTTTAGGCACATGGCAGCGGTGGAATGTGTGGTTTGAAGGCAGAGACTGGTTCTTGTACTGTAGGGTGTGTCCAGTTTTCTGCTGTTGCTTGGAGGTTTAATGCTGCATTCAGTCCACTCAGCTTCTTTCTGTGTAAAGGACAGCTGCCAAACGCACAGAAGCAAAAAGAAAAAAACACTTTTCATGTGAGAATTTGGAGGGAACACTGAATATCTTTGTAGGTCTCTGCTCCTACTGTAAACATACTCTCCCCCACTAGGTAACTGCAGCACTGAATAAAGGCAGGGTTGTTCTCTTAAAGGCGGGTTTTTATGTAATTTCAATGTTAATTCAGAAGATCATGGACTGCACTATTATTATTATTATTGTTGTTGTTATTATTATTATACCCATTTTGGTTTCAGAACCGAAGTGAAAACTATGGAATGTTTTTTTTTTTTTTTTTTTGACAAACATTCATCAGTTCATCATTTTCTCTTTGAGTGATACTGTACATTTATCAACCTGGGGACCTCAAGGGAACTCTGTTGTCAATGGGCAAACTCAAAGACAGAACGAAAACACCATAAGTGCCACATTTCAGAGTGAGGGTCCGCTTTTAAAACCAAAGTTAGTGGCCTGTTTATGTGTCACTGATGGTTTATCCTGTACATGATGACGCTCTGTTTTTCTGGTTGACAGTATAAGATCCTGAATGTGCCCCTGTCATCTCACCTGGCGGCTAATCACTTCAACCAGCAACAGGCCGAGCAGGAGGAACGTATGAGGATGAAGAAACTCACCTTGGACATCAATGAGAGACAGGAGCAGGAGGACTACCAGGGTATGTTCAAGAGCTCACTTTGAAACAATAAGCTCTAACATTGCCTTCGAACATTGTTGGTGATGTGTACACAAAGTCTTTTTCATTCAACAGCAAAACAATCAAAACTGAAGATATTATAAAACACTGAAATGTTTCCAATTTTTCAGGTTTCTTGAAAAATGAGCAACACAATAATTGTTTTTGTTTGGGTGCCATAACTTGTAAATTGTTGTTGTTTTGTATGTATTCATGTGATCATCTTTAAGAATGGCTGTCAAAGCTTTGGATGGAAGACAAACGGATACAAAACCATCACATAGAATTGTCCAAAATTTCACTATATTATGTGTTAAATAATCTCAGTCTGTGACAGTCTTCTCATGAAAGCCCTTTGTATAAATGTGCATTATTGTGTAATTGTGATTGTAAAAAAATTGTTGCACTTGGCAATTATTTTTTAATACACATCTCATTATCAGAATGATTATTATAATTAACAAAACTATCATTATCAGAATAATTAAATTTTGATGTCAACATAGTAGCGGTTAAAGTTGTGTGTTTCTCTACAAGGCCTTGCCAGTGTTAGTGACAAGTAAAAACCCACAATCTGTGAAACAGTATCCCAGAATGAAATTAATAAGAGACTTCTGTCTGGGTAGAAAAATACAGAAGAGGATTAGGACCACTGGGGAAAAAAATTAAGGTCCAACATTTTTTTTTGTGTTAATTCATAGTTTTGATGCCTTCAGTGTGAATCTACAATGCCAATAGTCATGAAAAGATAGGAAACTCACTTAATGAGAAGGTGTGTCCAATCATTTGGTCTGTACTGTGTGTATATACATACACACACACACACACACACACACACACATATATATATATATATATATGTGTGTGTGTGTGTGTGTGTGTGTATGTATGTGGCCCTAA
>JAPSES010000120.1:13302705-13317988 GCA_029822895.1 Maxillicosta whitleyi | reverse complement strand
AGAGGATGGTGCTTAGTCTATAATTATCAATATCAAGACTCATGTTATTTAGTTATGTCAATTTCGAATTTGCATGCCCCCCCCCCCCCCCACACACACACACACACTCTTCTTTAGAGGGGGGATGGATGCAGCAAGTACAATAATGAGGAGATTAGGGGGTTGTTACCTAGTGAACACTATAATGCCCCACCCCACCTACCCCTGGCCACAAAGTTTTTGGGATGGAGAGGGTCATGAAGATGCAAAGGGGCATTTGTTCAAAAACAGGTTGAGAACTGTTCTAACGCTTAATACAAAGGATAATGGTCAGAGGACAAACAGTGAAATAAATCTGCTTACATTTTGTTCAAGGTTTCTGGACAAGCAATGATGGAGGGAACGCCAATGCCTACATAGTTACCACAGCAACACGCGCAGATCAGTTGGTGATCTCAAAACAGTTAATAATACAGAGTATGTACGTTAAAAGTGCTCATCCCAGTGTGATTTGTCTGCAGTCTGAACAAAACCATAGATGTTAATCCAGGTTACTGTTATGATGAAGACACGAGTTTCTGCTCCTGCTTCCATCTCATCCTGCTCTATCCATTCTCATCGACAAAAAAACCCCCATACATATAAAATGAAGACTGGAATCTATTCCAACAAACCAAAGCACGAGTTGTTGCCAAAGCAGAGGACAAGTACAAACTGAGACCAATATAAACAAGCTCCTCAGCTGTCTGCTTCTTCATTAGTAAGATGATTATAATGATGCTAGTTTTGTAAAGTTAAATTACTGGGTTTGTTCTTTTGCTGCACACTGAGAAACCATTCTGACTCCCATGGAAGTGGTCATATGTGTACATCTCACAAAAGCACATTTCCTATCGACCCTTTTATATTTATAAAAGAACCTGTCCACTGTACCGTGGCCGATGAGGATCTGTTAATTCTGCTTGTTTAGAGAGTTGAAGACCCACTCCTGGTTGTGCGTATTTCAGAAAAACTAAATATATTTTACACATACTGTATCATATTTGTCATATACACTGTAAAATTGAGTTTCAGGCTGAAAATATTGAAATAAAAAGGCTACACATATAGAAGTTAGGGAGATGATGCTATTGGAACTGTCTCTCCAAGGTCTACTCTGAGTTTTGGAAGATTTATCTGCATGTTCAACATGACCAGCCTTGCAGTGATTTTCATTTCTTTTTTCACCTCCGAGGTTAAATGCCAAGGTAATGATAATTTTGGTTTTGGCGATATAAGATATCAAGTGCAACAAGAGACACGGTCCACTAAGCTGCTTCACACAAACTAGATGCTACCTTGCATGCATTACCACAAGGCATGGTAAAGAACAGAAAGTAACTCGCTTGGCTCATAAAATCAGTGGTCCTGGCCTAGATCTTTTGCAGAACACTGTTAAGTACCCCTGTGGAGTGTGTTGTTCTGGTGTGAGAAGCAGGGGTGTAGTGGGCGTGGTATGTGGGGGTACGCCGTCCACCCACTTCTCCCGATGTGAGATACAAAAAAATAACAAATATAAAATATCCTACAACTTAAATATCAAACCAGAGCTATTGGCAATGGTGAAAACAACCTGCTCAGGCTTGTGAGATATTTCCATTACTGTTCTGTTTGTGATTATGAATGGCGTTAACATTATTTCCATGTTTTTCTATTTTTGAGTAAAAAAAACATCAAATATTACTACAATATATTACTACGAAGGAGGTACTGGTTGGTTCCGACAAGCTGGAGGTGGTAGGATCTTTCTGCTACTTAGGTGACATGCTTTCAGCAGCTGGTGGGTGCATGCTAGCAACAACAACTCGTGTCAGATACACCTGGAAGAAGTTCAGAGAGCTCCTGCCAGTGTTCTGCTCGCGCCACATTTCCATAAAAGCCTGTGGTCAGGTATACAACGCCTGTGTGTGCAGTGTTATGCTGCATGCCAGTGAAACTTGGCCACTGACCAAGCCAGACCTCTATCGGCTACAATGATCCGCTGGATCTGCGGTGTGAACGCAGAGGACAGGACATCAGTCTCATCCAGAGAACTGTTGAGGAAGTTGAGCTTGGACGACCTGGAGGTAATCTTGTGAGACATCTCCGATGGTGCGGGCATGTCACTTGCTCCGCAGGCACCATCAAAAGTACCAGGGACTTGACTGTCGCAGGAATGAGGGGTCCTGGTCGGCCAAAGAGGACCTGGCCCAGTTGTGTAACCAGGACCAGACACAGTGGGGCTTAAAAACAAATGACCCCATGGACAGAGCTCTGAGGAGGATGAACCTGAGGGCTGCCAAACGTGCAACAAGCCAGTCTTTAAAAACATCCACTAGTAGTAGTAGATAAAATTATCTTTTATATAGAAACGCAAAACAAAAAGAGTCACACATGTGAACAAACATGTGTAAGTGGTGACACAATTTATGCAGGGTCCAACTATTATTTATTATTGTCTCTCATCATTGACTGTTGATATTTCAGTGTTAGGTCCCATGGGACACAGTAGAGGTGGGACTCTTCTCCAAACCTGCAGACTCAGATCTCTTTTAACTTCACACAAAGGCAATGTGCAAAACTACAACAAAGCACCTCTTAGATTTCCCGACCATAAACACAGTTTACATGTCAGTCTCACCTGCTGTCATCCACTACACATATGGCACTGACTCTCCCACATATTCTACTGTAACACTCTGGACTCCAGCCTGGTTTCCCCCTTGAGTTTCTTTATGTTAAATTCTGAATTTTGGATTTCTGCCTTTGTTATCTCATATCCTTGGGTTTCACTCAATCCTTTTATTATTTCACTGTGACTGTATCCTTGCTAAACTCTGAATTTTGACCAGATGAGTTTTTAATAAGACCCAAACATCCATCGTCAAACAAAAACACCTACTGATTTACACTATTGATCCACTAATCCTATCAATACATGTACATAATTGGTGTAAAACGCAGTTTGTCATCTTTCCATGTTCATCAGATATGACCCTTTTGGACGTTCAGAGGCTTTGTAGTTACCGCGGAAACACTGTAAGCTTCTACATGATTGATTCACCAGTAAAATCCATGGAGTTGGCTCAATGACAGTGGATGGACACACTGGGTTTATGTTCAGATAATGAGAGATTTTACTGCAAAAAGAAGTCACTTCTTCAGTTTTCAACTTTCAACTTTACTCTGAGCTTACATGATCAGTCAATTAAACATAAGAAAATACACAATTTTCATTGGACAACATCCAAAATTCAGAGGATAGGGGTAAAATTTAATAAATGGTAATAAATCATGTAGGAATGATTAAATAGAGAGGGAAAAAAAAATCATTTGGAACTGCCACAGAAGTCACGCTGGTTCCTTATGGGTTAAGGAGCAAAAGAAGATTTGTACATTTTCCAGTGGATTATAATGTGATGGGCAGCAGCCGGCCAAGATAGTTACCACCCTGGAGCCAGGCCTGGGGTCTATGAGCGAGCGCCTGGTGGCTAGGCCTTCACCCTGACCACAGTACTGATGAAGGTTTACATTTGATCCCTGAGTGCTGTCAAAGGCTGCTTGCTTTGTGTGCTAATGCTAATGCTAGCTACTATGTGTGTATGGGGAAGAGCAAAATACAAAGAGACCAGATCTACCTACAGGGACATTAAAATGAGGTAACCTTAAATTTTGAGCTTAGTGCTTGGTTTGGGTGATGCTTTGAAGGTATTTTGTGGCTGTGGTTACTTTTTTTTTTTTTTTTTAAAGCTGACAAATAGTCCTGACTCTATCCCAAATGTGAAATCAAAGCATAATTCTGGAAACTCTGTTGCATAAATTTTGTTGCTGGAGAAATTTTCAGCTGTCTCTGCCAAAATATCATTTGACAGAAAATCACTAAAACTAATTCTACTACAAGGAAAAAAAACAGTGCAAACTTGTCATGTTTTAACACATTTTTTAATCCACAAGAAAATCTCCTTCAGTTCATGGGATTTTTACCAGCGGCACCACACTGGGAACTACAGCTAGTAACGACAAAGCACTTTAAGCACACAATTACAGAACAATTACATGAAGTTCTTTGTTTGTTTGTGAGGAGCATAGATCAGCTTCTTAACCCAGAAACTGATGTTGTCTCCTCACTACAGGCACTCTGATCTGCTCTTTAAAATCAATTCACCTCAGTATCTCCTCAGGATCCGAGACACTGAGTTTCATCTGTGACTGTCCTCCTCCAGCTCTTTGGAAATAATCCCTTTAAACTCTTCTCGCAAGTCCACAGGACGGTTCGTGGCTCTGCTTTGCTCACTGCTGGAAATAAATTCCTCACCTCTGGCCGTTTCCCCAACTGCTTTGAAACAGAGGCTGTGTCCTAAAGAGACCCGGCGTTCATCCATCCTGTCCTCTGAACCACCGACCAACCTCTAAATTACCTTTCACTGGTGAGGTCATGGAAAGAAATTGTTCCTAAAAGACTTTGGTAGTTGATAGTGATAAGATCTTCATTCATTTTCTGTCTGCTTTGTGCCCAGAAACAGCCAACATAGAGTAGGTTCACTGAGCATTTTTAAAAGCAGAGAGAAAAGCACTAAAAGAAGCTGCTTCTCATAGAAAATACACCAGTGTTTGTTAGATTACAGATGAATATAATTGCATTTGATATACTACGAAAAGAGCCATAAATCTCCATCCTAACAAGACCATTCCTGTTGTATTTTCCTGAAACAAAACAAATGAAGCTGTTTGTTCTTAGTATGAAATGATTGGAATGCAGTCGGGATGAACAAAAGATGCACACGGTTTGTATATTAAAATATCTAAAAACAAGTAGCAGTGACTCTACTGGGTATTACACATCATTTAATGGTAAATATTTCAAGTACAGACTAAATTTACCATCATCCCCAGAGGAATAACCACTTTATTTGTGAAGATACTTCAATATCAGCCTGTACAGAAGAGTTTGTTGTATTCTATTTACTTGTAAAGTTCTTGTAAAAGTCCATCAGTACATTGTTTACTCTGCCCAGCACTTGAATATGGTAGAAATAGGGATTAAAATATGAGGGTTATTTAATCCATTTAATCCAATTCAGCAGTTTGAAGTTTCTATATTTTGTTGGGGAAAGGAGTGTATTTTCCATAACTATACTATTAAAATGTTTGTGTCTAACCAAGAGTAGAAAAGTAGAATGATAAATAACTACTGTTTATCCTGAACTGTGTAGCTTTTGTTAACATCTCTAAGTTCATGTTTGCAGCACAAATACTGTGGGCTTGTTGGCAAATTCAAGCAGTTTTGTCAATTAATATTATGTATAAGCACTTTATTTAGTTTTTTACTTCAAAGTAGCATTAATGCACTTTTGGATATGAATATTCATCAACATATAACAATATTGAATATATTCAGTTACAACCCTGATAAATGAAGTTGACATGCAACGGTTCACTAACATGTTGCTTCTGGAAGTAAACTGACTTTCAACAAATATTTGCCAACAACATTTGTTCTGATGACAACAGTATTTACAAAGCAGTCGTAGTCTAGAAGATTGGAGAAGCAGTTTCAATTCAATCAGATTCAATTCCCCAGACTGGCAGAGAAATTGTTGCCTGATGTGCCCTTGTGCAAGGCAGTTAACCATCCCATTTGCACCTGACATGGAAGCTTAGTGCTCCCAGTCTACAGTGCCTTATGTGTTACAAGCAGAGGGTCAGTGTGTGTTACATGCACTGACAAATCAATATTCTTCTTCTAAACTTCAAGTTTAGAAATTACATTTTGTGAAGATGAAGTAATGATGTCAGAGTGTTGGGTTTTAAAACATGACTCCTAATACATTTAGTAATATTTAAAATAAACCACTCATCATCATTTGTTACCATATTTAAAGCATTTTTACTGCCTACATTAAAACACCTGCATGAGTCCAAACTCCGTTCTCTGGTGGCAAAGTCTGGGATTTGGTAAACCAACTATTCATCTGATGCACCTCCTGCCTTTGATGAGAAATGAAGAAGTTGTCAATTTTATCAACTTTAAGTTTCTTACCCTGCATCCCAAAGGGCAGGCAAAGGGTTTTCTGTTTGGCTGTTTGATTGTTAGTGCTGTAGCAGCAACACTATTAGTTGTATTCGTACCAAATTAGGTTTATACATTGCCAGTGACCCAGAATTAATATGGTTACATTTTGGGAAAAGTAGGTCAAGTTCTTTTTTTTTTTTTAATGAATTTTACATCTTTTTTTTCCTTCCATTTACTTATAATGGCCAAGATTTCAAATGTCCATAAAAAACATCAACTTAGTTCAATTTACTTAAAACTTAGCACATATGGAGGCAATTAATATGCTCACATCAGTACACACATAGACATGATGACATCAACTGGATCCACGACAAAATAAGCTACACTACGTTTACAGTACATACACCACTTGTTAGAAAGTGAGACAGGATACTCCGCTACCCTGCTAATGTTGACCTTTTTCATCATTTTCTCTTGGGTTTGGCTCCAACCACTCTTGGGAAAAGACGTTTAACTGCTTGATGTTTGTAATGAGTGTACCTAATAAAGTGGCCAGTGACTGTAAATGTTGCAGCTTTGACATGTTCTGCATTCAGAGACGCTCTTCTACATAACTATATGAGTTACAACTGTCTTTCTACATATCTCTCCAACCACTCTGGCCGTTCTTCTCTAACCTTTCACATCAGTCACTCACTAGGTTTTTTTTTCTTTTTTCAGACCATCCTCTAAAACACTTTTGAGATGGTTTGGAGTGAAAATCCAGGTAGGACAGAAGTCAGAGCAGTTCGTCTGACACCGACATCCATGTCATGTTCAAAGTAATCTCTTTTTTCTTCTCCATTCACATCATCATCATGCCTAAATACATTGAGTTGCTGCCATGTAATTGGTTGTGTTAACATACGGTTGAACAGTTTTACCTAATTAAATGACCGGTGAGGGTTGTTGGTGTTTCAGGATTATTTTCTGGAAGCAGCTGCCTGCTACAGCCCCAAAGCATAATCATTAAGCTTAAAGTTGGCAGAAAACTCTAAAGACGTAGGAGGAATTGCTACTAAATTTTTGGTGTACTACAGCCTTGTATTATATGCACCCAACACATATATTTGGGGTAAGCAACAATGCATCATGTAATTGAAAAACATGTTGATGCCAATTAGCAAAAAAACAAAACAAAACAAGAAAGCTATTTTATGGCTATTGTAGTTGTTATAGTTTCACAGATGACCTCTTGTAAACATGTCTCCCACGAATGTCTTTGTTGTTTGCTGACTAATTAGTCTTTCTGATCATTGCTTTTTATTTTCTTTGTCATGCATTTGTAGTCATGAAACAACACTAAAACCTTTTCTGTTCAATCACAGCACATTTTACTCTTTTTTCAGATGACACATTTAATTTGTATTTCAGTTTTTTTCAACATTTTATTAACCCCCACATGATTTTTTTTTTATATAGCTAAAACACTCGGCATGGTTAATCTGGTTCACATTTCCACAAATCTCATCTTTGAACATTTTGCCTTCTCTGTGAGAGTTTCACATAAAAGTTGGTGCCATTGTAAAGACGATGCAACGCGCAGCAGGGTGACAGAGTCTGTATTTCACTTCCACTTTTTTTCAGTGAAAAACTTTGTAAAATGGCTAGAAGACCGTCTTCCTCATTTTATTCAATATTAATGCTAAACTCATTCAAACAGTTGCAAATGAAGCTAATGTATCGACTGAGTGGATGAAACTTCAACTCAGCTTCACTGAAGCAGCAGCAGGAGGACAGCTGACTGGCCTGCAGCTCTGTGTGTGTGTGTGTGTGTGTCTGTGTGTGTGTAAGTATGTGTATTTCAGTTTGGTCCATCTGTTGTTGTGTGTTGGCCTGAGGCAACAGCATGAGTGAAAGAGCGACAGACAGACAAAAAAGAACAACAGAAAGAAAAGATTAAAAGAAATGCAAGTAAAAGCGTGATAGGTGTGTGTGTCGGCTTGTCTTTGTGTGTTGGACCTCAGGCGCTGCTATCTGTGCGTCTCTGTGGATCCCAGATGGAGCCAGAACTCAACAGAACACATTAGTCCACTTGGCGTGTTCACACACACGTTCAGACACACTCAGATATTCAGTCTAATTCTCCTGACACTCAGATCACCTGAGCCTCTGCAAGATTTCTGCTCCACTGCAGCAGTCATCTGAATTCTACGGAAGCCCGGAGAGGCCCGTTATCACGTCTTTAGTGATCTCAACTTCAAGATTGAAAAGGAGAGAAAAGAACAACTCCCAGGCTGGGACTGAGTTCCTGGTGGAAATGCAGAAGGCGCTCCAGTATCCTAGAGTTTATTCAGGACAGAACGGAGAGGAAACTGAAAGAGAGGGAGGAGGCTGAAGAATTGATACGGTCTGTTGATCTTGTCATTTGCAGTGCTGCACACTTGTGATGTGAGACATGACTTAAAGAAAATTCCCTACTGGTCCAGGCTCAGGGTCCAAAGGTCCCCTTGAGGCTAATCAACAAACAACACATTTTTCACACAAAGTTTACAAGAAGGTTTAATAAAACTGGTTCATCCAGTTCTGTTCTCTAGCAATGTAAGATGCAACCTGCACGGATGTCATGTCTGTTCATGTAACGGCAGTGCTATTAAAAAAGTAATGCTTTTCAAATCTAAAAACAAAACAAAAGAGGAGAAAAAAAAGGCTAAATCTTGTGAGGCTTGATGTTAATGTTCTTTAGTCAGAGGTGTGTATTGAATCAATCAAATTTTATTTATATAGAGTCAGATCATAACAAAAGTTGTTTCATGACACTTTTCATATAGAGCTGGTCAAACCAGTATCCCACCTACGCCCTGACCTGGAAACCTTTACCCTCATGTGAAACTCTTTATGACATGCAGCAAAGTATATCATCACTCACCAAAGTCCTTTGACAAAAAAGGGACTTTACCTCACAAAACGCTCACATGGGTTGTTTGTGAGTCTGACTCCAAACTAATGTGTTAAAACATCAAGATCACACAATAACAAAGACTGTCTGATGGAGGCAGTGGGTCTGTGAGGCTGTTTTTGGTAAAAGGGATTAAAGGTGCTGGGTAATGGTTCAGAATGTCACTTTTCCACCTGAAGAGAAGGTAAAGTGCAGAAAATCTTGTAAATGTACTGCACTTTCAGTGGGCAGATTAGCCAGCTGTGGAACAGACCCAGTCTGGTACCTGGTACTGTATCTGTTCAATAGGACCTGGACCTCCATTCCTCTGAAGGTTTCTTTGTAATTATCAACAGTTCACCATATTTAAGGCAACAAAGAGACATTAATAACCCTTTATTAGTATTAACAGCTTATTCAAAACACCTAAGAACAATAAAAGGAAAATAAACGTACTGGCAGATGTCTTCCATGTTTTACAACATCGTATGATCATAGTTCAATCCATTACATACATTAATCCATACACTAATTACACTATTATTTTGTGGGTTTTTTTTTAAGGATATCAAAATTATATCAAACAACTCATGAGGATGTTTATTTAATCTCTCCACTTGCTAATGTACAAGGGTAATATAAAATTTAGGGTGTGTGTGTTTTTTTTTTTAACATAAATATTGTAATAACAATATAATATTATGTGATATAACCCTCAGTGTCTACACCTCCCAGAAAACTAGCATAAACCTTCTAATATAGATGTAAAAGACCATAATCCCTTCACTACAAAGTGAAAGGTGACTTCATTGTATGAAGGTGCAGTTTAAGTCATAAATATGGTAACAGGAGAACGATAAGAGGTCAAAACCATTACCAGTCTACCTCAAGGGTGAGGAATATTAACAGTACATTTAACAGCGTTGTGCTGATACATGTGGAGGTATTTGGACTTAGGTTCAGGACAGACAGATGGACGTCCCTAAGGATGGCTTCCAGTGGGCCGAAAAAAACGAAATTACTCTATTATTCTTTATTGTTCTGATCTGTATCTCTATGTTGCACTGTGCAGTTTTCCCTCTGTCCCTTTAAATTTGTATCTCAGCTCATCATTTCTCTCGCTCCCTCTCAGGGGAGTTTGATGCCCTGCATGACAACAGATGGAGCCCTGAGCCCTGAGGCTTTGGGACCACACACACAGACACACAAACACACCCAGACACACACAGACTCACACACAAAGTGCTGGCAGCAAGAGGCATGCTGTGGTAAAGCTGTGGTAAAAGACTGATGTCAACATCAGCATGAGTGCACACACACACACACACACACACACACACACACACACACACACACACACACAGAATCCAGTCCACTGTTATGTATGTAGAAACACAGGGGAACACACACACAGCAGAGTTTTAATGGAAGAATGCATCCAGGCACTGCGTTGGTGACACAGAGATGGAGTAGAAGCAGGAAATACCTGACTAGATTATAACACAAAATTAAAACACAGAATCTAATCACAGCGTTTTCTGTTTTATACAACATAAAACCACAGTTAACAGACAGCTGAACTCATTTAAGTTTGAACCACAGTGAGGAGAACACAAGAGGATTTGAGGACTTCTGCTGGGCAGTACAACAGAGTCACCACCCACATCCATATATCCAGCTCTCACAGCAGCAGCACACTAAGATTCACAAACAACACTTTGAACCTTCATCTCAGGCTCCAGCTGGGATATCAAGCACACAAAGACTAGGACACCAAGTCCCACTGCTTTGTCCCCAGTCTGAGCTGCTAACAGAATCACAAACTGATATGATACACTTCACAGCTCTGTTATGTTGTCACCACCATGCCTCCGATCAGTAATCAATCCCTAGATGCTTGGTACCATAATTAGTAATTAAAATGCAGAGGAACCTGAACTCTGATATCTTGGCCAACAACTGCACTGATCAATCCAGTAAAGCCTCCAGAGTCTTCTTCATAATCTTACCTTCAACAGCATTTCCTTTGCCAAAACATCACAACAGCATTTCTGTTCCCTAAAGCACACACAGAAAGTACTGCAACATCCTGTAGCATCTATACTTATAAACCCGTGAAAAGGTTGTGTTTGAGAAAATATTATCATCACAAATTACGACTTTTACTTATCTCTTCATAAACACACATATATAAACTTTCTGAGTTGTCTGAAAACTGGCATTTTACTCAGATAAAGGCTGGTATTCAATTACAAGCTGAGTCTGTAATAATAGGTAAGGTCAAATTTAAGTTATAAACTGGAGCTGGATAAAAAACGAATGGTGATACACCTCAAGGGAATTGATTTACTAAAGATTTGCTCATATAAGAACACGTGCAAACTTGGCTGTGCACACACACAAAAAAAAGTTGAAGCACATCTACTAACAGGATGCACCGAGAGCTGTGTTCAAATGGGTAAAATAGCTTGTACAATCCATTTAGCATGTTTGCTTTGATGAATATGCAATAGGGGCATTTTTCTAAATTAATGGGAGTAAGTGCAAATATATATTTAACGTTCTGAATTTGACTTACCAAACCTGAAAGTGATTGCAGTGGCTGATTTTGCATCTAAATTTATCACGTCTGAAAGGTAGGTTTCAACTGGCACAAATTCATGTAAAACTGGCTGCAGTTGTTGTGGTGAGGAGGAGGCATAGGCTCAACCAAAGGCAACGCAACCAAAGGCAACGCAACCAAAGGCAATGCAACCAAAGGCAACACAGAGAACCAGTCTGTTCTGATCACATTAACATTTTTGGAATAATGGAGGAAAAACTAATTGAGACATATGGCCTACGCAATAATGCCATTTTAGAACTTCTAAATTATAGGGGATGATCTGGACCCAGTCACATGGAGGAGTCATGCAGTAGCTTCTATGACTAAACTCCTCCAGTGTTACATTTCCATGAGTCTGGATCATTGCACTCACTGTTACCATTAATGCTGGCATATCCCAGAGCAGTTTTTACGGCATACTGTCTCCATGATGACAACCATTAGCACACGCAAATGCTAATATAAATAGGGCAGTCTCCCAGACTTTGCACCTGTTGTCGTTTAATCATCAGTGACACACAAATCAATAGTACGTCCATTTTTGGCATGAGCAAGCAAATCGGCGCCTGTTATTTGTGATCTTAGTGAATCAGGCCCTAAGTGTCTGTCACAGTGCTCACTCTTGTGCAAGTTCTATTTGTCATTCAACAAAATAATTCAGCTATTTTCAACTCTTTATTAATGTAGATTCTCATTTTAAGTGTTAAAGTGATATTGTATCTGATTCATATAGTATTCACATACACAAAATCCTAATTAATCTGACAGTCTGTTTGTATTGTTCCGCATATCCTTAACTACGTTATTTTTTTTATCATTGTTGTCATACTTTTGTTATTGAAAACCCCAGCACAAAGACAGGGCATATAATCTTTTCCTTTTATTTTCATTTTGACACGATCCCTGTGACTGAGAGAATCACAGGACTTACACTCACGACAGTGTGATTATCTGGGTGTTTTCAGAGGAAAAAGAGGAAGATACAGAGACAGAAGCCTACACACAGACACACTATTCTATTCACAAAATGAACCCATATATCACAGCACTGCTTGCATTTTACTTTGCCAATTTCCAGGTCCATGACCCATTTTCAGAACCCTAAATTGCTGAAAGGTGGCTCCAAAGGACTCTTACCTCCTACATACATCATGATTTTAACCACAAGACACTGTAACATAAGTAATGTCGCAGCAATAGTAGAAATACAGCATGTGGGCAGAGTGTTTCAGAACCAGAAGATGAAGTGTGGATGTCACATTTGGCTCAGTTTGGGGATTGTGTGCATGAGCTGGAATATGGAGTAATCTTCATAATAAACTTTACTTAGTGCTTTGGACTGTGGTCAACACCTGGAATAACATCAGCCCACTTGAACTGATTCTGGGGCTTCATTCATCATAATTTTGGTGTGAATCCAACAGCCATGTGTAAGAGCTGCAGCTACAGTTTTCTAGGCACCATACATCTGGGTTGGATTATAAATCAACAACTAACATGACTATCAACCAAAAGAATTAATGATTATAACTTGAAAATAATTGAAAAATAAAAACAGTCAGTGATGCATTTAAATCAACTTTTCATTTTTTTTTTTTTTTTCCAATTCATGTGCAAGCACCCTGCTGTACACAAGGACATTTTTTAATTATCCGACTAGAGGAACATGAATAAGAATAATCCTTGACACATCTTGACTTTATGATTGATTGCTCTTTACTGAAAATAATAAACTAGTAAAAAATACAGACAATCTAAGCCTTTTAATAATATGTAGCCTGTTTATACCGGCACAAGTATCAGATTTAAGACTTATTCCCCCACCTGCTGAAGGGAAGGTGAAGGGTATTGGTTTTTGTTCAGTTTGTTTCTTTGTTTATTTCTTTGTTTGTTAACACTGTAACACCAAAACTATTAGTTGAATTCAAACCAATTTGGAATAGATGTGGATAAATTTTGGGAAAATTAGTTTAAAGTTCACATTTTTTTAATGTATTATTTAAATCTTCTCCAATTTACTTATAATAAGTGAAATTTCCCATCTCTAAAAAAATATCAATTTAGTTTCAATTTACATATAGAATCAATTAATATACTGACATCAGCACATGCATAGACATGTTGACATCAGCAGAATATGCTAAAATAAGCTATTGTGCCTGGAACCACTTATTGTACATTGTGTGTGTGTGTGTGTATGTGTGTGTGTGTGTGTGTGTGTGGGGGGGGTCTATGAATATGCTTAGAGTGGAGTTTCATTGTCATAGCCTATGTGCAACGGTTGTGTGGTGTTTTTGTGCATGCCATTTTCACACATACATCATTTTTATAGTAACTGGCAGTCGATGTACTGTCATTTAGGTGTGAAGATGTGCTTTTTCCTGAGGTGTGACATAACCACGATAAGACAGCACCTTTACCTCAGCATGGACCTGTGTGTAAATGCAGTTAATATTAGTGTAAAGGTCAGGAACAGGGTGTAAATGTCAACGCTAATCTGAGGGGATGGAACAACAGGAAGCTTGGACTCAAAGAGAATTTGTAATGTGATAAATCAATGTGGACAGGAAGGAAGGGTCTGACATATACAATATGGAGCCTCCATGATCACATTAACGTGTGAGGCGTGGAGAGGGGGAAAAAAAGAAATGCAACGCTGTGACATGGCTAATTGATTCTGAGCAGAAGTGTAAAATACAAACAATTATAAACAGTGAAGAAAAAGTACAAGAACAGGGGGAGGGAATCCGTCTCCTTGGAAATGACTCATTAACTCTGACAGCAAGGAGGCAAAGTCTACGATATTAGTATTTGTCAAATATTCAGTGTTCTAATGCTCTGTGAGACAGTAATACAGAAGAATATAATCGAATAAACATTCATTACACAACATTATATTAAAAAAAAAAAAAGGTATTCAAACTACGTCAATTGAAAAACAAAAACATTTAGATATCTGAAAAAAATATTTTTTTTTTTATTGTGGTGTAATTATACACACTTAAATCAAGTAAAAAAAAAATTTAAAAAAACCCTAAAGCTGGTATTTTCATATTTCAACAACCTTTACCGTCCATATGATTAGTTTCCATCTGCTCCTCATGGATCTGTTTAATTATATCCATCTATATTTATGAAATGTAATTTAGGCATTGAGATATCTAAAAAAGTCTAACCCTTTGTGGTAAATTATGATCAATTTACAACTAAACTGAAATCCAGAAATCTGTCATTTTAATATTTAACTAAAATGGTGTCTGTTTCATTCAAATAAAATGACATAAAGTGAATATATGACAATGAACTATGAAGCATTATGTCATCGGTAACTACAATTTATGCGTAAGAACAGGAACTTATTATTACTGTTATTATTAATAATAATAATAATAATAATAATATACCATATTCCTTCCCAACTTTACTCTATAACTTTTTTGCTATTGTTGTTTCTGCTCAAACTAATAGCAGAAATCAAAGGGTCTTTAAACTTCTTCTTCTACCACCTTTTTATGTCTCTCTTGAAATTCCAATTCAATTCCCTTCAGACTCCCTTGTAATTTTAGGCTCAAATTAAATTCTAAAAAAATACACACAACCACTGTAAGAAACCAAGACTACCACTGCTTTACTTAAAAGAAAACACAATAGGGTATCAAGGAAAATAAGAGATCAAAGTCAGTAAATTTGCTATCACAGTAATTTAACTTCACTTTTCAGAATGCATTCTCTAAGAACACTTTACACT
>JAPSES010000120.1:13246747-13276184 GCA_029822895.1 Maxillicosta whitleyi | reverse complement strand
GATCACCCCCAAAAGTTAATCATTTCTTCCTTGTGCCATTGCCAACAAATCCTGAAAATTTCATCAAAATCCGTCATAACTTTTTGAGTTATGTTGCACACAGTTAAACCAACAAACGTCTGTAAAAACATAACTTTCTTGGCGGAGGTAATGATACAGCTGCAACAACTACAGCCCCATCTGCAATGAGGAGTATTTACCCAGAACAAGGTGAAACATGCGTACATGTAGCTAATTTAAACATTTGGCAAATGCTGATAGCTACCACTTAGCTTTGACTTTAACACCCAGGTATTAGCTTGTATAAAATCTTAATATAGTGCATGCTGTGACTGAAGAGGGAAGTACGGTAATTGTATTGGGGAAAACACACAGTATGCCTACTCTCTTTTTTAGCCAAAACATTAGACATAGTTTATTCTGAATGTCTCCAGCTGCTGTTCTCTGCCACGCATCTTTTCAACAGCCCTTCCTCCACCCAGCACCCATATGTAAGCCCTGCGCATCCCTCCCTGGGGAGGACTTATCAACATCGTTGTTCAGTTTCTGCTGTGTTGAATGTTATACAGACACATGGGAAGTGACAAGGTCATAATCCTATTTCCAAACACCTTTAAACAAATTCCCTTTTAACATAATAAAAACTTATACATAAGCAAAATATTTACTGAACTTTAATAGAGGAATTTAGTAGTTAGAATACAGAAACAAGCTAAGTATTAAAACATTTTTGCAGCTGCTGAAAGTGAATACAGCAAAATTGTATAACCCTAACCCTAACCCTTTGACCAGTGTCCCATGTTGTACAAGATGAATAATCACAGTAACAAGACATAACACACTCATGGACCCTTTACATTTACTGTCTTTCTGCAGCTTCCATGCCTTTGGTGATTGAAGCGGTTGCTAAGCAACACCTGACTCACAGCCAGGTGTTCTTAGCAAGGCTGAATTTGTCATCATGTTGAAGTGACAGCTACCATATGTGCAAAAAAGGCATCTAAGGTTATAGAATGTGACAGTACATTTGACAGTTAAAAGGGCAAATCATCAATATTAAGAAAAGCTTTTAAGAGAAGTCAAGGTTCAACAGTCGAAGAGTCAAATGGGCCAGCTAAGACATCAAACCATCAGTCAGCAACTTTGAAAAGTACATTAAATGAAAAAAGAAGCCCTTCTATTAGTACAAACCCTAACAGGCATTTTGCTTTGCGTTAGTGATTATGCTTGTGTTCAGGCTAAACATGGGAGGGGAATATACTACAAATCCAAGAAGCTGAATACACTTTGCTGTAATCATTATGGTTAATGTTAAACCCTAGGAGACGAAACGAACAATAGAGTGATGGCGACGTCAGTCAACAGTCTGTAAATGCCCACACAGCCCTGAGAAAAGGTCTAATCAGGGAAAGCAAGTGAAAACGCCTGAGGGGGTGGAACATACAAAAGAGTCTGCAGATACATTTTTTGCATGAATGACAGAATTTTTCAGTTCTAACCAATCATAATAATTGAATAATCCGAAACGGGACTAGAGTTTTTGATAAAACAGGAGGTAGGGGTGACCTGATTCTCAGTTAGTTGCAGGGCAAGGGCTAAGGGGACGGGCTGTTTGACCCTTGAAATATATATTTTTCAGAACCACACTACAAATGGAGGGGTATGAGTAATCTCCCATAATTCAGTTTGAATCATTGGCAAGATGGAGGTAAATACAACAAAAAATTGCAACAGTGTGATGAAAGAAATACGCACATGCAAGTATTTTGTTTGTAAACAACTTAATCATTTGATCGACCCTTTAATGATGTTTCAAAGTGTAAAATAGACTACATTTCTACTGTTTTGGTTGATACACGTAAGTCAATACAATAAATTTAGACACAATGATGTCACATCTGTTAATAGTGGTATCCATGACAATCCATGAAGATGTAACAGGGCTTGAAGGGTTGTCCGATTTCATAGGGGAATGTTTCAATCCCTAGTCCTTGCAGTTTCATTGTAAAGGGTAGTACCAAGGGCAAGGGCCTAGGGGTAGGGGTAAGGGCTGAAATGGACCTTAGTGGCAATGGTGAAATTAATACATCTCACCTTATCCTTGTGTCACAAGCAGTTACTTATACCTCGAGAGGCCAATCCTCTCCATAGCTGAAGACCTGTTTATTCTAAAGCCCCATGTGAAGAACTTGTATCTACTTCATAGCAGTATGGCATGAAAGCGCCAACTTCCAACAATACAACTAGATACGATTTTTGTATATCCTACCAGGCATCTCCAGAGTCGCATGTGGCTATTTCATCCCACTGCTGCAGTTCCCTGCGGCTTTGGAAAATTAAGAACGAGAATTTCATTAAAATTCATTTTATTGTAGTTTGTTGTTTTTTAAATGCAATTCTGAATTTGAAGATTACGGTGATATTAGGTATTACAGGTATTATCGGTATCAGGAATGTCTCTGTCCAGAGGGGAGGTGCTGAAAACCTTTGCTGCATGTCTGGAAGAGGTGAAAAGAGGTCACCCAGATGATGTCAAATATGTCTACATATGCCAGTATGCAGATTGGATTTGATATAAATTACACATAGGTTTAAAGCATGTTACTCATAGGGTAGAAATTAGTGTTGGATACAGTAGACATTATTTCAATGTATGTCAATTTATGGGACTGAAATGGATTACAGTAATCCCTCGCTATAATGTGGTTCACCTTTCATAGTCTCACTGGGTTTTTTTTTGTGTTTGTTTTTTAACAGTATGTTGTGTTCTGCCTAATTGGCTAAATGATGGTAGACCAGTGTCAACAATCTCTGTGCCTTGTCTCTGTACAGCTTGCCAAATTTACAAAATTTCTCCCACAATGTCTTCGAAATGTTCGGCACGGGCAAAGGCACCTGACGACGCAGCCAAAAGGAAGAGGAAGATGTGAACTATGGCAGAAAAAGTTAAACTTCTGGACATGCTGAATGAAGGTAGAAGCTCTGCAGCTGTAGGGTGCTATTATGGAATAAATGAATCTTCGGTCCGTTCCAAAAAAAATGAAAATGGAAAATGACATAAAGATGACAGCAGCAATAAGTTTGAACAAGGATGCAAAAAGACTCCTGCACCACAGCCTTCAGTAGAAGGTGGGTGGAGTCAGGAGGAAGAGGCAAATTCAGAGGAACTGTGAAATACGCCACAATGTGACTATTAAAATTATTTTACAGTATTTCTAAAAACCATAGTTTTTTGTAAGAAAACGTTCATATTTTTAGTTTTTTAAGTGCTTGGGCCTGAAAACAGGTTTTAATCTTTGGTTTCATTCTATAAGTACAGTATTGTATTCTAAATAACTAAAAAATAAAGCTGACTACTTCACGGATTTCGCCTATCATGGGTTATTTTTAGAACGTAACCCCGTGATAAACGAGAGTTCACTGCAATGGCTTTTCAGTTCATTTCAATGGGGAAAACTGATTTGATATATGAGAAATTGAGCTGCAAGTTTGGCCACAGAACGAATTAAACTCATAGGGCAAGACACCATCTATATCTTTTCCATAGCAAAGATTCTTTCCATTTTTACTGCCTGCTTTTCAAGTTTTGTGGTTTTGTGTAGTTGGATATGTAACATTTTGAAATACACTGAGCAACATTAAAAAAAAAACAAAACTGAAATCGTCTTGATTGTGTGAATGTTGATTGATGCATACTAATCAGGTAAACAAAGAAAACTGTTTGAGACTGTTCTGTTCTTTGGCTTCTCATCAAAACAAATGTGTACCCAAGTGTAAAAATGTACTACTGATAACACTAATGACATGGTCAGTTGGGTGTGTTTGGTTGTCACAGCCAAATGTATGAGTTTCTGATTAACTGAAGATTTCCTGTGTACCATGACACCTACACTTCCAAGTGATTGTGATGCTGATAGACGGTGCAGTGGCATCATCCTTTGCAGACTGTTGGATGTATCAGCTGCTTGATAAATAATGCCTGTGAAGTGATCATGTATTTTTGACAGTAGAGTCCCATTGGTGAATCTGCATTTGGGAAGAAAGATAATCATGAAGTTGCATTTCGTGTTTGTAATTCTTGATGTCAAAACTTTTTCATTCCTATTCTGATGGATAAAATACACACAATACATTTTATGTCCAATTAAACTCATTCAAGTTTACGAATATTTATATTTTTGCGCGCACACACACACATACATATTTATTTTTGCACAACTATAGACTAATATGCACTCATTTCTATCTCTCATGCACACAAATATTTTGACAGCTTCCTTACCCCATACATTCTGATGATCAGCATCCCATAGGACTTGTGGCATCTTCAAAATGATAACTTATTATGTTGCTCAGCATATGAATACAGATTTAAGATAGTAGTATCTAGTATCAATGAAACAGCGAAAACGAGATGGTCAAGGACTTCCCTGGTCTATTCCCTGAGCGGGTTCTTTTAGAAATGTTTGTGTTCCATAGCCATATAAATAAAAAGAACATTTAATTATTAACTGATTTCTTAAGCAGGGGTGTCCAACTCCAGTCCTCGAGGGCCGGTGTCCTGCATGTTTCAGATGTTTCCCTCTTCCATCACACCTGACAGCCATTACATCGTTATCAGGCTTCTGCAGAGCTGGAGGATGAGCTGATGATTATTTGAACCAGGTGTGATGGAAGAGGGAAACATCTAAAACATGCAGGATACCGGCCCTCGAGGACTGGACTTTGACACCTGTGCTTTAGGGGAATGACTGCCAATGACACAGAGTTGACACTGTGTCTCACGGTAACAAATGAGTTATAAAATATTGAAGAAACACACTGTGTACTATGTAACACTACATTCTAGAATCACCCACTGGTGATTTGATAAGCTGTGTTACAGGCAAGATGTCTGCCTCACATAGGTCAGTTCACCCCCCTGAGACACTACCACACAAAATGCTCTTTCAGCTGACGAATTTTTTTATGCTTCTGTTTTCGGCAGTCACCTCTTTATCATAGAAGACTGCATAATCACAATGACATTTGACAAAAAGTTGATGGCGATGGCACAAATATTTTCTACATGCAAACCAAAGAAAAAGTCATAACACCACTATTTTTATCTTTTGGTTCCAAACAAGAAAGGCCCCTGCTATGAGGCAGGTGAGAAAAGTGCAAAAAACATTTTAATTAACTAACACTATATTTGTTATCTGTTTGCTTAATGTCAAAATACAATATAATTGCTGTACGATTATGCAAATTGTTGTGGCCACAGTGTGCACAGACCAGGTACTTGTGCCTTTGTGTCAGTAAATGCTGTTTGTATTAAATGCCCACAGCTGGCAAACCTGAAAGTAAATTCACTCTACAAACATTGGTATATCCTCTGAGTTTTTGACATTAAACATAACACATCATATAATGTGAAAAATTCTATGCTTCCTATTTCTGAAAATCTAAATTCAGGAAGCTGAACTCGGACTGAGGTAGAGATGGAAATCCTCCTCAATTATCATTAGCAGCAGTGCATGATGGGAACATGCTGGGCGAGGTGGGAACCTCTGGAAAACCTTTGAGTTTTGACTTGTCACACATCAGCGATCCTTAGCCAATCAAACAATAGTGAGCGTGTCATTATCTATTTGTGGGAGTGTGTGTTTGTTCTTTGATGAATGAAGTGATCGATATGAACAGAGAGCCTGCTGACACACAGAGGAAACATTGGGGATTAGAAGGATGTTTTTCAGGGTTTTCTGGTGAGTCAGCGAACGCAGCGCCAGCTTCGGGTTGTCTTCAAACATCCCACTCAACAAAAATGCATTTTAATTTTGTTATTTTATTGCCTGTCAGAGATTTTGATGTCTAAATACTGTTTCTCCAGGATTTTCAATAGTACACACTTATTGATATCTTTGTGATTAAATCTTTCTTGTTGCATACGTGACACTCAAAAATTCTGCAAGTTAATACTGAAAAAGAAAATAAAATCAATTGCGGCTCAGACGAGAGAAAATTAATTTAAGAACTGATTGTGTGTTTTGTACATTGTGAAAACACACATTCATGAAATACAACAATAGTGGTGTAAAACCACTTGGATGGAACTTGAGTGCTTTTCTCTGTATGCTGAATGCATTTACCACCCCCCCGGCAGGATGTATTTTTATTCTCAGTTTTGTTTTTTGGCCTTTTCACATCTGAACAATTTTTCTTCTCATATCACATTAATTTTGTGGATACCTTAGGAGACCTGCCTGGCACTCAGCAACACCTCTTAATTCATACACACACACACACACACACACACACACACACACACACACAAACAGACAAAAAGGGGTCTGCAGGGTTTTTAATTGGCCTCTGCCCAAATTAGACAGATTTATCCCGCTCTCACATTAGCCAAGATGACCGGCCTGAAAAATCAGGTTGCTCAGGCGTTTCTCTGAGGCTTTCTCTTTCCACATGCTAGTCTCAAAATTGGGCTGAAACAGCAACTTTGACGGTTAATTAGCCTCGTTAAGGAAATCTCTGAGGCCAAATCTGGAAATAAACAGTCTTTGTTAGACAGTGGGTTGTTTTCAAACAAAGACAGCCGGCTTCCACATGCAAACAATGAAGTTTGTTTGAAACAGTCTCAAGAAAGTAATCTAAAAATACACTTCATGCAGCCATAAGCCTGACCTGACTACACTTTTATTTCTAAGCCCAACGATTCTGAAAAAACAACCCAAAATAAGACAATTTTAGTTTACTATTGGAATATTTAAGTGGATGTGGATGGAATCTCAGTCTGACAAAATCCAATACATAGCTGTCATTTGCAAATTGTTTACATTTATGTGCTCAAATAAGTATTGAAGTGCATTTCTTATTACTTTTCACTCATCCTCTCAAAAAAAAAAAAAAAAAAAAAGCGTGGTTTTGAGGTAAAAGTATGAAAGCAAATCTTTGTGACCAGCCTCTGTGAAACACTTATTTCCTGCTGCTCAATTTTTTTGATTTATGGACAAACTACACTTCTGTATCAATAGTGGGGTTAATTTAGCATAAAATGTTGGAAAAGGAGCAGTTCTTTGAAACATAAAAGGTGTTATGTTGGAGGTGCTCTTTGGATTGTGACATATATAATAGTTTTGTTTTTTTTTTATTAAAATGGTAAATGGACTGCAGTTATATAGCGCTATATCTACACTTCGGTACTCAAAGCGCTTTCCATAGCCTCACACACCAGTAGGCGGTTACTATGCTAAAAATACCATGCAAAGCCCTACTGGGAGCAATTTAGGGTTCAGTGTCTTGCTCAGGGACACTTGGACATGCGGACAATACGAGGTGGGATTTGAACCGCCAACCCTTTGGCCATTAGACAACCCACTCTACCAAGTGAGCCACAGCCACCAATGTTAATGCTAAATTATGAAAGAAACATATATGTTTTATACAGCTCAAGGCTGCACTGATAATAGCGACCCTATCAATGATTATACACTGCCTGCAAAGAAAAAGGTCCACACCTGAATTAACTACAACAATGTATGATATTATTTTGGATAATTATAATAATAATAAATATTTTTAAGATGGAAACATCCCTAATTGTTGGAACTAGGTGTGTGTCATTCCATAAAAAAACATCAGTTTGATAGAGAATATGAACATGGGACAATGCCATCAGGCTTGTGAAAGTATGGTTCAGGAGCATGAGACTTCATTTTTACTCCTGGATCACCATAGAGTTCAGACTTTGAAAATATTTGGGATGCAATGGAAAAGACTTTACACAGAAGTCTAACTTCAACATCATTGATACAAGATCTTGGCAAAAAAGGTGGTCCAAGTCTTGGTGGTAATATGTGGTGTGACATTTTTTGTAGCATTGCATTACATAAATGACTTGACAAGGGAATGCATCATTTAATTGAAGTTAAAGGCGACCCAGTGAAATAGTATGTGTTAGACTTTTTTTTTTTTTTGGTCGGGCTATGTATAACAGACAAAATGTTTATCATACAATGGAGAAAGACTGATCATGTTGGGAAAGACATACAACAAATGGTCCAGATGACAGTGTATCAAACTTAATACTCACTTAAGTGGGGTACACACATAACGATCTGTCCTAGACTCTAGTCTTCCAAGATAGAAATCTCATGTGATCAAATGTAAGCTAACAACAATGAAGAAGAAACACAGCAACAAACACAACATGCAACATGGAGGAGGACATATGTGAGGTGGGAATGGTGGTGCTCTTGGGAATATTTTTTTTACAGAAAAATCCCTAAAAATAGAAACAGGTATGGTGAGCCATCCGTGTTTTTATTTATGCCTGCTTCCTTGCACCTTAGTCAGCTCACTTCTGGATTGGCTATATTCCATTCTATGTCACAATTCACAGAGTCCTGACTCAGTAGTTATCAACTTCCCCCACACACAGAGATTTTTGGTCATAAATATTGAACAAGTTTTATATTTACAATTGTCAGCACCAACCCGTTTCAGAGCCGATTATCAGGATAAATTCACTCAATACACCTCAGACTACAGGATAATCTTATAAAACATAAGAAAATCTGGTGTTTGTCCTCGGTCGGGAAAGGGGAAAATCTGGACAAAAACAGCCCAATTATCTTTATGTGTCTACACCACTTTAGCACCCATGTGACACACACTACTTCGCTATCCGGTCACTCCAAAGCCAAATTCACACCATCGTGTCTGCGAATATTTATCATTCCTACAGGATGCCTGTCACACACTTTAGGTTTAGTTGTGAGTAAATATTGTTCAGATTCAGAAAATAATCAAAAGTTGCATCTGCATCACTAAATTATCTAACTATCTAGTAAATCTGCTGTGGCATTACATTCAAACTTGTTGAGACCAGGCTCCAAACTCTGGATAACATCAGTTAAAGTTGGTGCTATCACCTTCGGACACTGAATGGACGCTCATGAAGTTCATTCTATATACATTTGTTTTTATGATACAAACCACCATACCTCAAGACGATCTGAGTGTAGCACAATGAACCGTGTGGCGTTGACACACTCCAGCTCGATGCTGACATCCCCAGAGAAGGTGAAGTTGTCCATGTAGACAGCGAGTCGTAGGTCGTAGTGTCGTGGCCTTAGGGAACCTGGCAACCGAGAGTTTCTCCATGGCTGAGTGGCCTCTTCATCCCCTCTCTCCCCCATCCTCTCTCCTCTGCTTCCATTCATCTTTCCTGATCCACTGGAACCTCGTGAGCCCAGCTCCCCCGTCATCCCATCCCGGTCACGGCCACCACATTCCTCAAAACGGACACTCAGGACAACAGCCACTGCTGTGACAATGATGAGGGTGAGGATTGACAAGGCAAAGCCCAGGACCAGTCTTTTGTGTACTGTGATGTGCCGTTCAGTGGTTCGAGGCCGGACCACAACTGACTCCGCCCACTGGTCCGAGAGGCCACGACCATTGCGCATGGCACCGGGGCTACTGTCGTTAAGTCCCATTTAGTTAAAAATGTCACTGAAATGGAAATAAATGTCCTTGATGTTCAGAGCAAAAAGAGGTTCTGGTTCAGAAAGTCATTCATCAACACTCAGGTCAGATTCCTGTTTGTTTTCAGATGACTGTCTTCTGAAAAAGATTTATTCATGCGTCTATATCGACGTTGATTCCAGTTTAAAGTCTGTTAAACTTCTACCTTCTGCTGCTGAAATGTCAGGAGTTTTATTGTTGGTCAAAGTGAACTTTGACCTCCACGCTACGGGTCGGTTATGAATGTCCTTCAGTTTTGACTCGAGAAAGAAAATCAACACCACGGTGCGTCTTACATCTCAGGCAACAAAACTGACACACCAGAAATGATGAGATAGTCGTGTGCATTTTGGTTTTGCGGTGAGGAGAAAAAAAATCAATTCTTCATGGCTCAATTTCAAGTGTAGAGGAGGATGAGGAGGAGGAGGGGGGGAGGAGGAGGGATGCTGTTGAGGATATGGCTATACAGTGAAAGTACCATCCATAGACTTTCAATGGAAGCTGCTGGCTAAGCTAAACTTTAAACCCCATAAACAAACCCACACAGACAGGAGTGTATAACTGAATAAAATTCAACAGAGGAGTCACAATTTAATAGAATTCCCAATCAGAATGTGCATCAGCATCACTTTTCAACTTCTGCCAGATCGACTCACAATTAAGACTGGGATTTTACATTGAATCTCAAACTAACACAGGACACTTAAAATGGTAAATACAGTAGCCCTGGGTAGTTATAAAGTTAATTTCTTCTGAATGAAAGCTCTTCGAGATCTGCAGTAGAGCATAAATAAACCCCTATCGGACTATTATGGGATTAATATGATGATACAGTGGGAGACCATACAGAACATAAGGGTTTAGTATTAGGAGCCACAGATACACTACAAGTTTCCCTTAAGGAAGATAATGATTACATCTCAGTTTTGCAGTCAGTGCAGGAAAATAGGGTCAGTATGTTTTTATACAGCGCAGGCTATTTTTTTTTTTTTATACATCACTAAATTAAGAAAATATGCCACAGGCTATTGAGGTAAAGTTTTGGTCCATTTTGGCAGGTATTGATCTTTTCTTTTTCTTTGTTTTGCCCTGCACAAATGCTCTTGTAGGAACTTTAAAGTTGTTACTTTGAGTCAGATAAATTGATTTTAAGTATGAAAAGTAATGCAAAGACTGTAAACTGTATATCCTATAGACTGAGCTGATAAAAACCTGCTGTAAAGGCTTCCACTTGACTTCTATATCCCTTATGTATATGTAAGCTGAAAACGGTGATATTTAATAAAGGTTATAACTCTGTCTTTCCGCTGTTTGCCTATATATCTCTTCCTCCTGCTCTCTTTAGGGGGTTATAAGTGGATAATTTACAACCAGCATGAGGGTTTATTTCACTGTGGAGGAGATAATTCATTCGGCTACTCCGTCGCGTAAAAACGAGCCCTGCTTTCTAGCTAACGGGGCTGATGGATAAAAATGGATTAAAAATGAGTGATACGCGGAGTGTAGGGATTAAACACGTTCACTTGGGAAAGGGAATAAACAGAAGAAACGGGAACCGAGAGGAGGAGACGCAAAAAAAAAAAAAAAAAAAAGGGTTTATTCTTGGCAATCCTGTAGCACTAACTCCGATGTGTTCATGGGATCAGTCCGGTTTTAATGACGGTCTGTGAGATGGGATCCGGTGAAGTCCTCTAGTCCTACGGTAACTTCTCCTCTCCGGTCCCCGCTGGGGAGCAACGAGCCGCCCGCCCGTGTCTCCCGGCGGTCGGTCCCTAGGGCGCACGGAGACCCCGCTGTTCCCGGTGGTGGTCCGATATTAGACTAGTTTCAGTCCACAGGAGAACCACTCTGCCCAATACTAGTACTGTTTTTCTGCCCCTACTGAGGCTACAGTCGGTCACCGTCAAGTCCACCCGGGATCCGCACCGGCACCGTCAGAGATCCGTTAAAACAACCAAGATGTCACTGAAGCCTGAGAAATCCATGCAGAAATGACTGAGTTGGCTCTTAGACTAAAAAAAGAAAAAAAACATCTGGGTGAAAAAAGCAGATCAGTTCAGTATAAAGTAAAGACTGGGGATCCGGTAAAATAATAATAAAAAATAAATAAACTGGGGATCCCTTTGGCACGTCAGAGATCAGTTTCAGAACCGGGAACGTTTAGAGAAAAGATCCCTGAAAGCGCCGCCGGTGATCCAGTAAATACACAATAAATCCCTTAAAAAGGACCGGCTCGGTTTCCATGGAGTCCAAAGTAGAAATGAGCCGTGTCAGGCGGATTATCCCGGGTTAACAGCGAGCACGAGCGTCTCCGCTTATTAAACCGGATCCTGTTCAACTTTTTAGCCCACGGAGAGCTGCTGCTGCTGCTGCTTCCTCAGCTCCACTCCTGGAGATGATGATGATGATGATGATGCTGATGATGATGCACAGTGATGAAGCTCTCCTGATCGCATCCCTCCATCCGACGAATAGGGAGAGGAGGAGGAGGAGGATGGAAGTGAGGAAGAGACGTGTGCTGCCTGATCAGTGAGTCGGTGTGTATTTGTGTTAGAGCACGAGCTGCTGCTCCATCGAGAGGCACGCGCTGTCTGAGAACGACAGAGAGAGAGAGAGAGAGAGAGAGAGAGAGAGAGAGAGAGACAGACAGAGAGACAGACAGAGAGAGAGAGGGGGAGGAAGACAGGGAGAGACGGGGATGGTACACCCACCCAGATCCACTCCAAACTACTTCTTTTCTATTCTCTGGATATAGTCAATATATTCATTAAAATTTAAGCTAATGAAGAAAGTGAGGTAAGAAACACACACAAACAGAGATGTGTTCAACAGAGGTGGAAATGCCTGAATAAAGACACCATGGTCGTTAGTATTATTCCACTGCAAATGAGTTCTTTAATACTTCCTCTGTCAGACCCTACATTTCAGATTTTTGTGCAGTACTTACATGAGCATTCCTTATGTGACTGTTCTATGTATGCGCATTGTTTTACATCTGGGTTAAAGGGTCTATATGCAGTATTTCTACTTTCAACTATTAAAAAAAATAAAGTGTGTTTAGTATGAAGGTTTCTGAAGTGATATCAGAGAGGCCAATACACTTGTAAAGATATGAACAATATATTCATGCCTAACACCCAGTGTATTTATGCGGCCACTAGAGGGAGTAGCAAGTCACTCTGCCAGTCAACGCAGTGAGGAAAACTCGAGATCTGGATAGTAACGAGATGGTACAAGAAACAACTTTAAAAAAAAAAAAAAAAGTGACAAAAACAAGAAGTAAGGATGTCATTTTATATTCGTATATGTAGTGAAAAGTTCATGTTCGAACTCAAATTACCTGTTCGAAACCTCTGCTGCAGTTTCTATAAGTGCACCAGAAGATTTGATGTAGCTCCCCTTATTATCCAACAGAGGGCGCTCTAAGGATTCAATATCATGTTGACCTATGACATGCCCTGCTGACCTTTTACTAAACAAAGCTTCTGATCATTATTATTAGCCATTGCTTTGCTAGGAAAATGGAGGAAAACACAGAGCAAAGCCGTACTGAGCAGACAAGCGTGACACCCAAACATTTAAGAAGCAGCGTGTGGAAGTAATTTGGATAGGTACTGGCAACTCGCAAAGCTTGGCCGTAAATACATGTGTGTGCCACTGTGCCAGGAACATCCGTACGCTCAGAGCAAGTGTTCTTGTCAGCAGGTAATATTGTAAATAAAAAAGAACCACTCTTGATCCCAATCAAGTGGATAGATTTGTGTTTCTGGCGAATAACATTTGAAATTAAGATGTGTTCAGCTTTACTATTGGTTATGTGTTTTAAAATGAGTTTTTATTAATGATTTTTTTTTTCCCCCTCATTACAAGTGTTTACTAAATCCTGCACCTTTTTCAGATGAGCGGTGATTTTTGACTTTAAAGCTGTAGTAATGAAATGAAAATAATGAGGTTGTCTTGTGTAAGGGGAGCAAGCGTGTGTGTGTGTGTTGATCTAAAGTTCAGACTAAACTGTGACTGATCTGACCTTGTTTAAATGATTCCAAACAGATCTTTAATCCAACTATTGACAGCACAAACTGTATTGAAAATGGAGGTGAAATGTGTTTGTGGCTGTTTTCTGTCTAAAAACAGAGCTGAACTAACAAATAATGTAAACTATCAGCTGATGCAGCAAGTGAAGCTCATAATACATAGTGTGTTTATGATGACTGCCTAAATACCATGCTATGAGTTTTAGTCTGTAGCATGAAATGTGATGATACTGTAATACAGGTGTTTGTATTCAGTAAGGGATACACCTCTTCACCCCTCGGCTTACCCCCTTGACCCCTATCTCTCAATTTTACACGTTCATGTAAAGGGGTAGGGTTGTCCTGATTCTTGATGAGTCGGAGGAGAAGGGCTGTTTGGCCCCCGAAATGGAGATATTTCAGGACAACACTACAGAGGAGTATGAGAAATCAATACTGAATATTACCCCTTTAAAAGTAGTCTCAAAAAACTAATCCCACCTCCACACCCTGTTAGCACTGGAGATAAAGTATGTCTGGAATCTACTGTCATTCTCGAAGTCACATAAAATATCCTCACTTGGCTATATATGCAAACATATGTGGAGGCTCAGCTTTGTCATAGATGAACATTCTCCAAAATGGCTGTGGCTCAGGAGGTAAAAGAGGTTGCCTATAAACCCAGCTAGATGCCAAGTGGTTTTTCATAAAATGAAGTTGTCCCTGTCTAAGCTCTGCCATTATTGGTTAGTGCGAGTGTGAATGGATGACTGACAGACATACTAAAAATGCTTTGGGTACCAGTAAGGTAGAAAAGCTCTATACAGTCCATTTACACTAATAATGGGTAGCTATAGTGTTCAATTCATGTTACATACAAATGTATATTTCTGTGCATACATGTGTCACCACACATACCCATAAGTGCACAACAAAGTACTAATCTGCAGAACCATATGGACGTGGGGTAAGGAGAAAACATCAATTTCTGATTAAAACAAATTACCATGGGGGTGCTGTACATGTACTGCATAGAAATATAGGCTGAAGACTCCCACCATAGCTAAGTGCATGTCCACTCCCCCATATTGTCAGTAGTTTGGAGTTTGATTTATAAATAGCTTCAATATAATGCTTGTCATCTGCTCACATGTTCAAGGACCCTTATGTGGACCATCTGTGTACTGCTCAGTGTTACAACAGGATATGACATAACGCCACATGTGAACACATGTACGTGTACAATCACTTTTACCTATGATATTGACCTAATGTAGCCATTTTTATGTTTAACACGATATTCAGACACTGCACACACACCTTAGATCACATGCAGCACAACAAACAATTAATATTTTTATGTATACACTCATACTGTATACAGTGTGTGGTAAAGTAACTTAGATAAAAACACACTACCAGAATTCATTATTTTAACATGAGTTGTTTTGCAGTTACTTGGAGGAGAGTACATGTAATTTAAGTGTCATTATCATTAGAATTTGATGACAGTCATATAATACTATGAATTTAGAACTGAAAATCTTTGGAATTTGGAGGAAATAAATCATATTTATAGTCATGATGCTGTTGTGTAAGGATTTTTTTTTTTTTTTCCAGAGCAAAAGTTGTGTATATTTCTGCCTATGAAAAACCCTTAAAAAAAAACAAACTCCAAATCCCAATGAGATTTGTAAAAAAAATTTGGTTCAAGTTTTCGAGTTTACAGATTCTGTTAATTTTCAGTTGCAGTTATAGATCGATAGAGCTGATTACAATACTATCTTGAGACACTACTGATGTTTCTTAGCCTTCAGATCTTATAGAGACATCAAAGTTCAAAGTCTATTCTGTCCAAAACACAGCAGTGAGACACAGTCCAGAAAACAGACTGCCTGTAAAATATAAATTGATATTAAGATCCTTTGATTTGTTTTTAAAGAACCGGACTGGCACCAGGCTACGTCTCTAAACTCTTAACCCTCTATTCCACTTCTAAACCCTTCAGATCCTCTCAATAATCAATGCTTTCATCCCACACAACAATTTAAAATCTAAAAAGGGACAACGCATCTCCAGCTTTCAGCTCTAAACTGTGAATAGTTTGCAGGTCTTACTTTGCACTTAGAGCTTTACCTGAATATTCCCTTAAAACCCATAACTTTTTCTTTAGCATTTTTATCATCTTCTGGCTATCATTTGTTTGTTTATTTTGCTGGTTTGTATTTTATGTCACTTTACCTGATGTCTTTGTATAGCAATAGTTGTGATTTATCAATAAACAGATTTTCATTTACATCATTTCCATTTGAGAGAGTATGGAAGAGATTAGTTTCTATAATCTAAACTAAAATGTAATTGCAGAAATACCTTTTCATTTTAGGAAAATGGCTGCATTATTTGACTCATAAATAAAAATATTGATAAATCATCCAGTCTGCATTTTCATTTTCTTATTCAAGACCACTCATTCATTTACATAATTGAAAAGAAAAACACATTTGAGATCAAATTTTCCAAACAAGCCCAACAAATAGTTACCAAAATTCAAATAGAAAACTAAAATTCAAAAATTCAAATGCATTTGCAAAAATGCTTTTTCATTTTAAGAGTGCAGCTGCATTATCTGACTCACAAATAAAAAAATAAACTAATAAATTATCCAGTCTGCATTTTCATTTCCTTATTCATGGTCCACATGTTATGACACTATCAAAAAGCAAACACAGGACATTGATTTTTCATTTTCATGGTCTGCCCTGCAACAAAACAACCAGAATGAAAAAATGCATTCATAAAGTTAGCAGTGCAGGAGAATGACGTCAGCAGCAGCTCTTCATGTCCATGCTGACTGTGGTGGTGTAATATGGTAGGGGGCGCTGTGTATGTATGACATTGGATCACTTCCAGACTGTGTTTTCCAGGCACATTGACTTGAACAAGGGACTTAAAGACAGCATTGAACAAACACTTGGAATTACCCATTCAGGTGGAGTGAAATAGATCAGAGTCTCACATGGCTTGGAGTTGAAGGACAAAGCGGAGCTGTTCAGCGTAAGCCACCCGGCCATCCGTCGGAGGATGCAAAGCAACAGCTTGAGGTAATCTGCATTTTATAGAATTATTATTATTATTAGTAGTAGTAGTTGTAGTAGTAATGTAGCAAGAGGGCACAAACAAGTGTCTTATTGTACCGGTCCCAAGCCTGGCCAAATACAGAGGGTTGTGTCAGGAAGGGCATCAGACATAAAACTTGCACCAAATCAATATGCAAATCAAATCTATGACTCCCATACCAGATCGGTTGAGGCCCGGGTTAACAAGGTCCACCATTGGTGCTGTTCACCTACAGGGTACCAGTAGACATTGGATTACTGTTGGTTGAAGAAAGAGAGGAGGAAGGTGTGTTCGTAGGAAGAGAGAGAAGAGGAAAGCCAAGAGTATAGGCCTAAGAGTAGGGACTTTGAATATGGAAACTATGGCAGGAAAAGGTAGGGAGTTAGTTGACATGTTGCAGAGAAGGTAGACATACTGTGTGTCCAGGAGACCAGGTGGAAAGGTAGCAAGGCTAGAAGTTTAGGAGCAAGGTTCAAGTTGTTCTATCATGGTGTAGATACGAAGAGAAGTGGAGGAGGAGTTATCCTGAAGGAGGAGTTTGTTAGGAACGTTCTGGAGGTAAAAAGAGTGTCAGAGTGAGTCTGAAACTAGAGGTGAGATGTTGTTAGTGGGTATGCTTCACAGGTAGGATAGAAGTTAGAGGAGAAGGAGACATTCTGGTTGGACCTTGATGAAGTGATGCAAAACATCCCTAGAAGTGAGAGAGCAGATTTCAGTGGACATGGTGGTGCAGGAAACAGATGATGATGAGGTGATGGGCAGGTTTGGTATCCAGGAGATGAACGCAGAAGGTCAGATAGTGGTTGACTTTACAAAAAAGGATGGAAATGGCTGTAGTTAATACTTTGTTCCAGAAGAAGCAGGAACACAGGGTGACCTATAAGAGTGGAGGTAGGAGCACACAGGTAGACTACATCTTATGTAGACGGTGTAATCTGAAGGAGATCAGTGACTGCAAAGGAGAGGGAAGTGAAAGACAGCGATGGAGGTGTGGAGGATGACTCTAGTGGTGAGGAAGGTGAAGAGGGCAAAGGCAGAGCAGAAGACGAAATGGTGAAAGCTGAAAAAGGAAGAGTGTTGCATTACTTTTAAGAAGGAGTTGAGACGGGCTGTGGGTGGTCAGGAGGTGCTTCCAGATGATTGGACAACTACAGCTAATGTGATCAGGGAGACAGGGAGGAGAGGATTGGGTGTGTCATCTGGAAGGAAAATAGATAAGGAGACTTGGTGGAGGAATGAGGAGGTACAGGAGTGTGTACAGAGAAAGAAGTTAGCTAAGAAGAAGTGGGACACAGAGGACTGAAGACAGTGGACAGGAGGACAGTGAGATGCAGCGTGAGGTGAAAGTAGAGGTGGATAAGGACAAACAAGGGGCTTATGATGACTGGTATGTCAGGTTGGACAGTAAGGAGGGACAGACTGACATATACAGGTTGGACAGACAAAGAGATAGAGATGGGAAGGATGTGCAGCAGGTTCAGGTGTTTAAGGATAGGGATGGACGTGTATTGACAGGTGTCAGTAATGTGGTGGGAAGATGGAAGGAGTACTTTGAAGAGTTGATGAATGAAGAAAATGAGAGAGAACGAAGAGTAGAAGAGGTGACTGTTGTGGACCAGGAAGTAGTAAAGATAAGTGAGGAGGGAATTGAAGAGGATGAAGAATGGAAAAGTAGTGGTCCTGATGACATACCTGTGGAGGTATGGAAGTGTCTCGGAGAGGTGGCAGTAGAGTTTCTAACTGGGGGGTTCTGAAGTAGTGAGAAGATTCCTGATGAATGGAGAAGTGCGCTGGTGCCCATTTTTAAGAACAAGGGAGATGTTCAGAGTTGTGGAAACTACAGAGGAATAAAGCTGATGAGCCATACAATGAAGGTATGGGAAAGAGTAGTTGAAGCTAGACTAAGGACAGAAGTGAACATTAGTGAGCAGCAGGATGGTTTCATGGTTAAAAAAAAAAAAAAAAAAAGGAGTACTACAGATGCAGAAAAGTGTCAGGTGTGATAGAAGAGTTCCAGCTCAAATGAAAGGAAAGGTGTCCAAAAGTGTGGTGAGAGCAGCCATGTTGTTTGGTCCAGAGACAGTGTCAGTACTGCCAGCACTCAAAATGACCTTTCTGGTGCCATTACTCAGAAATAGAGTTGAAGATGGACCTGTGGAGTGGAATTAATGAAGAATTCAGACCCAAGAAGAGCATTTACAGTTAATGTAGCCCACGGGGAAATGTTTTAAAATGCATAATTCCATTTGAAATTGCAAAATATAACTCCTTTAATGGATCAGACAGACTAAATATCCTTGTTCATGTGTAGAAACTGCAGGGTTCAGGGCCTCTGATCCTGACAGAGGAGGAGCGTCGTACTCTGGTGGCTGAAGGTTATCCAGTTCCCACAAAACTGCCGCTCACCAAAGCCGAGGAGAAGGCACTGAAAAAGATCCGGAGGAAGATCAAAAACAAGGTACCAATCACTGTCAGAACATTTAGCTCATCAGTTCCACTTTTGAAAGCTTTTGTTCAAAGTAACTGATAAATGTCTTATCTCCTGCCTAGATTTCAGCTCAGGAGAGTCGTAGAAAGAAGAAAGAGTACATGGATGCCCTGGAGAAGAAGTAAGTCCTCCTCCTCTGCCTTTATACGTGACACTTAAATAAATAATTTAAAAAAAAACTAAATCACTGTACTTTTACATACTGTATATGTATAGACTTCTTTATGGTTGCCATCACTGGTTACTTTCAACATTGGATTATGTGGAAAATCCTTTCTTGGATTTAATGTGAGGGTATTTTCCTTTTCTTCAGAAAAGAATATGTATTTTAGGTTTTTTGAACATGTTTCTGGCAGTGAATTTTCTCTCACCATCAGTTCAGTCATGTTTAAGCTGTTGGAAGTCTTTAATATCCTCTGAAATTTTACATTCTCTGTGGATTTTTTTAGTGGTTTTATAATTTATTAACTTCTTCTATGTAGAGATCCTTGTACAGCTAAGATCAGAATTGATTTTATTTGTTACTCATCTACAGTACTTTCATTTCATAATTATGTTGCCTTGTGTTTATTCATAAAGTAGTACTTTAGTAAACTATTAAAATGATATTACTATAAAAATCTGAATATGTAATTTTGAATAGGATATGAAAAATGTGTGAAGGTAGCTCTGAACCATCACTGACCTGCAGTGCTCCTTTCTGACCACAGAGTGGAGACCTGCTCCAACGAAAACAATGAGCTACGCAGGAAAGTGGACAACCTGGAATGTACCAACAAGTAAGATGCAGATGATGCAACAAACATTTCCTCACATAATTCAAATGAACAATAATAGTCTGGACGAGCCACTGACAGTAGAACTACACACGTCTCCCTCTTGTTTGTTAAGGGAATAAACACGTTCAAGCAGAGAAAATTATACTTTATCCCACACTGACATTTATCATGAAGCTGTTGTTGATGTTAAACAGAAATTACACCTCTTCTAGTAATTTAAGTATTTGTGTCTTGGGACATAACTTCTTTTATTTCAATATTTTTTATTGAACAAAAGGCATTTACAGATACAACATACATATCCATTTTTTTTTTTGTTTGTTTGTTTTTAAGCTACAAACAAAAACAAATAAGTCAAACCACATCAAACAACACCACCCCATCCCAACCCTCACACAAACACACAGCACACCCCTGGACTTCCCGATCCATTATACCATGAGGCTTTAAAATTTTAATATAAAAAGAAAATCTTATTAATGAATGTGTTGGAGAAGGAGATACCAAATCTTCTTGAATTTTTCCAGTCTGTTCGATAACACATACCGTATTCTTTCTAGGTGTAGCAATCGGATTAGGTCGTCTAACCACATTTTAACAGAAGGGGATTCACTTTTCTTCCAAAATTGTAAAATTAGTTTCTTAGCAGAAATTAACAAGTATGAAACCAATCTTTGTTGACATTCTGGGAGTGAATTAAACTTATCTGATACTCCTAATATCACCAAAATTGGATCTGGTTCCACGGGACATAACTTCTTTATAGTTGTGACACAGATGAGTGAGCTGCAGCAGCAAACTTGACTTGTGTCAATCACAAACACTTAAAGTTCACATCAGTCAAAGCTCCATGACATTTAGGAGAGGACTTCCCTCTGTTTATTTAGGACTCACTATCTCTGGGAATCTTTTTTAAGGCATATGTGTGCATGCATTTATACAATGTGTAGCTGGAAAAAACTGGTGATGGTGTGTTGTGAAAGACCACCTGAATTGTATTATTGGCTAAATCAAAAGCTCCCTGTAGATAAGCTCAGCTGCAGTTTTGCATCCATGCATAATCATGAGACTATTTTAATGTAAAACACTGAAGCTGCTTGAAATCGTCAGTGTTGCTTTGCTCTTGTTATGCATTGGTGACCTGTGTGACAGTGTGTTTGTGTGTGCACAGTGAGTGATGTGTTAAGTATAGTTGAATGGAACGCAGCTGTAAACTCAGTGTTATCATCTGGATTTTAAATTAACCAGTTGCATCTGTGTGTGCATGTATGCGTTAAACCTGATGCACCTTGAAAATATGAAGCAAACGCCTTGCAGAAAAGGTGGAAACAAGATCTGCATTAGAGGGTATTTTGCAACATTAAATTGCATCTGATCAGAAGTAATCATCCCTATGACAACAGAGAAAAATAATGGGTATGTTGCTGTATAATTAGTAACACTTAAAAAACACTTCTGTGGAAGGAAATAATAACAGGTGAATAAAACAGCATGAATCTCTAAATACTGGTTGGCATAACAGATTTTTTAAAAAATGCAAATACCAGAAAATGTAAAGAGATATACAGATGTTGTCAGACTCTAAAATGCTTTGTGTTGCTCTGTGTTTGTGTCCACTTGTCTAAAGACTGAACAATATAGGTGATCAGACCCCCCCCCACACACACACACACACACGAAACATACACACCTGTGGTCCATTTTACTGTAAATATACAGTAAACCCTGCATAACCACTTTTCTTTTATTTCTTCATGTGTCATTCATATTATTCCCCCCCCCCCCCACACACACACACACACACACAGTATTTAGACCATGTAAGTTTAGGACGTGTGTTTCTAATGTGTGCGTCTTTACCCCATGTCCATTTCCCCAGGTCTCTGCTGCAACAGTTGCAATCCCTGCAGGCGGTGGTGGCCGGCAAAGTCCCCAGATCCTGCAGGGTGGCTGGCACCCAGACATCATCCTGCTTAATGGTAATGTGTGTGTGTGTGTGTGTGTGTGTGTGTGTGTGAATCCTAACAGGAGATTATGAAACATTGATTGAAATATTGACAAGGAAGCATCTGCCTCCTTCAGTTATTATTAGCACATCACTTTGTGTGAGTCATCACTTATTTATTCAGTCCCCCCTTCTCTCTCTTTAGGTGGTGGTGTTGTGTTTTGCTCTTTTTTTGGGGAGTTTTTACCCAAGCAGTTTGACTTCTTCGTCCACCATCACTGAAACTGGTCACACTTCCACACAGCTGGCTGTCAAAGATTCCTACACAGCCACAGGTGTGTCTCATGCAAATACTCATGCAAACTGTATGCACTGTATGCACATGCACCACGGACATTTAACAATGGTTTGTCTGTAACATCTGCAGTACAATGAGAATTGAAACAGTATAACAAAAGATTTTTTTTACAGTATAAGAAATCTGAATTTTTGACCATTTCAAATACACCTTCCCAATCCATTGACTAAATATCTGTTAAACTTTTTACAGGACACACTTGGCAGAAGTAGACAGACTTAAAACTAAAGTCTTAGTAGCAGAGTTTGGAAAGCAATATCTGTATTTCATCTTAAAAAATGTTTTGAAGGGGTTGTTCTCCAGCTGTCTAAGAAGACACCATCTGAAGCCAAAAGAACAAATGCTGTTAGTTGAAACAAGACATTTTCTCACATTACAGTGAAAAAACCTTTACAGAAATGAATCAAATTCTTCCATCAGAAATTCTGCTTCTCAAAATGTTTGAATTGAATAAAGACAGAACGACTTAGCTTAACTGTGTTAATGTACAGATAATCACACCTTTGAATTCAACACTCTGTTACCTATGGTTTAGAATGAATTTCAACCCAAGAAATACCAGCACAACAGTCTAATACCAAGGGATTTTAATTGAGATGATCTATATAGACACTTAAAGATACTGACTCGTAAACACAGATTGATTTATGTAGCTAAAATATGCACACTCAGACTGGTTATTTTACCCACCAGCTGGGTACCAAATGCATATACACACACACACACACACACACTCAGTCACTTTTATACTGCTTTCAGCTGAGCTGACCTGCCGTGCTGTCTCCATTTAGTGAGTCATTAGTTTCCAGCTATAAAACTGTGGAGGCCCATTATAACATTGCCAATAATCAGATTCCACCTACAGCAGAGCAGTAACAGAAACAGAGACTGATTAGAGGAGTTGACCTTTTGATACATCCTCTCTGCTACCTCCTACACATGCACACACACTGTTGTAAAAGGGACTAGATATAATTTTCTTAACAATTAAATTCAGTTTCCTGTCCCATTCTGCCCACACAAATGCGATGAATAGCCTGTTTTTCAATGGAAGACTGTAACATGTGTTACCTCAGTGTGATAAAGTGTGTGTAGGAAGGTGTGTATTTGTGTGGGGCTCCAGGGTGTCTGAATAGTTTTAAAACTTTATTATTGTGTTATGAAAACAGAGCTAGAGAGCACACAGTTGTAGCTACTAAAAAAACATCGCAACTAAATATATTTTCTACTCTGTTTTAGTTAAATCCAGAAATCTGTTATCAACCTTCGAAGATGAACAGCCACACCTCCTCGGGCTGGGTGGAGAATATCCTGACCAATGGGAAGATACACCAGCCATTGTCATGGCAGCATGGCGTCGCTCAGAGCAACAGAAACTTGGGGCGGAGTCCAGCAGAGTGGAAACACACCCACCTTTCAGGAATAAAAACAATGATACACAAACATCCAAAAATCTGCTTCTGGACCTGCATAGGTAAACTGACAAACATGGTGACATGAATACTGACATTTAGGTTATTTATTTATCTATTTTTATTCTTAAAAAATAAAGCTCACTGTATTATATATGCTACTGGGTTTTGTTGTTGTTGTTTTTTTACGTTTTTTTTACCTATTCCTTTTGCACCATATACTATATTATTTATGGTTTTTAATCTATCAATGTTTATGATTTATTCTTCACATTCTCGTTGGCAGCTGTTTTTCTGTTGTTGTTTGTTGCTGTTTTGTTTTTTTGTTTTTTTTTAGAACTGTCTTTTTTATTGTTGTATCGTGTTTGAGGTTAAACAGGCTGTAATGCTGTTACAATAACTGCTACAATAATATAAAATATATAAATATATAATGTGGTGCCTATTTTTCCTATGAGGCAGTTCTGAGTAAATGCTAATCCTATCAATCTCAAACAGTTTTATATATATATACAATTTTTAGTGAGTTCTTTAATTCTTGCAATTCACATGTAAGTATTTTTAAAGTCAACAGAGCAGACTGCAGATTATTCTAAAAAATACTTCTTATCCTGTAACCCTTTACTTATCGCACACTCATTAACCCCTTAATGGACCTCTATATTATTTGATCTAATGTAACCAGAGGAACTTGAAATATGGTCTTTTTTTTAGATGTTAATTGTTTTATGTGTCTGGAGAAACATTAAAAGAAGGAGGAAAAACAGAAAAGCCAAAGTCAGATTAGAGGACATATTGGTGTGAGACTGTGTATTTATGATCTTATCATCCTCTGTTGTTCTTTATTTCTCAGGTCTATGGAGCAGAGGGTTAATGAGAGCAGTAAAGTGATAGAGCTGGAACGAACTGTCAACGAGACGTCCTGAGGCGGATGTCAACACCACCCCCCCTTTGACCTCCCCCCTCTAGAGCATGGTTCAGTGTCCTGAAGTAAACCTCTTGTTTCCACTGCTGATGGTTAGAGGCTAGATTTTTCTGCCATCTCTGCTTAATTAGATACACTGTATTAGTAATAACATGATTATGATGACAGGGCACTGGTTGCCTACATTTCTGGAGTGAACTTGCACTGAATAGTTTTCTACATGAGTCAGCCTATCACTTTTAGTTCCTGTCTGTTCTTAATGGAACAGACTTGAGAAATTACTTGCAGATAAGTTCCAATATATCTAATGAAGTGTGGCACGGCATTTACTCCATTGCAAAGCCTGTTAAAAGATGACGTGAGGCTTTTTACAGGACACTGATGAGCATAAAAGCACGGAGGATCTTTATATTTATAGAAACTTTTTTTTCCTAAAATTATTGCTCTTTGTCGTTGTATTTCTTTTAATATTAAATATTTTTATTCCATTCCATTAAGTAAGTACATGCCATTTTGATACTTGTGTGTGTTCATCCTGTTATTGTTTTTCTTTATTGTATTCTTTTATATACAGTTTATATTTTCTGCAGTTTTATGCATCATTCTGTGCTTGGTTTGTGGGTTCCTGAGCTCATTTGGAAAATGTGAAAAGTCCTTAAAAAGTGTAAAGATCGGGGACAAAATAATGAGAAAGTGATAATAGAATTTTATGCAGATAATGTGGGAACACTAATATTATGTAGCTGTATCAAGTCATTTCACAAATCTGTTCGTATCACAGATTAAAATTGAAATCCAACCAAGGTAAATGAACACAAAAAGTAAAAATATTTGACATATGGGACTGTGAGCTACACATGTTCTGTTTGAATACTTAGGAGTCAGTGTTTAAGACTTTATGTCCAACAGATTTTCATCGTCAGAAATAATCTAATTTATCAGGTTGCTTTAATTGCTCTTATATCAGTTTGGATCCAAACTGTATGGTGAGCAATGACTCTTATACAAGAAGAAAAAAAGATCTTTCACTTCTTCTTTTTTTTTAGCCTTTGTCTGCTGGCGAAGTTTATACCTTGCACACTTTCACGGTCATCTCCAAACATTTGTCAGCATTTGCCAAAAAAAATCTTCCACTGAGTAAAAAGTATCTATTTTTGTAAATATGAGTTGTTAATAAATAAGGAAAATGTGTCTGTAGTTTATAAAGTAATCCATAGTTCATTCCAAGCCTGTTTCATATACTATATAATGAACATTTAATGCTTATTTTTTCCTGACTTGCTTTAGGCTTTAGTTTTGTAAGAAATGTTGGTGACTTTAAAAGCCTTAATTGTTCATTTAAAGTCCATTACAGGCAAGTTTTTGAAAATTTCTGCTGAAATATTTTGTTTTACAGACTGCTTTTAAAGTGGAGGAAAGGCCAGTTCAAATTCTCTCAATTTTTTTTTTTTTAAATTGTAAATAGAAAACAACCGTATCTATCATCCTGGGGTTTGAGTAATATATGTCTGACTGTTAATTAATCCTTGAAATTTAAGACGTTGTATTAAACAGCTGATCGAGAATCAAACTGTCAAAGCAGACACATCTTTCTAACCTATTGAGTAGATTAGTCATTTAATCATCATATATTTAATGTCAGTTCAGTTTTGTGTATTCTCAGGCTGCATTAGTAGCATGGTGGCTTAGTGCTTTAAAAAACCAAAACCAGATTTCTGAACACAAGATGTAATAATTATGGATTTTATTGGGAAATACAATGGAAAAATCTGCCCTAACATGAAAGAGGCAGTCACTTGAGAGCAGCTTGGTAACATTTTTTCCTAAATCGGATTTTATTTTGTTGTTGCTTCTGCCTGGACTAGGCTTTCTGTCTTTGCTTTTGAAATGAATAAAGTATTTTCCGTAGTAAAAGCATATTTCCTCTGTGTTTGTGTGATCTGTTCATTTTAATTGTTGATTAGTCTGTTTTTTAAAGTACATAGACAATAACATACAATATACAATGAACACAAATACACAAAGTACTTTGATATTATCATAATTAGCCATTTTTTCAATGTCACTATAGTTAATGGCATATTACAATATATGGCCAATACTGTACCATAACAGAATGTTACATAATAATAATATCCACTACTATGCCATGATATTGTTAAATATGGTCACTGCAGCACCATTTTATAGGTGCTGTATATTCTGAAATTGTAATTGTATATTGGTACATAGATGTATTGAACTTGAAATAATACCATAAGGTTATATATATGTACTCATAGGATCTGCATTAGTTATTACCATAGTAACAACTAAATGCACAATAATTCCTATGCACCTGTGCAAATGGAAATAAACTTTCTGTTCTATTCTTCAGGGGTCCACACACAATTGTATGCCAAACAAACACAAACACATGGTACAGATTCATCTCATTGACCTTAAATTTACTGCTTCAGCTTTCTTGTGACAATTTTTAACACATAAAGACTTAGCACTACTTTAGAGTCACTTCCCAATTAAAATTCCATCTATATTTAATGTTTCGTAAGTGATTAATCAATATTTGGCATTTATTATAATATTATTTTCTGTACTTTGCATTTTATCAATATAAATTAGGTATTTCCTTGTATTTAATTTACCGCTCATATAGATGTTCATTAAAGCTTAGGTTAAAGTTGGAGGTTATTATATCAAAAACAGAGAAAAGTGCAGTTTCTGCAACTCCTGTTATTGATCCAACTCTATGGGTTTTACTGGAGAATCAATGTGTTAGAAGATGATGGTGTTTCCACGTTCATTCTGAAGACTGGGAATGTCCAAATGGGTCATATCTGATGACCATGAAAAGATGACAAACTGTATTTTACACCGATTAGTTCCATGGATTGATATGATTAGTGGATGAATAGGTATGTTTGATGATGTTTGGGTCTTTATAGATTAATGCTAGTATTCATATGTAAATCAATACATTAAAATGATGCACTTGTAATGGACATAAATGTGGAAAAAAGTCTGTAAAACATTTTAGAAAACTGATATGCATTTATTTTAAGAATAAACATGACATACATTAACCAAAACATGCTTATTATTTGTGTCTTCAAAGCATGTTCTTTACAAGTTTAAATGAAGTTAAGACTGAACTGACTCACATGGTTTTCACAATGGTGTATAGAGGAGCTTCTGCTTCCTCCAACACGACAAGGCTCTTAAAATAGATCCACAGCAGTGCCTCATAATAAGTAGCACGAATCACTCTGACAGTCCCAAGATGATACGCAGTCTCACAGCGTCACAACAGTCCGGTCTCACAGCAATAATGAATTCCTCCATCACTGCAGCCACAAAGCATTGTCATAAAACTGGTACGAATAGCAGAGCTGATGTTGTGAAATGCGTGACGAAACTCTAGTAAAAGACAGTTGGTAAATAGATGGAGGAGGTACAATCTGATTTCACACTTTGATGCAGGATTGCAGGAGTTTTTAGCTACATAATCCTATTAATTATAAATGAAAAGTCCTTTCATCAGAGCTTATAGAGAACTTTAAGCATAGTTTTCTGCCTTTTTTTCATCATGGTGTGAGTATTATCTCAAAAAGCAGTTGAGGCTTATTGTTACTAAATTTGATTTTTACTCAAGAAATTCAACTGATTGAATTTAGCTCAAGATAGTCATGACTTTAATCCATAAAGACCCAAACATTCACTGGCAACCAAAATCATTCACTGATATAAAATGTTTAATAACCATTAATCCATTAATTCTATCAATTCATATAAATAATTGATGTAAAATGCAGTTTGTCATCTTTTCACAGTCATCAGATATGACCCATTTGGATGTTCAGAGGCTCCATAGTGAACATGGAAACTCCATCATCTTCTACAACATTGATTTCCCAGTAAAACCCATAGAGTTGGATCAATGACAGTGGATGGACACACTGGGTTTATGTTCAATTAATGATAGATTTTGCAGGAAAAAAATCTATTTCTTCAGTTTTCTGTTTTGAATACAATAACCCTCAACTTTAATCTGAGCTTTAATGAACATCTACATAATCAGAACATTAAATACAGGAAATTACTAGATTTTAGAAATGCAAAATACAGAATATAATATTCGAACAAATATAGTGATAAGTGATAAATCACTTAATAAATTAATTTGGGAACTACCACAAAAGCAGTACTGGGTCTTTATGGGTTAATATACACACTGCCACAGTGCTTCACATGTATACATTACCCCCCAGACAGAGAAAGAAAGAAAGAAAGAGAGCAAGAGAGAGAGAACAACACAAACAAGGATAATCAAACACAGAGACAAAACAAAGTATCCAGACTAAAAAAAAAAAAAAAAAAAAAAAACCCACCACACAAATGAAAAACAAGTTTATTTTTTTTTTTTTTTTTTTAAAGCTGATCAATTGAAGCATCACACAACAGATCCATTTGTTTCAAAGGCTGTGGAGATACAACAGTAAAAGCAGTCACCTCTGGATTTAGAATTAGCTCACAGCTCAATATCAGATGATCTGAGAACTGAAAAGGAATTTCTATATTTGAAATGATTGCTAATGAGGAGGTGGAGGATTAGGAAAAATATCAGACAGATGGAGAACGTCATCCAAGAAATGTCGGTTCTGCTGTTATTTTAATGTCACAAAGGGGAATGATCAGGACCCAAATGCAACACACTCTCCAGAGTTGGTCCGTAAGTGATTTATTTGGAAACACAAGAAAGCAGTCTATTAATTCAGAGTGGATGGTCGGGGGTGGTCCAAGGGTCAAATAACAGGATCTCAAACGGTGGTCAGGTGGCAGGGATGGTGGGGTCCGAAGGGCAGGTCTGGTTCTGAGGAGGCAGGC
>JAPSES010000120.1:13185434-13230588 GCA_029822895.1 Maxillicosta whitleyi | reverse complement strand
CACACACACACACACACACACACACACACACACACACACACACACACACACACACACACACACACAAACATATATATATTTGTGTGTGTGTGTGTGCATTAACAACTATTCGTGTTGTTGCTGCCAGGCAGATGTTAAATAATTAAAAATTAATAACACATACAATAGCTATGATGCAAATTAGGCATATTAGTAATTCAATACATTTTTTTTCTCCAGGATGTGATTATTTTACTCATGTTGCCACTGATCAATTCCTCCAGTCAACTATCTGAATAAATCCAAAATTATCCAAAAATCAATGTCATGAAATTAATAACACCATTACTGAAACAGGTCTTTGAAACTGATCCATGACCGTGACCATGACTAGGTAACATAATATTCACAGTGTTGAACAATGACCTCATGACAGAAACAGTGTAATATTGAGGAAAATTTGTGACAATAGTTAATAAGGGGTTAATAGGGATTAATGAATAATGACACTTAATTAATGACTATAATGTAAAATATCTACAGCTAATTGCATATTTGTTTAGTAGCAACAAGCAAGTGCAAAGAAAAACACAGGGTGGGAAACCACACGAGTGAAAAATGAAAAATAAAGAGAAAGATAAATGAAATATTATTTACATATATACATTGTGGAGATATTTACATTGTAGTAATGTAGTAGCAATATGTCAGATGAAAAATGAGCATGTAAGTTAATGTTACATGCTGACTTATTGTACTATATACACTCCATACATCAATGTATTTCTTTTTGTTCTTTCTGTCCTTGAGTTGCCATGGCCTGTAATTGCTTGCCAGGTGGGGGAAGGGATGCTGTAGCAGTGGGTTAAATGATGTGCTTTGTCCTGTATGTTCTTGCTGTACCTTCATAAAGAGACTGAGAAATAAATATGTATGATCATTATAGCAGAGTATAAACAACAAATCTAAACTTGACCTAAAACACTTCAACAGTACTATCCATAACTTGTCAAGGAGAATGCTTGCATCTTTAAGTCACTGTAGAATTGGAAACTAAAACATATACTCCATATGTTAATGAAGATTGAGTCAGACTGGAGTAGGTATATCAGTGAAAATCTTGAAAATATTTGTTGAAAAACAATTGAAACAAATTGTATTTTTGTACACATATCAGCAAACCCATTTTAATACATCGGACTACAGTACTGTAAATGGCACTGTAATAGTATTTGCTTAAATGATCACACAATAATACAATTCCTTTCAATAACAATAACATTGTTAGCCAATTAAATTTGCTCCAACAGTATTATGCATAATCTGGTTATGTGAATGTCTTGAATAATAACACAAATCATCCGTCTCTAAGTTTAGGTTATGAAAAGTGACTTTTCCAATGGCCCTTATTCCAATTTTTGGGTTGAGAAAACAATTAGAGAAATACAAGCCACACCCCCTTATTGGTTTTACAGGTTATATGTAATCTGGTAATTTGGGGGAAAAAAAGTGCAGATGAATAAGGTTGGAGATGGGACTCCTAATGGCTATTGGATTACCGGTGACTGGATGATTGAATTATATATGTTATTATTATTATTATTGAGGATATATTGAGGAAACAACCTTATTTACAATATAACCAAAATGAAACACAGTACATTTGAAACATACAATGGACATATCAGAAATACCAAAAAGTAAAAGTGACAAAGATGAATTAAAAATAGAGAAGTTTACTTAAAAACAGCAGATGGAGGCAAAATAAAATGGAAAAATGGATTTAAATTGTCCTAAGGATACAAGTGCGATATCTTATGGATGGTTTGAGTGCTCCAGGTTGCAGATGCACAGTAAGAAAAACTGGACTTTCCAAATTCCCTATGTACTAAAGGAACCTGCATTGTGAGCCATGTGAATATGCAAAACCTTTAACAAATAATACACAATGAATGACAAGCCAGAAGCCACACCATGATTTACCAGGACATATAACTAGCAAATCTCACACATTTTGACATGATCATTTGATTTATTTATTTTCTGTAACCCTTTTATGTATAGTGGTCTCTCCAGTGGACGACTATTCTACAGCAGTTCTCTCGTATATTCATGGGTTTGGTTGTTTTAGTTTAGTTTATTAATTTATTAGTTTTGATCCCCATTTTCATGCAAAATAGTTGATACATGATTTATTAATCGGACGGGTGTGATTATATGGGGGGGAGGGGGGGGGGTCATATTGGGTCATGACCCCCCTATCCCCTGTGTAAATTACGCCTATGACTGTAACTCATATCATTACTGTATCTTTACTATTCTTGATTAACCTGATCTGCACTAACATGTTTGAATAAATCAATTACTATTTGTTATTAGCTTGTAATTTTTTGTGTGCCTTATCTCCATGAAATCAATAACAGCTAGTATTAGAATATGTTAAAATGTGACAAAACAATAGCTGTATTAAAAATGTTTTTATTTCATAATGTTCACACTGTATATCACTTTCTGATATTGCTTTTTAAATACATGTTTCTTTGCCTCAGAAATTAAACACATGGTGTCCAGCTGAGTGGATATTTTTGTAATTCTGTAAAAAAATAAAAAATAAAAAAATAAATAAATAGGTTGATTAAAAAAACAACAACAATTCAATCACATTTTTTTTTCATGCTTAAAGAGGAATAAAAATCTTAACTATAAGGTTCTCATAACTCATGCATCAAAGGGTTAAGTATATCATATGACCTATCAATCAGTCAGGACAATAAAATCTATTTTTGTCCAAATGTGACTCCTGCTGCTCTTTAACTGACCTCATGTCAAACATGACAGGACACTGGTGCAATATGGACAGATTCATCTCTGTGAACTGAAATCACCCAGGGCTCGGTTGCGTTTATTCGGCTTTAATTTGACCTACATTGGCTCATGTTATTATCATGCATTACGACAAATTTCTGACACAAAAAACCAAATCGCTCACACACTCCATCAGAGTGTGTGCGCCGTGCTGTTTTGTGCCTGAGCGCCATAATACCGTAATATCTGCGCTCACTATAATATACAGCTCAGGCATCTCCTGTCCTCGTGCCTTCAGTTTACAAACCACTACTAAATCACCCCCGACGTGGGACTGTGGACTCGGGAAAGACCCTGGCTGCAGACCTGCATTAGACCCCGGGTGAGTGAAGGGAAGTGTTTTTTCTGTTTTATCCTAATGTGATCCATGGAGACATGACAGCATCCTCTGCACACAGCATCACGACGTCTTTGCAGAACAGACAAAAACATATAGGTCAAACCAGACTCCGTTTAAAAATCACCTAATATTACAATCATTTTACCTCTGAGACTAAACACAGCCATAAACACCGATTTTTAAATATTGCCTGCTGTTAGTAAAAGATGGACTTTATTTCGGCGTTAATATAAAACACATAGCAGCATATATGTGGGTTAAATCGAAAATCTAATCCAAGCTTCCTGAATTAGAGGCTCATGAAGAAGAATGGACATTACAGGCGGGATGGTTCAAACCCCTTAAAGTTTTATTAGGACAGAGAGCGCCAGCGTTTATTTTACACAAATAACGAATATAAGAATATGTGATGTGATGCATTTATACTCGTTTTGATGATAGCCTTTCTGTCTCCATACACAAGAATGAAATCCTTAAATTGTGTCATTTCTGAACCAGGATTTGTTTGTTCTTCTATGAGCATATGCAATTAATGCTGATTTTTTACACGTATTGCACTGTTTTTATTTCAGTTCTTGTGTTTGTCAGGTTTCTGTTGTGGATGCAGCGTGCATCACGGTCGATTGCAGGGATTGTGTTTGGTTCAGTGGGCTCTGCAGACCGTATCCAAGGTCTTAGCGACGCATTCTATGTCCAAGTAAAGCGTGTGCACTTGTGAATCATCCTCTTTTATGAATCTACGAGGTTTTAGATTATGCATGAGCTCACTAAAAGATGCAACTGGAAATCTACAAATTATAGTCTGTATTTTAACACCTATCACAAATAAAATGCGTTTTTAGTGAAAATCTGACAGATATTGATATTAGGACTAAATCTGGAAACTCTGGGCTTAAATATGTCAGAGTTTTGAGTGGGAGGGTTAATTTTTCAGAATGTGACAATATGAAGTTGCATATTTAAAACCTAAAACTAGTGAAATGTCTTTAAAAAAAAAGCCTAATACATCATACATCAGACATGCACGTACCCTACTTAGACAGTCGTGTGTGTTATGTTTATTATTTTTTACTGTGTGTGTGCTAATGACATGTTGGACTGAAAAGGGGTCCATAGTGAATTCCCTTTCCCACACATTCACAGCTTCAAGTTTGGAAATCCGATAGGAGGGACGTGACAGTTACGTTAAGTTTACGTAGATTACGCACAGGAAAACCGGAAACAGGGAGGGTTTGTTGTCAAAACAAAGGCTACATACCTCCTTCTTGCAGTGAAATAAATTTCATTGTCCTTTAATTAGAATTAAGTGTGCAAATATATAATTAAAGACATGAGCAAAAATGTAATCCTTTAAACATAATACCAGAAACAGATTGTGTAGTAAAAAACAAAAAACAAAACAACAACAACAACAACAAAAAACTAAATATTCAGAACAACTTTTGGATTTGCTGATAAACAAAACATGCATCTACACGGATTATGCTGTGTTGATATATCACCAAACACCTTGGCTCCAATCACAGTTATCCATGTCTCCAAATTGTCAGTTTAATTTCACTTTTTTGTGCACCTACTTTCAATAACCCCTACAAAGCAAGACTGCCATCTGAGGCAAAAATGGTCATCAGCTGTTTAAAATGAGTACTCTTACCTATTTGCCTTGAAAAGTTAAGAAAAGTGAAGTTTCCCAGCATTCCAGTGTTATCAAATTTGTCTAAATTGGACCTCCAGATCCCTTGCTTTGAATGTACCTGAGTCCTAATGTGGTACAGCATTGATTCACCATAATTTCTTATTGAATCAATAAATTATACATTGTCTACCCTTAGTTCCGTTCTATTCATATTTGTATGTTGTTATAATACGTGTTGTACTTCTTATGTTCTGTAGTGACAAACTCTATTCTATTCTATTCTATTCTATTCTATTCTATTCTATTCTATTCTAGCATAGAATAGCTGCAACATGCATAGGAAAGGCTAGAGGGTTCGAAGTCTATAAAACTTTTAACTTAATACATAAGAAAATTAAACTTCTTAAAAGTTCTCTTTCACATATAAAGTAAAAACATTACATTTTGCAGAATGTTCTAGCCTAAATCTCACAAAATGCAAAAATAAAATTAGTGGCTTTACAACATGAACCACATGAATCTTGAAGTTCTACTGAATCTGATGATGTTTGATACCGGATGCTGAATCATACTGAAGATTAGAAAAAGCTAAATGAAATATTCTATGTTAAGTAGGTCTTTGAGGGTTGATTAATACCTTGACTTTTATTTTGGTTGACATCGGAGCTTTTATTTTAGTAAATGTTGGAGCTTTTATTTTTCCAGGACCAACCGGAAGCGTCTTACGGTGTCCGTTGAGATTGACGCCTGCCCGGTGACAGGCAGCCGTTCACGGAGCAGCTGAACTCCTTACAGAGCTAAAAATAATCAACTCACCTCCTTTCTATTTGTTTCTTTTCCTTTTCTCCCTTTTCTTTGTTTTCGTCCTGTTTTAAATCCAGGTGGTAGGCATGAGCCGGTATCCGTGAGGATTATCTGTTTTTTAATTTCTCCAAGGTAAGGTTATTTTATTTGGTATGTTTTTTTTTTCTTATTAAGCTAGCTTAATGTTATGGCACAAAAGCTAAAAACAGTTCAGTTAATTTCTCTATGTCACATTTAACTGTTAAAGTTACTATAATGGGCGATAATGGTTTGGATGTTTTCATTAAATTTTATAAACATTTTTAGGTTTAAGTGACCTGTGTTCGCTAAATGTTGACGTTCATACACTTTGGATTTTTACTTGTTTATTTACTACGTCTCTCTTTACAAAAATATTATCTAATTAATGTACCTATTTCATTAAATGAGCGGTAATTTTGGGGAAAAAAAAATATTGCTATTTTCATAAACCACTTCATAAGGGTAGTAGTTTGTAAGTATTCATCTCCTCTAGGTTGTAAGTGTATTTGGAAATGGTATGGTATCTATACAGACATAAGTTTCAGCTGTTAAAACTTGAAATATTAAAGCAATGGTAATAGTAAAAATGATAAACAGAAGAAATCCAAACCACAATTGCCCCATGCATATTTAAAGGTATTATTATGTATGGATTTCCACTATACTTTGTGGTGCAAATTAAATAAATAAAACACTAATTAATTATTTTCTCTGTAAAGTAATTAAAATGGTACATTGTTCAAAAAGAAAAATGGCCACCAGGTGCAGCCATTTTTGAAGTAGCATGGAAATTGTGGTATAATTTTCCTCTAGACTGGAGGATCTTAATATGTCAGTGCAGAGGGAAATGAGAAGATGAAAATTTCCTAGGTTTTTGTTCAAATTAGAGTTTTTAAAAGTATAAAAATATAGTAAATTATATTAAATTTCTATAAGATTTTAACATGCAGTAGCCTACATCCTGCATTTGATACATGTAAAATGGCAGCCCCCATGGAATATCTGTCATGCCTGACAGGGGTGTGCTTGTATTTGTGTGAATAAGTGAGCTCTTGAATGTGTGACATGCCATGAAAATGTCAGACCTTATCCTCAAACCCCTGCCAAAGCCCTGCTAATAGCACTTATGGGTACTGTTACCAAAAGGTTAAGATGATGTCAGACATCATACAGTTTGTCTTTACAGATTTTGGCATCTTAGAGGAAGAATGAAGTTAAACTCATGTGCAGTTTGTGATTTTCACAGATTGGCTCAAAGCTGGTGTGGAGCAGTTGGGTTGTGGCATGGCCTTGTCCTTTTGTGGCAGTGACAACCCCATAAAAGCCTACAGTGTCAATGATGGCGTACTCAATAATGGTTGCTTTGTGGATGCTCTCAACCTGGTTCCTCATGTCTTCCTGCTCTTCATCACCTTCCCCATACTCTTCATTGGTAGGTGGTCATACCATGAATACACTATCTTTACAAATATGTTTCTGGGAAAAAAAACACAAGCACTTTGGTTGAAGATCCTGTTGGTTTGAAATGAGAAATGATGATACACAATAAATCTGTTACACCCTTTTTTATTTACTCTGACCTCATGTATATAAGAGGTTTTGGACCTGAGGTCACACTAGGTAGCATTTCTGTATTGAAATATCAAAAAACTCTTCGTCTATATTATATACAGTCTTGACTTGTGTACTTGTCTAACTTAAACACTACTTCCACTTGGTCACTTGTTAAAGGAGCACTAGGTAGCATTTTCAACTTAATTAATATCCCTCAGGAGTCTACCAATGCTTAAACAAGTCAATAGAGGGTGAATGAGCTCTGTGTCACACCAAAGCGGGGTCTGTAGGCTGAAAACCCCATATGTAAGTCTTGAGCATTCAGGCCGAAAGCCCCTAGTCTCGCGATACTTGAGGCGAGAAGAAGACAAATTGTTTTACGGCACAGTTGTTGTTGTCTAGTAGTGAGCTAGCATTTAGTGGTGACTCGGTAGTGATCGACTGCAGTTTGAATCATGGCTGAGCCACCAAAGAAAACACAAAAAAACAGATGAGCAAAGACAGAGGAAGAGGAAGTTGGACAAAGGTCTGGTACAAGGGTGAACATTGGAAAAGCATTTACTGAATGGAGAGAGCGAAGGGAAAAGGAGGGACGCACATCAGACTCAGACCCGGCGCTAATGCTGCTCCACTTGTAAGTATGCAACTACTTTGCTGAAGCTGTGGATTCCTGTATTACCACAAAAATTACCACTGTCACTCTCATGTTTAGGAATTCAAGTTCTAATGTAATGGCCAGAGATGTATAACGTAAAGTAGAAGTATTATTTCAGTCCCGGTAACACTAGTAGCATATAAGGCTAATGCCAAAGTGCTGGTGTTTCAACTTTATGCATCTGTACTTATGGCGCACATATTTTGGACTATGTGTTGTCAAAAGAAATGCATAAAAGGGCAATATGTGTATACACATTACAAGTGAAAATATTGTTTATCAGGGAAGACGCTTTGTGAAATGAAGTTGATCACCAGCCAAAGATGCAGTAGCCCGGTTTCCATTACTATGCTGTAGTGATTTTCATTACAACACCAACATATTCCGAACAAGATAGATGTTTTTTCTCATCATAGGACTTTCAACAAAACGGACAAAAAGACGAGAATTACATAAGCAATTGTAATTTTTGACATAGCTTATTTCAAAATAACTCAACGGCAGTTATTTGACATTTAGCTATTTCAAAATAGCCTAACACAATGACAGTAGTCAAGCCTCCATATTTTCGTGTACATAGTTACTGGAAATGCATGATACAAACATGCAAAAGAACAAATTTGTTACAAGAAAAACGGTAAATGTACATCTGTAGACATGTTCTTGGCTGTTCCAGCACAAGTCACTCTTGATAAGCCTGCTCGTTGTGCGCTGCGTTGCGTCACGTCAGGTAAGGCTGGGCATTTTTACAACAGTGTAGAATTCCAGGTAAGCCAGTAGAGGTCGCCACGATTACCAAACTACATAGTGCTCCTTTAAGGGTTAAACTGATACTTAATCTTACTTCCAGTTGTTTCACTAGAATAAAATGACATCAGACTGTTAAACTATTCTATTGGATTAACTATTTGTGAAATGTACTTTGTATGCCTCATGTACTAATGGTGGATCTTCAATGCACTGCAATAGGCTTCACTTTTGTTTTGATTTAGACACACCCAGTGTCAGCAAATACACTCTCTGTGTTTAAAGAAATGTTCATCATGTCATACTTTTTATCATATCAAAAAATTATGACATGACTGACAATTGTAATCACCAATCAATGTGTATACTCCATCAGATGTATTTCTACTGCTATACTCAAAGGGTCATCACAAATGCAACATGGCATCTTCTAAAACTATCATATTGTGGGGTCATTTTTCAATAGAAACAGTATTATCTTTTTATTTAGGGTTTTGATTTGGACCAAGAGGAGAGACCTACGGGTATCTATTTTCAAATTGTGAAAATGTTTCCCATGATTTCCACTTCTAGCTACTTTAAATTGCATCCTTACTCATTGGTCAAGGCTGCTGCTGTCAGTACATGTTATGTGTAATGTGAAAGGGGTGTCTCAGATTAACAAACCATTACAGAGGTATTATCTAACTCCCCTGTGGACCGATTTGGCTGCACTAACTTTCAACTAGAAATACACACTCTACACAAGCTACACTCCACCAGAGATTGAATTCAGTTGATTGATTGATTGATTCAATAAAGGTCCCCGTGTTCCCATCATTTTCTTAAACCTTCTTACAGATCTCAGAAATTCTCTTTCTGGTTGTTATGCTCCCAAACACTTACTGATGTGTTTATACCAAAGAAATGTCTCTGTATTCTGGCCACTCGATTACAAAACTAAACTACTGTAAATTTCCACTGTTATAACTATTCGGGAAAAGCATATTCCAGAAATATTCATATTTACAAGAGCAAATATTTAGAGAAGCTTGATATACTTTTGGAAGCAAACCTACTTTAAACTTTTAACATTTGGTTGTTTCTGCAGGAAAAGCCATATGTTGCTGTGTCTGTATTTTGTGTTTTCTGACAGATGTTTAAGTGTTTCCCGTCTAAGCTTCTTAAATGTTCACCTTTAGGAGGATTATTGGAGCAGATGCAGATTGACAGTTTAATCTTTGGTCAGATTGTTTCATGTACACTCTAGGCTATGATATATGTGTTTATGGACAAAATCTGTTTGTCAGCTTTGTGTTCTGTGTGAATCTACTTCTCATCAGCTGTGAATTTAAAGTTGATAGACATGCTTTTAGTGGCAAATTCACTTGACATAATGCAGTCATAATAGACAAATATATTCCAGAAAAGTGTGATGCTAAATCTTACTGAGCTGTTTTACTATAATCTGTTACTCCACTGAGACTCCATCTCATCTGTTGGTCAGAGCAGATGTATTAGTGATGTTAACACTCTGTTTGTGTGTGTGTGTGTGTATCTCAGTCTCTCATGCACATTCACCAACACAAGCATGTTTTCGTTAGGACATTTACTTCCTCGGTCAGCCTTTGTTTGATAAGGACAATTAGATCTTAAAACCAAGTGTTTTGAAAGTTCATTCCCATGAGACGTCTGGCCACAGTGTCTTAACCTGAAAAACTGAATAGAGGAATAGGCTTTCAAAGAAGACACACACCACTCATTCTTGACAGCACAGTGTCAGTAGTGTCCATAGTAAGCAGCTTTCAAGATCATTTAAGATGGAATTAAAACAACATTTCAAAAGTGGCACTGGACTATGGTTGGATGAAATGCTGAATAGAAAAGAAAATGACAATGAAATAGAATAAAAACATGTAGAATGAATCTAGAAAACATAGCTCACTGATATGTAGCAGTTATTTGTCATTTTATCTGTAATCATTGCAAGCTGTTGGAACATAAACCAAAGTAATGTCCTGTTTATCAGCATAGGTGTGTCTGTCCACAACTGATATTGTCAGTATTCTGTTTTCTGGCTGGTTGTACTGGAAGACATTCAACTTTGCTGTGATGGTATTCCTCGCACCACTTTCTCAGTTTAGAGTGAAATGTAACACAGAGTAAACAAAGAAGACAAGGAGGGAAAAAATATTGATAAAGTAAAGAAAGAATAGAATAAGGTAGACATCTAAGGATGAAGGGAATCAACATGGGGAAAATATGGTAGTTAAGTGATGTTTCGTTATTGTTATTCTACGAAGAATCATGTTACTAAGTGTGTGGTGGGTTATCTGGTGTGTGTGTGTTTGTGTGTGTGCAGGAGTTTATGGGAATAGTCCTGACCAGAAGCCCTCAGCCTGCTCCCTCTGGACTCACTAATTGATTCTTCCCAGTTCTAGTTTTTTTATGGTTTCTATCCCTAGAGACTGCAAAATGGCTCTGGTTCATTTAGTTAATAGCAGAAACAAAACGGATATAAAAACTGTCAGTTGTATTATAGCCCTGTGGCACTGAGCTCCCGCACTATTATCCTGTTACTCTAAAATTTAGCCAAATGAAGATGGTCCTTTAAGGCGTTATGATGATTAGCCAATGAGGCATTGCACAGATAATGGACTGATTTTTATTTTGTATTATCATATAATTGATCAATACTTGTATCATAATTTAGTGTAATGTTGAATATTGGATTCCTCTTACACCTGTTTGTACATCATTATTAATGCTAATAGAGGCTGAGTTAGGAAGAGCCTTAATGGCCAAAAATGTTATTTTTGGTAGTTTTAACATAAGAGTATCTTTTTCAAGTTCTGCCCTGTTATTCCATACTATTAGGTCCACCTTTAATACTATGACCATCACTGTAACTTTTTAATTTGCTTTTGTGGAAATGTAGAAATTAAACTCTAATATTAAAGCAGCATATGACTTTGATCTTTTTTTTTTTTTTTTCAAAATATGTAAAACCACAGTGTTAGCCTACTTATCACTAATCCTTTAGTCTTTCCATGCTTACGCACCTGGATCACTTTGCTCACGGTGAACAACTTTGAAGATGATTCCATCATAAACACAGCCCCCTTGTTTACACAACAAACAAAATGTCTCTAAGGCCTTTTTGAAAATTTTGTTGCAAAGTGCATTGTGGGAATAGTGGCCAAGTGAAAGTAGTTTCTCACAGATTTGGGAAGAAAATGAGCCAGATTGCTAGGCTACAATGTAAAATTATACAGTCAACCAGTGTTGTTTTAAAGAATGAGTGTAGACTATGAATGGAGGTGAAGGTGAGATTTGGGTTTAGCGCTCACAAAGAGACAGCAAAATTACAGCTGTGTGGAATTCCCATTGCCACAACACACTTCACAAAATTTACGAAAAGGCCTGTGTGATGTTTAATTTTGTTATGTAAACAAGCGGACTGTGGTTCTGATGTAGTCATCTTTGAAGTTTTTCATTGTGATGGAAGTGATTCAGGTGTGTAAGCACAGAAAAACTAATGGATTAGTGATAATTAGGATATCACTGGGGTTTTACATATTTGAAAAAAAAATTGTGATGAAAGTCATGCACTGCTTTAAGGAAGCATCTGTTCTTTTTTGTCAGTGTCTGTGCTCCAAAATGTTAAATGTAAAAACCAACCTCTATTTTCATACACACTGTACAATGATCCCTGTAAATGTATCAGTGATATATCTAATGATTTTATGCAGATGATTCTTATGCAAAGTAAGCTGTTTGTCTGTGCATGTTAGCAGGAGTGACAAAAGCATAGTTTGGAAGATTTACATGAACCTTTAAGTTCACATTTTTGTCCTAATCCAATTTAAAATGTGGTATTAAAATCTGTTTTTGTTCGTTACTCTTCCTACTTGTAATTTGTTTGAAATGTCTGGTTCAGATTCATCTTTTGTGCCTGTGTCTTAGGTTGGGGCAGTCAGAGCTCAAAGGTCCAGATTCATCATAACACATGGCTTCATTTTCCTGGACACAACCTGAGGTGGATCCTCACCTTCTGTCTGCTCTTTGTTCATGTCTGTGAGTTTGCAGAGGGCATCGTATCCAACAAGTAAGATATAAATGCTAAACATGCCAGTGTCCTGTCTACAAAAACTCTATCTCAGGAAACAGAAAAAGCTCTTTTATACACAGAAAATGAATCCTTTATCCATATATTATTGTTTTTCCTTTTCTCCGCTGTCTGTAGCATGATGAAAACGAACCATCTCCATCTCTTCATGCCAGCTTTCATGGGATTTATAGCAGGCACAACCTCAGTGGTTTATTACCACAACATAGAGACATCTAACTTCCCTAAACTGTTGCTTGGTAAGACTCACAGTAGCTAATATAACAAACAATGTTTGTCTTGTGCCATTTGCTTTTTGTTAGTAGGTAATAGCATTAATTATTTCATTTAAAATTTGTGATAAGAAAGGCCCATCCTTTACAGAGAATGTGCAGTGCTTTTCAACTGACAACAGTAGTTAATAGTCATTTTGTATATCTCCATGAAGTATTTTGGTCCACTAATAATTTTAATGAGCTATCAAATATGTAGGAGGCAAACTGAGTATTAACTGAAAACACATTTCAACACTAAAACTCTCCTGTGGCTTTTTGACTGCAGCAAATAATCACTGTGAAGCTTTTAACAAACGTTTCCTCTGGAAAACATGACAACAGTAAATGAAGGGACGACATTTGTAATGTGTTAATCACCTATGGATTTAAACAATCGTCTAATTCATGATTGATTTGCTGTGAATAAAACAGAGGTACAGCAAACCAAACCTTTCTCTTTTTCTAGTTTTGTTCATCTACTGGGTGTTGGCCTTCATCACAAAGTCCATCAAACTGTGGAAGTTTGCAGAGTTCACTGTTGGAATACAGCAACTCAGGTTCTGCATCACTGCACTGTTAGTGATCCTGTATGGACTGCTGATGGCTGTTGAAATCAACGTCATAAGAGTCAGGGTATGTGTTTTATTCTGTTGCTGTGTGATTGCTTAGGAAACTTCCAATATCCTGTTTTCTTGTCTTGTATATTTTTTATTTTATCCTGATTAAACGTATATGTCAGTGGTTCCTACCCTTTTTTTTTTTGGCTCATGACCCCATTTTAACATCACAAATTTCTGGTGACCCTAGACATTAAAAACTGAGACTTTTTTTTTTGATTATATACCGGTAATAGTTTGCTATACTGTGTTGTAAATAAACATTAGTTTTAGCTGACATTTAGTCTATTGTATATTATTATGAAAGGGGGCAGAAAAGCCAGGTTCAGATTACTGCACAATATATTTTTTGTTAAGTTTTTTTTTTTTTTTATCAATTTCTTGAAATTTCAGGCAACACCATTTGAGTTACACGCAACCCCACGTTGGATCCTGACCCCAAAGTTGAAGAACGATAGTGTATGTCTTTCTCACTTGGATTCATTTGTTTCTCTTCTTGTAGAAATATGTATTCTTTGCCAACCCCCAGAAGGTGAAACCACCAGAGGATTTACAGGATTTAGGGGTTCGCTTCTTGCAGCCTTTTGTCAACCTTCTATCAAAGGTACAAGGTCTCTTTTAAAAAACATTATTAATAAAAACTAAAGTGCTATAATTGAATACTCAGTTCAAGTTTTTTGTCCACAACTCTGAAATCTGTTTTAAGATTATTTTCAAGATTAATAATCCTATATCTCATCAGTGAAGATAGATTTAATTGATCACTTTTGTTGGATACTCAGCACAAGATAATTAATTATAAATTATAGTTTTTTGGTCACTCTTTGGTAACCTTTTGGACATCACTTAACAGTCAACCTCAAGCTCTCTCTTAATCACTGGATACTGTGACAAATGTGGCACCTTTTCAGGCAACATATTGGTGGATGAATCCTCTCATTATGGGAGCTCATAAGAGGCCCATAGAGCTGAAGAAGATTGGCAAGCTGCCCATTGCTATGAGAGCACTCACCAACTACCTACGACTCAAAGATGCATATGAGGACCAGAGGGTGAGCAGAAGGATTAACCCCACTGCAGAGTTCATATTGTTGTAGGACTGTACTGTTATTACTATTAATTTGGGTTTTACTCCTATTGACAATATGGCAGCACAAACATGTTTTCATGTTTGATCTTACTTTCTACAGACGGCGGAGAACCCAGATCAAGCACCATCAATCTGGCGCTCCATGTACCGAGCATTTGGCCGTCCCATCCTGCTTAGCAGCACCTTTCGCTACCTTGCGGATCTGCTGGGCTTTGCTGGGCCGCTCTGCATCTTTGGCATTGTGAAGTCCCTAGGAGCTAAGAATGAAACTTCTGTCTCTCAAGAAGTGAGTGTTGAGTTTTGTGTCATTCTGATATTTCATTGTTAGATGTTTAGATGGTAGATAGTTGCTCGTTCCTTTTCCTTGCAATTTACATTTGGTTTCCTGCATTGCTTCTTTAAGAGAGAATTGTTTCATGAGGATTAAATCTTTTCACTGTTGTAACCATTCACATACATTTATTCAGCTGTGAAGCAGAGTTTTTAGATAAATATCCAAATCATTTTCTTTTTTACTATCACTCAAATTGGAATATGATCATTACTTAAATATCGGCCATTATTAGATGGAGGAAAACCATTCTTAATGAAAACACCATTTGTAGTAAGATTTTATATAAAAGAACTCCTACCACAAAAATTGGAACAAATGTCAAGGAATATAAGTGAGTTACTGTTATAACAATGAGAAAATGGGCGTTATTTATTTTCACTTTGGAGAAGTCATGTCTAAAGTTTTCTTTAATTGTTGATATAAGATAATTTTATCAGAGCTTAAGTGCAAATTACGGCAAAGTTCAGACTAACACATGCACACAAATGTGTCTGTGCCTATCAGTGATACTGGGTGGTCTAGCCAACAAATAAATGACTCAGTCCCTGTGTGATGTCAGTAGGTGGTGGTCACAGTCATCATGTCACCATCTGATACTGAGAATGTCTGTCTGACATAATGTCTAAGTGTATGAACACAATAACATGCTGTTATGTCATGATGTAGTTGTGCAGAATTAATGTAAATATACACATTTGTACATCTAGGACCCTTGATGACATAATTTATTCCCAAACTGGAGTCTAACTTAAATCTGAGATTTCACACACTACTGCCTTTCCATTGTAAAATGTCATGATTTTGAAGAAAAAGACAAAAAAAAATGGACTCATTTAAATTGCAAATTAAATAACACAAAACACCAACAAACTTAAAAATATAAAGAATAGCAGCAATTGCATGTAAATACACCTGTGAATGGTAAATGGACAGCACTTATGTAGCGCTTTTTCTACACCTTCGTACTCAAAGTTCTTCTACAAAGCCTCACATACACTCCAGTAGGCAGCCACTATGCTGAAGTACTGAGCAAAGGCACTGCCATGCCAGACCCTACTGGGAACAGTTTAGGGTTCAGTGTCTTGCTCAAGGACACTTAGACATGTGGGAGCCAGGATTTGAACCGCCAACCCTTTGGTCACTGGACAACCCACTCTACCAACTGAGCCCATTGTGGTCACCTGTCATGGACTTCACTTGATCCTCCAGAGATTAATGAAGTTCATCTTATCTTCTCTCCAGATGTACATGCCAGGTCATCATTGTAAATGAGAAACTGTTCTCAATTAATTTTACCTGGTAAAATAAAGGTTAAATAAAAATAAAAAAACATTTGTGATAATAAATCAGTATTCGAAAGACCAAACGTGTACAGTAACACTACAATAACATTAAATAATACTGTTTGTCTACTGTTTGGCATCAATAAAGACAGTGTAGCTGACAGAGAGAAAGCAGATGCTTTAACAGATGATCCATTTGGCAAAGGAACAGACAGAAATGGACTTTTAACTCCATGCCAGTCTCCTCCTAAGGTCGAGATGCGCACAGAGCTGCTGAGAGAGGCAGAGCAGATATGCTTGTAGTGACAGTATATATTCATTCAGTCCATTTGGCTGGATGTGTTATAGTTGATGTTGAATGTGAGCTGTTGTCAGGTCCATGCCTGACTCTTAAAGTGGGTATAGTGGGCAGCTGAGATAGAGAGCAGAGCTGGACTGCATTTCTGAGTGACATGGAAAATTCCCCACTCAGCTCACACTCTTTGTCTGAGTTTAATACAGAAGAAGGCCTGCTCTGCATCAGAGTGAACTTTTTTGTACTACTGTGAGAGATTTTCTCCTATTTGTTTTATTTGTGCATTAATGTTCCTACTTACAGTTCTTACCACAGCATAATGGTGCAAAGAGAATGAGTCTTTCAGATTGTTGTTAGTGCTTTATTCAGTATTGATAATGCGTGATTGTGTATTTTCTTCCTCATTACATTTTAGAACTACAGCTGGGTGACGCAGACAAGTCTTTGGTTTTGGGGCGCAGTAGCTGCCCTACACAGACTAGACTGCGTATAGAAGTAGCATTTTTTCATTTATGAAGCTGTATTCAAATCATCTTCTATTGCAGTTACTGCAAAGCAACTTGACATTTTAATGTTGAGTTTCCAACTTGCTAAATAATAATAAATAAATAAAATACTTACTTAACTTCAGGTGGCCTAATGTTGACCTAATGGTTCATTGCCTAAGTGTCCAATATTTGTGGACATGTGAACCAAATGCTGGTGCATATTCTTTTGGTGAAGTAATAGACAAGCAGTTCGATCTTACTAACAAACTAAATGAGGGTAACTGTTTCTGTACTTGTAGACATATTTTGGTGTACACTTCATGTCATCCACTGAGCTGCTGCAGAACTCTTCGGTCCTGGCTGTGCTCCTCTTCCTGGCTTTAGTCTTACAGAGGACTTTCCTGCAGGCATCTTACTATGTCACCATAGAAACAGGCATCAATCTACGAGGAGCCCTTTTGGTGAGTTGAACATCATGGAAATTAGTTAGAGGGTTTTGTTTTCACACAGAGGTGTTGCTTTGAAAAGATCTACATCGAATCATTTCCTAAGGCTTTAGATGGTTTGCTGATGGATCTTCATGTTATTCTCAAACAAGGACTGGGTACCAAATAAGAAATATTGACCAGACAGTTCAACTGATTTTTAAACAGAAAAAAAGGGTGTCATGAATCTTCCTGTTGATCCAAACACAACACCACTCAGAGATAATACATTTTTTTCACTGTTTGAAAATAGAACCTCTAGCATATATGCTATTTAACTAAGTCTAAATTACACATCACAGTTTTTGGTCCAATGAACCCCCTTCATAAAGAAACACAAGTATTTCATTATGAATTTACAAACCCAATTCCAAAAGATTTAGGTTGCAAAGATCTCTGTATAAATTGTCATTTGACTTGATCTGGACTGGTTTTGTTCTTGAAAAACAAAACCAGTCCAGTTGAACTTCATAAAACTACTAAGGATGATGTCATATCTATACTACTATTTACAATCAACCTCATGTCTACAAATCTTCTAATCACAATTACACATCTATTTTCTTATCAAGGCAATGATTTACAACAAAATCCTCCGCCTGTCAACCTCCAACATGTCCATGGGGGAGATGACGCTGGGACAAATCAACAACCTGGTTGCTATAGAGACCAATCAGCTGATGTGGTTTCTCTTCCTCTGCCCCAACCTTTGGGCCATGCCTGTGCAGGTACAGTAAAACTGACCGAAATACACAGCTGCTCAAATTGAACACATTGAATTCATCAGTTCTATCTATGTGCTTCTTCTTTCTTTGTAGGTTGTGATGGGAGTGATCCTGCTCTACTATTTACTGGGTCCAAGTGCCTTGGTTGGAGCATCCGTCATAGTTCTGCTGGCTCCAGTGCAATACCTTATAGCCACTAAGCTAGCAGACACACAGAAAATCACACTTGTAAGTAGCATTGATATAGTGCAGGAAGGTTAATTCATGCAGAATTTCCACAGAAACTAATAATTTCTTTCTAGTGTATTAAAAGTATGATACTGATCCATCTGTTGTGTCTTCAAGGAACATTCTACAGATCGTTTGAAAAAGACCACAGAAATCTTAAAGGGCATAAAGTTACTCAAGCTCTATGCTTGGGAAAACATCTTCTGTGACAGTGTGGAGGAAACTAGAGGCAAAGAACTCACCAGCCTAAAAACCTTTGCTTTTTACACATCTTTGTCCAGTAAGATGAAAATTTGTGGCATGTGTTTTATTAATTACTACAGAAGTGTACAATTACCATCCACTTGATTTAAAAGTAGATGTAAACAGTTACCTATTGTACCTATTGACATGTAATCAGCGCAAATCACTTTGAATTCATGGCCATTAGCGTTTAGTGGTTGTTCAAAGCAGTACCATTGTATCATAAAAAATCACTATGATTATTTCACCTCCAAACTTGTACATTCCTTTTCCATGCAGTTTTCATGAATGCTGCCATTCCTATTGCTGCTGTTCTTGCGGTAAGAAATACATTTATTTAGCACTGATGTTTATGCTGTATACACTTCTTTTCCGTGAAACTATTAGCAAAAGTGGATTAAATAGAGTGAAATTAAATGTGTTATTTCTTGCAGACATTTGTTACGCATCACTTTGTCAATCAGACCGGTCCAAGTTCCTCTGAAGCCTTTGCAGCATTGGCATTGTTTCACATCCTGGTTACCCCTCTCTTTCTGCTCTCCACGGTTGTCAGATTTGCTGTCAAAGCTCTGGTCAGGTAAGTGAAGTTGTGTTTCCTGGAGTGCTTATTTTGTTTGTTTGTGGAGGCCAAATGCTGACCTTAAGCAACCCCCCCCCCCCCAAAAAAAAAAAAATGCATCATAGTCAAAGCTGGACTTTCTTTCTTGGGCTTCATTCTGCAGAAGCATTACTCAAGTTCATGTCTGTTTCTGTCTCTGCATCCAGCTGAACAAAAAAAATATTTTAGCTAAACAAATGAGGTAAAATATCTTGCAGGCAGCGCGTAATCTTTTGCCTTAAGGAAAGTTTCACAATGACTGTGGCACAGTGTTTTGACCTGGGAATACAGAAGTGACCCATAACTAAATAAGGATGTAGATAAATATGAGATGCTGTGTCACTAAATGGATCTGGTTTAGTTAGTAAATCTAAGTAGGGAACATGGAGGAAACCTGACAGGAGTGAAGAGAAACTCTAAACTCCCCAGAGATTTCTGGTATATTTGTATATCGTGACAATCACACATATTGATGGTCATGCTCATTTGTGTGTTTCTTTAGTGTCCAGAAGCTGGGTGAGTTTCTTCAGAGTGATGAAATTGGAGACGACAGCTGGAGAAATGGAGACATGTCTATGTGCTTTGAGGCTGTGAAAAAACACATGGGGACAGTGAGTATGGCTGAGTCAAGATCAGTGAAAATTTTTTCCTTAATTTTCTTTGTCTGAATTATATGAAATTTATAGACTTCCCATTAAATGATGTCTGTGTAATATTAATCCAAACATTTTATCCTGCATTTAAATCAGATGGCATCAAAGAGCATACTGAAGGTGCAAAGTAATAATTTTAGGAGGCCGAATATATGCTTTTTTATTCCTAGACAAGGTTTAAAACAATTGGGTGTTCCACTGCGGGTAAAGTGTCTTTTCCATTGAGGAGACATGTCCTTTCTACAAAAGAAAATTGAAATTTTTGCAATGAAGGGAATGCAGTGCATAAGATACAAAACATCTCATGCATTTCTTGAGTCTTATTAATTTTGTAATATAATATTTCTTAATTGTTCTGGGTATGTTTTAAAAAAAATTGACACAAGTTTTACAGCAAAATGAATAAATGAGATGACAGTCAGATAGTGAATAATGTCAGGCATTCAAATTAAGTGATAGTGCCACATGGGTACATGATGGGCACTGACTGAAACAGAATATTGAATACTGTCTACACACATGATATTTAGCAGAATTAACTGTCACATCCTTTGTACATAAATGTTCAACTGTCCAGAACTGATCAAAGCTTACAATGAATTTGTAATTCTTAGTTTTGGTTAAACCATATCTTGGGTTTCCCAAGGACTAAGTATTATTTTTCTGAAGCTGTGGGGACTATACATAACCAGACCACTCAGTAAATGCAGGCCAGTTTTAAATATTGACTGTCTGAAGTTTCAAGCGACTATGTCACGTGGTGTTTATTATGTTGCAGTGGGATTATCACTGTTGTGTCTAAGTTGCACTGCAGGGCGGAGTGACTCAGAGAACTATGTAAAACTTCACTGCCTTTTAATTAGGGCTGCCAGGTGTAGTGACTAAAAACCACATACCCACTTTTTGTAAGTTACCGTAGTCTTTTAAATATATTATTGGTATATATTTTTGCTAAAATGTGCTACAGGACAGCTGTGGCTACGTATGTAGTTTACCACTACCAGAGCGAATGAATAATGGATCCACTGTAAATGTTTTGAGTTTGTGTTCATAGAAAAGGGCTATATAAATCTAATATATTGTTAACATTATTAATTTCTATCCATTTTCTAGCAGTAGCATTATGTCCCTTTGTAAAGCCATTGCACAAAGTGGTTTTTACAAAATTATCATATTTGTAGGTGCTGAGTGGTGTTACTTTACAGCAAAATTCTACTGATAATTGACTGCAAACGGAAACAAATGATGCAAAAAAAAAGGACCGTTCACAAAATACACAGACACACATCCTCTAGGGTTATATCAGAGTAAACTCCTACTTGTCTTTCTCCTCAGGGAATCAAAGCGGATGGAGGAAAGCCTTAAGTTTATTGGTTAATGCTAACTGCCTTCACATCTCTGTTTGTTCTCTCCTCACTCCCATCTCTCCCTCATCCTCTTTATTCCTCCCTGAAGACCAAAGCCATCAACAGGAAGCAGCCAGTACGCTACCAGATGGACAACTATGAGCACCCGACCAGGCGACAGATGAGACCCACAGAGACAGAGGATGTGGCTGTAAAGGTCAGAGTCAAAGTTCACATGTTGAGGGCCGGTTGAAGGGCATAAAGGTTGGATAAGCATCACAGAATTCAAGAATATGAAAGCACAAGGTTAAAAGTTTAAAAGCTCAACACAGATGCTTGTCATATATAACAGAATAAGACATTTTAGAAAATATGACTTAAACATAACAAAAGAAACCATATCTCAATTTATGAAAATATTGGAGGTGTTCAGTGGCAACTGAAGCTTTCTGATGTCACATGACATTATACTTTTTGTGTTGAGATTTGTAAGATCACATCAAGCATGACACTTTTCATGAATATTAAGTGTCAATTCATTTAACAAATGTGATACACACACATGCTTGATACGCAACCATGTTCAACTTTTAGAAAAATCAGTGAAAAAACACAATTATTATGCTGATGTGGGATGAATTTTAACATGTAAATATTTTCTTTCAGTTGGGATCATTATCACTTAGATACATAATATTACCAATTATTTAACTCCACTGCTATTTCATATTTTGGCTGTTAGTATATCACTGAGTCCATTGTATGTATGTGTGTGTGAGTGTGTGTGTGTTTGTGTATGCTTACATGTTGTGTATCTGTGCGAACGTGTGCATGCTCACTCTGTGTTCACAGGATGTGTAGGATTCACACGAGAATTCATTGCCCCTTACAGGACCCTGTGAACATTTTCTTAGCCCCTCTGTGAAGGCTGCTCTTCCTGTTTCATCCCCATGGAGTGATGCTACTGACCAGACAGTAGTCTCCTAATTACAGCTTGGCTTGTTAGTGAAATTAAGAGCAGGTTTAAGCTCTTCTTTAATTCACCGCATGAGTAAAAATTATGTGGATACCCAAATATGCTTAATGAAATCGGTAATGTTTTAAAGTCTGGGCTCTGAGGTGTGTCCATTGGTAGGTCCTCATTATGTTTAAATGGCACATTGTAGGTTGGCACAATGTGGCAAAATTTGGTACCCATTCTTACGTGGTTGCAAGGCCTGAAAAGATTTTGGTGGGCAAAAGGTCAAAGGTTAATGTCACTGGGATGTAAAGTCTATTTATTTTTATGAACATGTTATCTCATGAATGTCTTGAATACTTTTAAGGATACCTTTAAGTTAGTTAAATGATTAACTGTTTAGATTTTGGTGGTTGAAGGTCAAGGTCACTATGATTTCCCCAGAATATATTTTTGGTCATATCAGCTAGTCATTGAGAAAAGTACAGGGCTCAGCATAAATGTCCACGCGCCCTTTGAAAAGTAAGAGTTAAATCAATATCTCAAAGAACAACATTCTCAAAAATTTGGACAAAACTGAGTTTTATAGAACATTTCCTTTACTCAGAACATGGTAGTCATGATAGTATAACATAGGTGACAAAATCTACAGTTGAATAATGAATACACCCTACAATAAAAACTACTAAACCTAGTATTTTGTGTGGCCCCCATGATTTTTAAGGACATCAAGTGTTTTAGAAATAGAGTGAAGAACTTGGTTACATTGCAGTGCCTATGTTTTTCCATTCTTCAAGAATGACCTCTTTTAGAGCTTGGATACTGGATGGAATGTGCTGCTCAACTTGTCACCCTACAGATCTTCAATTGGGTTCAGATCAGGAGACATACTTGGCCACTCAATCACTTTCATCCTGTTCTTCTTTAGAAATGCAGCAGTGGCTTTACATGTGTCTTTTGGATCTTTGTCATGTTGGAAAAGTGCATGACAACCAAGGCTACGGAGTGATGGTAGTATCTTCTCATTATAGAGCAGTACATCTCTGAATTCATAATCCCATCAATGAAATGCAGCTCTGCGACACCAGCAGCACTCGTGCAGCCCCACATAAGGACCCTGTCAGCAACATGCTTCACTGGAGGCACCAGGCATTTGTCTTTGTACTCCTCACCTTTGCGACACCATAAAGTTTTGAAGCCATCATTTCCAAAAACATTGCTGTACTTACCGGACTATAAGCCGTACCTGAAGCCGCATGTAACTATAAGCCACAGCTGACTTGAAATCGCACCTGACTATAAGCCACAGGTGTCCACGTTTTGACGTGAGATTTACACAGAAATATGGTAAACAGAAAGATTATTTAAACATTTATTTACATACCTTCACTGCTTTTTTCCAAATAGTGCCTGTAACATGGCAGTAAAACATCAGTCCTCTTAATCACCTCTTCCACCTGTCTGTCTCACTTTTGTGCTTCCTGCTAGAGTGCACCCTGGATGCCGGTAGCTCATAAAAATCTATACTCGAGCTGCATCGTTGTATAAGCCGCAGGATTCAAACCAAGAAAAAAGAAGCGGACAACTACCCAGGACTGAGCTGGTTTACGTCCTACTTAAAATACTATGGGGATAAGGAGCAGTGAGAACCACTACCTGCAAAAGTGAAAATGATACTTAAAACTCATTTGTCTTTTCTCTACCTCCTAAAGCTTCGCTTTTAAAGCTTACCATTGGAAACGCTGCAATATTAGTATCCTCATTAATGTTATCTCTGTCCTCTGCATGTTTGTTATTACTGCCTTTCTTCTTCTTCATTCATAAAACTTTACTTTTCTTCGTGGTATTTGTCCAGTATGGTTAATTAAGAGCAACGTCCCTTGGTGGATGGATTCAGAAATTCTCCTTCAAACGCATTTAATGTCAGTATCAGTACTTTATTCCAGTCAGAGTAATGACAACCACAATAAAGCACATTTTCCAAAGGAACTAAGAACTGTAATGCGATTATCAAGAACTCGTATTGATACTCGGTAATAGACAGTACTCAAATGGTAGTACTCGTACTTGTACACAGTTTGGAAAAAAGTGGTATCAGTTCATCCCTATATATAACACAATACAGTTGTTTGTAGTATGTTTGTATTTTCACAAATTTGTTATAGATTTGTCCAGGTCATTTAATTGTGTTTAAAGAGTATTTGATTCATTGTGGTGCTCAAAAATAACTAACAAAGGGCAGTGTTTCATTTTCATGAGCTTCAGGTATTTTGCAAGAACTCATCTTTATTTAAATGAGTCCCTAATACAATCCCAGATTTCATTATTTCCATATTTGACTCCTTTTCATATTCCTCTCCTTTTAGCTACTATGTGATCTGGCTTGTTTTTTGTGTTTTCTCAATGCTCACATAAACCTGGCGTTTCTGATTTGTTTATTAATTATGAGGCTAATGTATAAGTAATTTATTCGCATTTTAAGAGTATTTACTTTAGTCAGTCCAAGAAAGACGTTCTGAAATTGTTAGAACAGGTTTAGTGATATGCTCATATTATTATGCAGTTTCCTCTCAGTCCATGTTGTCTAAACCAAACAAAATAATAAGAACTAATGCTTATACTTTTATCTCTAAGAAGCCTTTTGGCATCTGTGGGGAGAACTGTGGAGGAAAGGCTGGGGGGTTTGTTAGATTAAAAAAATATAAAACAAACAAATAATGCAACAGATGGGAGGAATGTAAACATAGGCCTAGCAGGAAGCCGGGTGATAGATCACTAAACAGGGATTAGATATGAAGCACTGTTGTGTTTTTCTGCTGTGCTCTTTTCCATACATTCACCATTACTGCAGTAACAATGTCTTGTGTTTTTTTTGAAGTTTTTTATTTTAGCCTATAATCATACTTTGTACTAGCAAAGAAACCCTCAGAAAATAACACAACTTGTATACATATATAAGCATATATTTGTTTTTATCAGTGAATCCTGTAGATGTGCAGTCAGTCTGCTATATCCCTGTAAAATCTGCCTGCTTCTACATGTTGGTACTAGTAGTGACTTCTGTTTTGCAAAAGTAACCTTTTATGAAATTCCTTCAAATTCTGGAAAGATAATTGTATTTATTTCTACTGTCGTGTTGTGATCTATAACCCTGTACTGTATATTTTAGGATGTGGGACATGAACAAAACCTAAGCAACCCTGAAGTAAAAAGAAAGTGTGAAGTGATTAGAATTGTGAGGAAAATAAAATGTAATAGAGCTTTTAGACCATTTCTTGTGGTCATAGGAAGTAGATAATAAACCAGTGAAATACAGGAAGATACATTTTAATGTTATTAAAATTATTCTGTCTTACATTTTTTTGAACAGATGTGATTTTGATCCAGAGCATTGCTATGAGTATGAACAAATATTTAAAAAAAAAAATAAAAAATTGCATCATTAGATGACATTTGACCTGCAGTCACACATACAATGAGCACAGTATGTGTTCTTTCTTGTGTAATACAGTTGTCTCAGGGACATTAGAAAGTTTGTGTTCTCTGGTCGCTTGATACATAACAAGAAGGCTGCACGTACTCATGTGTTGCATAAGAGCTTTTTTTGTGGGAACAGCTAAGAATTAATCATCAGCAATACTTCAAACATGTAATTATCTGAAAAAAACCCCAATACTACAACTTCTGTATTTTTTTTCTCATTTTGTGTAGGTGACCAATGGATGCTTCACATGGGGAAGCAACCTGTCAACGCTGTCAGATATCAACATCCGCATCCCCACAGGTCAGCCTATACATCAGATAATAAATGATCTTCTCAGAACCAGCTTCAATATCAACATTCATCAAAACTGGTATAATACTATTAAATAATCAAACGCTTTGGAAGAAATAAGTCTTCTTTCAATCTGTATATCCCCTAAATACAGTTTGTGAAGATTTGTCATGATCAGTATTATTGTTGTGATATGAATCTGAAGTAGGATTGTTTATTAAGGAGGATGTGATGCAGTCTTGTGTGGGCTTGATTGCGATTGATGCATATGACTGTTGAGTCAAAATAATGTTGATTTTTGTCAATTGTGATGATATGATTCTTGGCTAAAAATTGTCACACAGACACATACACACACACACACATACACACAAGTCCAATAATTTTTTTGTTGAACTTGTACTGTGGACTTTTGCTTTGATTATGATTCACCATAGTATAATTTATCCCCTCTTGGGCTAATGCACAATAAATGTAATGTAATGTGTTTTCTCCCATATTTGTATTTGTTTTATAGTCATATTCTTTTATTGATGGGAGACTTGGAGCACTTCATAAAGTCTTCTCCAGCAGATCTTAGAAACAGTCTTTTTGCTCTGTAGCAAATTGTGGATCAGTGTTGAAGATGTTGTTGCAGATGAAACTAATTAGTCACTGCGGTAATTATCCAATGGATGGCTCTTGCCATTGTTACTAGGACAAATTCAGGTGGTGACTCTTTTGGCTAAACAATGTATTAATGCCAATGTTAGCTCTACCTAAATAAACCAAATGAAAGTAGATTAACACTAAATGTTTTTTTTTTTTACAACTCTATTTCCATTAATGGTAAATTGGTAAAAAAAAAAAAAAAAAGATTAACTACTTTGCTGATATTGTAATTTGCCAGAGAAAGAACATCAACTGTGCAGGCACATTAATAGAAAATGTTTGTTAGTCAGCTTTCATTTGAGATTTGAATGAAAAACACTCATGAACAGTAGACTTACAGGCACTTAAAGCTGTGTGAGCTAACTGTTGTAATTTTAGAAGCATAATCAGCTGTTCTCTTCTGGTGTTGCAAAGACCACCAGCACGGGTGCCAGAGTTATTATAATGTGTATTAATCGCTGTGACTTGGTAGGTTGAGTCTGAAAGTTATACATTTTCTTTCAAAGACAATCTCAGAAGTGTCATATCTAAGAATCTCCCTTAGATTCTCAGAGCACTATGGAAATGGAAATGAAACGGATATGTGAGATTATTACAGTTGTGCTGCACTACGTCAGTGAAATACCAAGTGTCAGGGGAGGGAGTCATGCTGAAGACGCTGCCAGCAGATGGGTTGTGTAATGTATCATGCATACACTTGCAACTTCCCTTGGGAAGTGACTTCCTTGGTATCCCAGTCATACTACTACTAAGATAAACAGGATTTGTTGATCTGCCAAGCTCTGATGTGTGACTTTTTTCAGAGAAACAGAAGTTTCTCTCTTTATGGGAACCAGTATCTGATCTTTTAGATCTTTTATTGGAGACCTTTTTTTGCCTGACCATTCTTATGGACCATTTTAGTGTTTCGCATGAGTACGGTTTAGAGCAAAGTCGGTGGGGTCAAGTGTACAGTCCTTCATTTGGGTTGATGAACACATGGTTAACCCAAACTCCTCTGTCTGTTCAGGTCAGCTGACAATGATTGTGGGCCAGGTGGGTTGTGGTAAATCTTCCCTGTTGCTGGCCATGCTGGGAGAGATGCAGGCCATGGATGGAAAAGTCTTCTGGAGCAAGTAAGATATGATAACAACTCAAGAAACCTAGATGTACTATAGTTTATGTCACCTGCCATTATTTCTAAGATACTCAATATATATGTAATTTTGCAAGTTAATGTTTGTTTACACTTAAGGCTTTCATATATAGATATGTTCATTATGTAATTGAAAATATTTTTTCAGTTGTGGCATTTGATATATTATATATTATATATTATATATTTGATATATTATATATTATATATTTGATATATATTTTATCTAATATGTTTATCTTGAAAACTGGCGACTCTTCCAGTGTGTACCCCACCTTCGTCCATAGGTAGCTGGGGTAGGCTCCAGTACCACCTGCACCCCTAGTGAGGGTAAAGCAGGTTCAGAAGATACATGAATGTTTATCTTGGAAATATCTTTGTATTTCTTAGTCAAAAATCCCATATGTTTCTGGTTTTGCTGAAAGAGGCTTGGGCAGAACTGCCTGACAGGAACAAATTATGTGTCATTTTGCATCAGTTGTTTATGAACAATAAGATTTAATTTCCTGCTCTGATGGTTCTAATATAATTAAATGACTGTTTTGTTAATTTAATAATTATTTCTATCTCACTCCAAAGGCTTTAATTCACATAGTTATTGATGAAGAACTCAAAGTCATATTTTCGACATTTGTAAAGAAGACATTTTGTCTGAGTTGAATGCTCCTCAGTTACTTATAATTGGACTTTTGAATCAGAAGTTGTAGATTATTCATTTTCATAAATTCTTTACATGTTTACTATCTATGTAAAATCTCAACACAATATGAAATTAGATTTCTGCTGCAGGAGATACCAGTAGTTAGTTATCATAGTTCCAGTTAAAGATTTAGACACACCTGAACTCAATTGCACTCAACAAAACTGTGTAAACAAAGCAAAAGTGTAGGGATGCTAAAAATTCAGGTCAAGTAGCCACCTTCTGTTTTGAAAACAGTTTCATACAGTCTTGACTGTAAACCATAATAGTTTGATCTTAACCTTTAATGGACTTTGTGACTGTGCTTAATCTTTCAGAGGTCACAGTTTTCTGGATTGACGAACTGTTGATTCTCTTGAAATAGTTGAGCTGTTTGTGCTGTAATGTGGATTAATATAGCCCTCAAAAAGCACTGTTTGATGTTTACTGACAGTCACTATACATCATTTCAACACAACTCACAAGCAATGTTTCTCAAATGCATTTAGAAAGTCGAATGTTCCACTAAATGACTTTCGACAAGATACTTGTCAATTGAAAACTTTGAATCATGAAGTTTTAAAGAAAAGCACAGTGATGTTCAAGTATTTTAATCACTCTATAATTCAAAGTGTTTATTTTTGCACTATTGATGTCTTCAGTATAGTTCAATATCGTTGAAAGTTATAGAAACAATGAAATGTATTGTTTTTTGCTGAAAGCTCAAGTTCTTATTGTTCCATCTACTGTAAGTTGGCTTTTTGAACTATTTATTAACACTTTTTGAAGGTGCCATAATTAGATGTATGATGAAGGTACGGATGTCTGTGTTGCTCACAGCTGTTTTATTTCATGCTAAAAAACAGAACCTCTTATGATAACAAAGAGGCACTTAAAAAGTCTGTGGTACTGGAGATGAACAGTACTGTAAGAAATTCATAAGAGTGCTGGACACTAACCTTTACTGTGCAAGTGTGTTTATGAGCACGTCTGGACCTCTTCTTGTGTGACTGCTTATAAACATGAATGTACCTGTGTGTGTGTGTGTGTGGTATCTCTTCCTTTACTTCCTGCCTTCTTGCCACATCAGGCTGCCTGATTGTGAGGTGGTCCACGATTGGAACATCAGGTACTTCATCTCTGCTCTCTGCTTTGTCCATAACAATTGAGCTGATTGGTCTCCATGTTATTTAAACACTATGTTTAGCTAGCTTATACTCATGTAGTGCTAACAATGCACAATACAGTAATATGGTCTTGGACAGATGGAAAGTGTTACATTTACATTATGGTGACATAAACCTTCAATGGATTTTAAAGCTAATCACAAGCCATCGGAACCCTGATAAAATACCCTGTTTTTTTTTATATACAGCCAACAAATACCTTGAGAAATCTGGCATCAATGTGATGAAAAATAACTGCAACATCCATTAACATGAGAGGGGTCATGGTCATGCTGTCATACTCAAACCACAGAGCAGGTTGACTGCTAGTTACTCCCAAACAAGCATGGATGCACAAACTGATGATGTTACAATTTACTAGTGGCTGTAGCCACTCTTTTACACATTTATTCACACAACAGCAATAGATGTTTATGTATGCATCATACATAAACATCTCTTGTTTTAATCCCATTAAATGATCAAGTATCGTTTTTCAAAGAGGGCAGAAGAATTTCCTGGGAAGTACTCATGATGGATGGGGCGTGAGAAGACCCTGCTGTAGACTTAATGTGATTAGATAAAACAAGATAAGCTAAGTTTTACAAGATTAATTCAATAAGAGCATTCACAACCAAATTTATTCAGTCTTCCCACATTAAGTAGTGTAATGACACATTCCAAATTTTGACTCATAACTTTGTTCAGTGCATGTTTAAAGCCTCAAACAGTGATGTCTTTTCAAATATTGCAATTTTTATTTGACAATGAAAAAGAAGTGACAGGAACTCAGATCATATGCAGCAGGTGTGATATGCAGCAGGTCTCCTCTGTGAACAACCCCAAAACTGACTGATCACACTTAACTACTGTTAAGTGTTACTTTTTTTTTTTTTTTTACCAGCGTTGATATGTCATTTAACCTATTGGCTTTGTTCAGTGTGACACGTTCTATCTGTCCTGAGTAGTGAAACACAGGCAAAAGCATTTCAACACCAAGCACTTTAAAAATGCTCAGCACATTGACCAGCATGTCAATGTAGCCAGTAAGTGATGAGACAGACCTGTTGTCAGCTGCACAGATGCAACACTTCTAATACGAGAGTGGTTTTATCTTTTCCAGCCTCTTAATGAAACTTATCAACACAACATTATAGACATTATTAGTTCTACATTTATAGACGGTTTCACAATTAATAGATCACGGTTATCAATCTATATAAAAAAATTGCACTTCACTCATAATTTACATATTGTTTAAACAATGTTCTCTTGTAAAACCACTTTCAGTTTTAAACTTGGAACTTATGTTTAGACTAGATGGCACTCTTTCTTGGTAGAGCCACATTTTATATATCTCTGATCACTTAGTCCAACTGCAAGTCATATCAGGTCATATCCAGCAGTCAGGGCATCACTATGACATAAACATACACCCTTACACATAAAATATCAGACATCATTGTTAGAAAAGTCACCAAACCTAATTATGACATACAGGCAGTGACCACATCACTTACATGGTGCTTTACTGGGTGGGAAGGTTAATTTGATTAACAGTTGGCAGGCTAACAACATTTGTTCATTGTCCAGATTTTGGCATAGAGACACATTTGTCTTTATCTTCTTTCTTCTTCCTTGTCTTTTTTCTTTTTCCATGTTGACTGAGTCTTATTTAAATGTCCCTCTTCTGCTTTGTCTCTTTCCTCTGTCTGATTCTTTATCACATGTTTTTGTTTAGACACAGATGTGAACACTTCTGATTATAATAGGCTTATTCTAACATACTGACATGACTTTGACAGTTGGTCAGAGACAGAGGAGTCTGATGAAGACATCAGGAGGTATAGGTTTTCTTCTGATCTCGTGCTTCATTTATTCAGATCTGGAGTGTCCCCCTCAGCCCTTCTTCACCTCTCATTTACCGTCTCCTGCTTCTCATTTCTTTTAACTCCATTTTTCATCTCTTTTTGCCCTTCTCAGAAGAAAGTACTGGATATACTGCACAGAAAAAAGAATGCAAAGAATTTGTTGCAATATTTCAGGCTGTCTTGTCCATGAACACATACATGAACAACTTAAATGTAAGTCTAACATGTACTTTGCTAGTAATTGATTCTTTTTAAATATACTGCATCTATTCTGTAGATTGCACATAATGAAAGTTAGCCTTCATAGTATTTATTTTAGTATAATGTTGTGTATTGTAAGAGTTTGTTTGCATACTTACACACTTTTGCAATACTATGTTATTGTAAACTCACATCATAAAGCTAAATTAGTCAGAATATCTAAATGCATACATCCATTCTGTTGCTCTCTCCTCTGTCCAAATCAAAAGATTAACCACAAAGATAGATTAACCTAATGGTATTTTATGCTATTGTGAAAAAGTTAAGCCACTTTTGCATGCCTCCTTATCGAGAGATAGAGTAGAGCAGTGGAGTACATTACAGGCTGCTTCTGAAAAGCAGTTGATAAGTACAGCCATATTTATCTCCCTCTCCTTTTGAAATCACCTGTGATGAGCCATTTTCTTGACAAGTAGATACAGAAGTTTTGTGTCCTCACAGATTACTTGACGTACAACATGCATTACAATATTATAGGTAATTATGCATCAAAAAACTATCAAGCACTGCAGCTTTAATAATACTTATTTAGCTATTTGTTAAATGTACACCTCATTGCATCATTCAACCCAAACTGACATGTTTCAAATACTCCTGCAGCAGGATGTAATAATGTATGTGTTCAAGAACAACTGTATCAGCCCTTGGAGTGTACTGTCTTCTGGCCATCTACCTCTCCTTCCATTTATGTGATCATCGGGTTTGTGTTTTACAGTCCTGGAGTGGTGTTTGCTTTGAAAGCTGGGAGTCTCTGGTTTTACTCGAATGTGCAATTAAAATATACATTCACAAGAAGTAACTACTGATGCATGTTATAATCTTTAACCATTTATGAGCCTCATAGAAAAACAATACTCCAGGGAGTCCATTGATATCTCTAGAAAGCAGAGTCGTTCACAGTGATATTTTCAGTAGGTTGTTTTATAGATATAATTTGAAAGTTTTCAGTAATCCTGCATTATAGGAAATAATTAAGAATTAAACGGCAAAAGACAAGATACAAGGTTAAACATTGGCTAATTCTGAGCCAGATTTTCTTAAACTGATGAACAGACTCAGGTAAGATAAACAGTTTAGACTCCCAGCAAAGTGCTTCAGTATATTTGTCCTTGTTTTTATTGATGGTTGTGCTGCTTTATCTTGTGGTGTTGTTGATTTTGTTGTTGCTGTTGTTGATCTAGTGCAATTCATCTTTAACCCTATCCATGGTCCATATTTATTTCTTAAAACATGATAAAAAATTAATGTTGCAGTGGAGTTTGGTGAAACGTAATCCTTCCTCTCCGCTATTTTTTTTTTTTTTTTTTTTTGGGTAGCACTTTCATAAAGCTACTTGGACCAGGAATACTGATCTTAATATATGCATGAATATGTGTACTATTTATAAGACTGTTTCCCTTCAAATGATTGGTAGATATAACAACTTGGTTTAGTAAATGACATTTTGGGATAAATGAGAAATCCATAATGGATACACTGCTATAAAATGTTCAATTGCAAATCAAGGGCTTTTGTTGATCAACAAAACTGTCAGAAATATTAGGAACAATTTCATGTCATATGGTCTCCTAACATGAGAAGAGAAGGTCGTGAGGTAAATGTGCCCTTTGTCAGTTCCTAATAGCAGGTTGTAAATATTCCTAATACAGGAAGGTCCTATTGTCAGTGTTGTTTTCAATCTTTTTTTCATTTTTTTTTTCCCCCTGGGTGAAACATTCTTATAAAATGTGATCATAATGTTAAAGTAAAACTACAGTAAAGGTAACATCTGGTGGATTACAACACACTGACTTTGCAATGACTCTGTTGTTTCAAAGGGAATTCAGAAAGATGATGTAGATCAGTACTCCTGCTCTTTAAGGCTTTATGAACATGGGACATATGGTTCTTACCTGTCTCTATGCCTGTATTTCCTGTAATGTACCCAGCAAGAACAGATATTCTGTGGCCTATGCTGCTCAAAAGTCGTGGCTGCTCAATGCAACAGTGGAAGAAAACATCACCTTCGGAAGCCCTTTCAACAAACAGAGGTAAAAACGTTTGATGCTACTTTTAGTAACAACACTTTGGTGTCTTTTGAGTTTGTCTTTGATGGTTGTTGTTGTATTTCTCAGATACAAGGCAGTGATTGATGCCTGTTCTCTGCAGCCAGATATCGATCTGTTGCCTTTTGGAGATCAAACTGAGATCGGAGAACGGGTGAGTACATGTAATGATTTAAGACTAAATCCAAGATTGGCAAGTATGACACAGATCAGTTGACTTCGTAGTTTCCACTAAATATGGAGTTTAGATGTTGTACAGAGAGCACAGATGTGGACTTAAATTGTATTTTGAAGTTGATGTTCTGTATTTCATAATCTCTTATTGGGTTTTAGGGGATCAACCTAAGTGGAGGCCAGAGGCAGAGGATTTGTGTGGCCAGAGCTCTCTACCAGAACACCAACATTGTCTTCTTGGTGAGCTGGCTTTACAATGTGAAACTAAATAACTTATTTTTTAATTTCATATTTTAAGGAAGGGATCTTCATGATAATGGCTATGTTAATACTTAGATTGGCTGATTTATTTATATATTTTGTTAGTTGAGTTCTTTGCACATTTTAATTGAAAAATAAGTTTCCCATCGTATTACTGGAAAAGAACAGGACTAAGTTTACATCTGGAGGTCTTCATAATTGAGTGTACATGTACATGTTTGCTTTTGGGATGAGGAGGTGTCCATCATACTCTTCTCTCGCAGCTTTGCTGTCATGTTTATTTTTCCAAGTTGATGTGCAGTTTCCTGGTGCTACCACAGCTTTTAATTGGCTGTGAGGCATACATTCTGTATTAAACATGATTGCAGACATTCTTTTACACATGCATCACACCTTGTAATGTCTAGAGTAGATAAAAGTGTAATTTGCAGAAGTGTAATGTATATTTAGGAGAGTTTGAATATTTTCTTTCACATTATTTTACTATCAAAGTGCAGCCTCTTGGGCCAGGTTTTATATCTGATCTCAGGATTGGACTATACGTCATACACTCTCATCATGAAATGTATCACATAATTATGAACAGGACTCAGTGGAGTCACTATAGCACACAGTCTAATGGCATTAATGGAACAAAGCTTGACAGTTGTTGTTATAGTGAATACTTTACATGTGGCTTAATGTACTGTAGTACTGTAGTAAGACAACAGTACTCTGACAAATATATATTAAACTTTAAAGTCACAGCAATCAGCTGATGTTGTTAAAAAGTTGATAGTTAATGAGTTTGCAACAAGACATGCTTGTCTTAAACAAGGAAACTTTAATGGATTTGATATTTTCAGCTTTGGTCATTTCTCATCAGGTAAAATTTATGTAGAACACAATGATATGAACGTAATATGAATGATCAAAATGTGTGAATGATTTTACAGTATATTGAGTTTTGCATGGCTTGCATATGGCTTTGACTATACAGCACCCTGTAGAGCTGTTGGGTAGAGGTGTTTTTCATTTAAGCTGGACTGTAAATAATTTCTCTGAAAATTGCAGTAACCATTATTTATTGTTCTGTCTTTTCCTCATAAAGAATTACTTATATATTTTGTAATAATCTGTTCATCTTTATGATCCAGTTAATTACATATTGTTTACTTCACCCATCTTTACTCCACATTTTATAGGATGATCCATTCTCTGCACTTGACATTCATCTCAGTGATCACCTAATGCAGGAGGGAATCCTCAAGTTTCTGCAGGATGATAAACGGACTGTAGTGCTGGTCACCCACAAACTGCAGTACCTAATACATGCCGACTGGGTAAGAACCTGGAACCATTATAAAATACCACATGCAAGTTGTAGGCAGTACTACAATTTACCTGAGATGATTCCAAGTTATGACTATTTAATCACTGTATTTTAATGTTGTCTAAAGGGTCATTTCTCTTTTATGTCTTTCCCAGATCATAGCTATGAAGGATGGTTCTGTGCTGAGGGAGGGGACACTTAAGGACATTCAGATTCATGACACTGAGCTTTATGATCACTGGAAAACCCTGATGAACAGACAGGACCATGAGTTGGAAAAGGTAGTGGTAAATAGTTTGGAAGGGGTAAAAAAAAAAAAAAAACAGTATTTCCTCCAAATATAGTGCACATGCCAGAGATGTACATGGAAGTATTTAATGTTACACTTCTGTTGTGACCCGCTGTGTGTCTGATTGTAGGACATTCAGCAGGACAGTCAGACAACACTAGAGAGGAAGACGCTGAGGAGGGCTTTCTATTCCAGAGAGGCCAAGAATCAAATAGATGATGAAGATGAAGGTACCACACTGTCTTAATGCTACATTTCATTTGTGATTTCTGGTGAGCGTAAAGAGTAATAATGTTGGATTTTATATTTACCCCCATCAGAGGAAGAAGAGGAGGAGGAAGAAGATGACAACTTGTCCACAACCACAATCAGGCGTTCAAAAATCCCCTGGAAGGTAATCTGTCTTAACCACCTACACCAGGGGTGTCAAACATGCAGCCCGGGGCCCAAAACCGGCCCACCGAGGGGTCCAATGCAGCTCGCAGGATGAATTTGTGAATTAACTCATTTTAGTTCAGGTGTCAGATACAGACCAATGTGATCTCAAGTAAAATAATAACATGATAATATATAAATAATGACAAGTACTAATTTTCTTTTTGGACTAATGCGTAAAAATATCACTAATAACATTGCACTATGAAAATATTTATATTTAAAACTATCCTTTAACAGTAAAATGTGAATAAGGTAAAATGTCTAAGGGGTCATCCATTTTTTTTCAACATCTTCAAGAGTGTACAAAACGTACTCTTTCAAAATAAATAATTAATTCGTTTAATTAATTTCAGTTGTACTAATGGCCTCACTTTAGCATCTTGGAAAGGCATTGCATCTTTTTCTGTTGTATTGATATTTTTCCTTTTTTCTTCCTCCTCATCCTAGATCTGCTGGTGTTACCTCTCCTCTGGTGGATTCTTCATGGTTTTCATGATGATCTCCTCTAAACTTCTCAAACATTCTGTCATTGTTGCTATTGACTACTGGTTGGCTGTCTGGACCTCTTCTAAAACCAATCAGAGTGATGAGACAGGAATGAACTTGTCCAGTGAAACCACAAATATGACACAACCAACTTCTGCTACTTTAACTGCTGAGGTACACTATCACTGCCACAAGCTTTTTTTCTGTCACTGTAGACAATTTGAAAACATGTGCAGAAACATGGAAGACTGAATGCAATTTTACCCAAGCAACCATAACTGTATATCTTCACACGCCTTTTTGTACATTGTGTGTCCAACAGAATGACTACTATCTGCCTGTTTTTATCATATTGTGTGCGGCCGGAATCACTTTATGCCTCATCACCTCTCTGACTGTGGAGTTTCTGGGCCTTTCTGCAGCCACCAACCTGCACCACAACTTGCTCAACAAGATCATCCATGCTCCCATTAGGTAAAAAGCAACACACATATCTTACACAATTGAATGTAACGGTTCATTGTAGTTAAATTTTACTTGTTAAAATGCTGAAACTACACATGATCTCATGGTTTTTATAAACACTATGAAAGATCAAGGTGATTTGCATGATGAAAAACAGAGACAACAGTCTCTGCACAATAGCTTAATAATGCTGGTAACTTTGTGGCATTTCAATGAGACACAGTATTTTTAGTCCAATCAGTGGCGTTCATCCGTAAACAGTTTTTCCAAGACTTCTTCTCTGAAACCGTCAATCAGAATTACTTCATATTTGTTGTAGACCATCTTTGGGGCAAGGTCTACCAAGTTTGTTCAAACAATTGGGAAATATTGATTTTTGATTTTTTTTTTTTATGAATTTCTGAATTAAAAAAAAAAAAAATCCCCAATGGTTTAAAATGAAACACATTTCAAAGTGCTATAACTGAAACACCCCACTGTTTTAAAATAAAAAAAATTCCAACATACTAGTTTGTATGTCTTGTCTGTCTGTACTTATTTATTTAGATGTCAGAACTAAAAATGCATGCTTTCATGCTTTGCTTTTTGCTCACTCTTCAGATTCTTTGACATTACTCCCCTGGGACAAATCCTCAACAGATTCTCAGCTGATACTAACATCATTGACCAGGTAAGCAGATGAATACAATGAGTTGGTATGGTTTTCGGTTTTCCTTTCATTATTGTCTCACTTTTAGAAGCAGAAAACGTTCAGCATACCGGTAAAGTCATGGAGGAATTTTTGAGATATTACTGCTTCAGTCACTCTGGCTTCCTCTCCTTTTTTTTCCAGCATATTCCTCCGACACTGGAGTCTTTGACAAGAGCTACGTTGCTTTGCTTGTCAGCTATCGGAGTCATATCTTCCATCACTCCACTCTTTGTCATTGCCTTACTTCCTCTGGCAGTGGCTTTCTACTTTATACAGAAATACTTCAGAGTTGCCTCCAAGTGAGTGTTAACCCATGCTTTTTAAATGTATATTTATATATCCATGGACCATTCCTGGAATTCTCTGCTGACGCTAAATCATGTTTTGTGGTTAGCTGCTGGCAGACTCACAGTTTTCATCAATAAGATTAACATAAAAGAACTATTGTTTAGTGTTCACATGTATCATCAGAGAATCATTTAACTGACAATACAGGACAGGGGAGATCCAGGCAAGACACTTAATGCTGTAATATTGAAATAGACTTAGCACTGAAACAGAAATGAACAGAATGCAGCTGTGGTCAGATGCCATAGTTGATCTGTAATCAGGCATTGAGCTGTACAACAGCATATATCTTCAGCTGCTACTGGTGAATTTTATTTATTTTTTTCTGATAGGCAGCAAATAAATGGGAGTGCATCCTCAATACTTACACAGACAAATTACAATAACATCAAAATTATTTGTTAATGCATTTTCTCAGGGACCTCCAGGACCTTGATGATTCCACCCAGCTTCCTCTGCTCTGCCACTTCTCTGAAACTGCGGAAGGTCTCACCACCATCAGAGCGTTCAGGTACAAAAACGCTAAACATTCATTTTGGAGACACTTTTCAGTCAGCTGTCTGAAAACAGAAATAGTTTTAATTTTAATTTGTCAAATTTTTTAATATATATTTGTCCGGACGCTTTAGAAAAGTAATCCATGCCAAATTCAGTAAGATACAGTTTCTGTGTGTCAAATAAATATTTCATCTACATTTATTAAAAAAACAAAAAAAAAACAAAAAAAAAAAAACAGATAGCACACATAATTTACAAATACCTTATATTAAATGATCCAGATACATTTTTTGTGGTCAAAAGTGAATCTGGAGAACCCAGCTGATATCTGTAGGAAAGCAAGAGTAGAAGTTCTTGTATTTATTGTAATATTGTGCAAAGCCACAGTATCATCATGTTTTTCTGTCTTCACCCTCTTTCCCATCATTGGTTTCATCCAACATTCAACAGCTCTCACGGTTTTTTTCTCCTCTTTTCCCTGAGGGCATCCTCTACTCACGCACACACTTTGCATTTCCTTGTGTTTAGAGGACATTGCATTGACCTACATCAATATTCTGAAGACCAGGAACCTGAAGCTTAAACCTTAAACCTTAATGGACCTCTGACCTTAAAATAAATCCTACTTCAATTTCGCCCCCATGAAGTGTCAGAGTCCTTTGTGAACATTATGAAGTCCCCTTACTGTAAGAAATACAGAACAAAACAGACACATGCACACACACACACATGCACACACACACACAAAATGAATCTGTTGAGACAGATTCTTGGCAATCAGGCGATAGTTCCCATTATCATTACCCACTGGTCTCCTGCTGAACCAACTGAAATGAGAGTGATTTAGAGCTGGATTCAGTAAAGACATTAAACCCAACTGACAGAAAACCAAACTTTCGTCTATCTTTTATTTCTATATTCACTATTTGAGCTCATGTCGACTTTTATTACACCCCCAAACGCCCACAGGGCAGCGGTGTATTAAAAGTCTATGTAATATATAGTAATACCAGGAATTTGGTCCATCCAAGATATTTGTCCAACCGACTATTCATCCAATTCTTTTCAAATTTGACACACATTTTCTTTACCACAAGGAGAAGTGCAGTGCACAGTTTCATGGATGAATTTCAGTTTTTGGATTTTTATGAATTTTTGAAATTTTGAAAAAACAAATTGAGGCTATTGAGACTATTCACTCAATTCAGCAGACTGACAGAGTGAGATCAGATTGCAATTTAAGACTTAAGCAGAATAATGTTTGTCTATGTTTGACTGAACTACCCAAAGAGGTAGTTTACAATTATCTGTAAATTCTGGATTAATCCTTGACTAGACAGGATATCAGTGAGCAGGAGGGGCAAAGTGTTGTGTGGTGTGGGGGGATATTACTAAGCACTGCTTATTTTTTGACTTGTTTTAAATGGAGGTTGTGGTCAACAGTGGAAAAAATATACAATTTCAGGAACATAGTTTTGTTCTGAGTATGGAAGAATGGAAATGCACTGTTTGATTAAATGTTTGTTTTTTTAGACATGAGGCTCGCTTCAAACAACGCATGCTGGAGCTGACAGACACAAATAACACAGCCTATCTGTTCCTGTCAGCTGCTAATCGTTGGCTTGAAGTCAGAACGGTGAGAAACAATTTCATATTACATCTGACATGGCAAATTATTGATTTTTAAACTGTTTTTCATATACAAACCACAGCTGTATTTTTAATTATTACATATTACACACAGTACACTGAAATATCACATATTTTAGTTTAAAAAAAAACATCAAACATCATCAGACCTTTAGTGACCAGACATTCCAAATAGATTTGCAAAAATGAAAGTTAAAATCTTTCTACAGTGAAGGAATATTGTTAAGTCTTTTTTAATCTCTATGTAGGACTACCTTGGAGCAGTGATTGTTCTGACAGCAGCAGGAGCCTCCATATGGAGTTCATTGACCTCTAGTGGTTTGGTGGGCCTCGGCCTCACCTACGCTCTCACAGTGAGTTATTGTTCATACACAAAGACTGGGAGGACTAAGAATCATGAAGATTCCTAGTTAATTTGACAATATTCTTCCCCATTGGTTTAAAATGGTTGTGGGTTAGTCATAAGTGTATTGGCATGAAATTAAAAAAGTTACCTCCCATGATGCCTCTGTACAGGTGACCAATTACCTGAACTGGGTTGTGAGGAATCTGGCAGACCTAGAGGTCCAGATGGCAGCTGTGAAGAAGGTCAACAGCTTCCTAAGCACAGAGTCAGAGAATTACGAAGGATCTATGGGTAACTCACTTCTTTTTACCAGTATATACTGTACAAATAAATCCTTGTGAAGATTGCATAGTTATGTATATTCAGACCTGTCAGTTTTCACAAATTACCCTCAAAGTGTTGCTTCAAGGGTATGGTGCTACTAATCACATGGATATTATTCTGTCCAGGGTGAAAATGCAAGACAGTATGGGAAAAACAACCCTGTTTGAAAACTTTCTTGCATTTATATATTTTATATTGATATATTGAGTCCAGAAGCAGTTTATTGGATATGCTGTTGCTATGATGAAATACAAATGCTGCTGGAATTCATTCCTGGCAAAAACATTTGTAACACTTATCTTTATTCAGTTGTGATTTAATTGAGCTAGTGCCATTGAGATTGCAAATCTATTTTTATAACAACACAAAGTCTGGAAAACAATGTCAGGTAAATAAAAAGATGCATTTAACATGAGATAATATACTGTGAACAAAATCTACACCTTATCTTATCTTGTCTTTGTGCAAAAAATTAAATATTTTTTCCAAAGGAGCTTTTACCAACTTCAATCATCAATCTTTGGCAAGGATCCAATAAATCTGTTCAAAAGAAAAAAAAGACCTAAAAATAAAGCACAGGATTGAAGTTCAAGGACATATTTCCTGTTATCAGCTTTCTCTTTTAACCTGATCTTTTACAATAAGCAGTCCACAAAACTATGCACAATTCCCAAAGCTGGAAGAGAATGATTCTTCTTCCCTGACATCATGGAAGCTTCAAGTAAGTTGATAAAAGTATAAAATCGTTTATAGTTGGGGAGGATTACACTATATCTGCGTGCAGCAGAACAGTGAAAAACATTTCTGTTATCTATTTGATTTATTTTCAGAGCTAATAAAATGAATAACGGGCATAAAGACACAGCTGTGTTCCAATACTTTTATACACACAACATGCATAATTTCAGTCCTGTCTTCTTCTTACTTTGGTGGTTTCTGTGTGATGGAATCCTTTAAGTGGTACAAATTTTCACATTTCCAAAGAGGTTTCTGTGTATGTAAATCAGGGCTACTTAAATAGCTAATCAATAATGTTAGTTTATACTTCACACTTTTAAGATATAAAATTATGATTCTCTGGTTGTGATGTTAGTGGAAAATCCAGCACTTTAATAGGGAAATTCTACCACTATATATGTACAGTGTTATGACTTAGTCCATATGCTCTACATGTTCATGTTTACACCAGAGATACACATCTGGCAGGCTCTTAGTGGTCTGTTTTTGTTGCATAAAGCATTTTGTAGAAATTTGTCTTTTATTTGTAAGCCATACTTACAGCAATGAGATGTTATTAAAAGTAATATAAAGGCAGCAAATACAGCTATTGAATAATTAAAATCTCAATATAGTTCATCTCATACTGTAAATGTTGTCATTAAATTGTATTGTTAGGGATTTTATATTTTTATTTGACATCTGAAAAGACATCAAAAAAGTGCAGGAGTCAAAAACATACTTTTAACATTTTAAAATCTAAATGATTTAATATTAACTATACTGTCCTGTTTCTCTCCCTACAGACACTTCTCAGGTACCGGAGAATTGGCCCTATAATGGAGAAATAAAAATCCAGGACCTCTGTGTGCGCTATGATGCCATGCTCAAACCAGTGCTCAAACACGTGAATGCGTACATTGAACCGAGCCAGAAGGTACTTAACAGGATGCTGTGAAGACAGTGGGTGGTGTGTGATATAGACCAGTTGGAGCTATAAAAGACAAAATGTACTACACCGTGACCAAAGACCATTTATGACATTTATATTAACTGACAGCAGTGTTTCTTTTATTATTAAGTGCCTCAAAGTATCCATACATTGCATGCACTTCTCACACTGTTAATGGAAAAGATGGACCTCACATCACACTAGGCTGGTAATGACAGACAAAAGGGAAATGTCATCAAATGACACAAGAGAAGGGTAAAAAAAAAAACATATTAATTTATTACTAATATGATTAAAATCAAAAATCTTTTTATTTTTGTGTTTTCAGCTGTATGAAAGTATAACCATCTTCACCCTCAAGAAAAAACTCGTAAAACTGATGGATTGGATAACCCTGAGGTGTTTGAGGTTATTTTTTTAAAAAACATTGTCACATGTCCAATATCTTTGTGATTGAGTTGTAAAGCTGTAATCTCAAAAGCTCAACCGTTTTAGGGATGTTTTCAAATATGTTTGCAAAGTGTTACATTTACTTGTTATGGTATAAATACATTTTCATTGAGGTGTTTCAGCTGGGTTTGGTGATTTTTCAAGTGGTTGCCAACAGACTCCATTGGCTGTGTTCCCTTTGGAAAGGTTTCAAATATGTTTCTTTAGTGTTTATCCAGGAAGGCATTAGTCTGTCCTTCAGATGGACATGGCAAAATCCAGACAGGTTAGCTTAAATTCCTTCAAAATTCATTTTCACAGTCTTGGTTTTGACATGGAATTGTTCAAGCTGAAAAATACACACCTGCTACATGTCATACAACTGTAATTTTCCTTCTCTAAATATCTGTTTTAGACAAAACCTCAAATAATTTCTTTATAGTAATCATGAAGCAGTGTTAAACAACAAAACTGTAAAGCTGTAAAGATTAGTTGACAGAATCTGCATCACGTATTAATGTAATAATGGGGTCTTCCAAGTAGTTGCAGACAGTTGCCACTATTTATTTATTTATTATTTAAAAAAGGTTTAATCTTATGTGTTACTAGTATTTGCAGCTCAAATTGTTCTGACTGGAATGTAAAAGGGCTTTCGCAGGAGACTGTGAACTTTGTTTAATGTAGATTTACTTTGAAGTCACAGGCCTTTATTAATCTGTGAACTGACACGTACTGACCAAACTCTGTCCACGCGCAGCATGTACCAGCTCCTCTGTTACCACATAGGTGTCTGATTCCTCGCAACAGTGAAACTTCATGAACCATCTCCCTCCTTCTTCTTGTTAGGTGGGAATCTGTGGTCGTACAGGCAGTGGGAAGTCTTCACTGTCGTTGGCCTTTTTCAACATGGTGGACATTTTTGAAGGTTGGTCTGTTTCTTGTCACACAGTACAGACAAAGAAAGGGAGAGATATGACATGATTTTTCCACCTCTTTCATCTTTGCTCCCCCCCTCTCTCTTTTAATTTTTTTTTTGGCTTTCAGTCTTCAGTGTTTTACTGTCAGTGTACTTTCCTGGAGTAGCTCTTGACCTATGTCATTCTGTCTTTGAATTGTCATGTTATTCTCTAGTCACTTCTGATCCACAGAAAAGACAGATGAGACATATAGTCTTTATTAATTGTTTTTTCCTTTATAATAAATCTAAAACATTCAAGAGCCAGTTGGTTCAACAGTCCTGGTTAGGACATGGTTATTTGTTCCATTTTCATTTTACTGAGAAATTGCACAGTGAATTCCACTCATGTGTGCCTTCAATCTGTCCAGTCACCCAATGACATGTGGAAAGTTACTTTGTGAGTTAGACAGTTCAGGGTTCTAGCTAGCACAATGTAGCATAGTGGCCTGTGACGCAAAATTTCTCCTGATACACTAAATATCAGTACAGTGTGGTGGCATTTTGGCTGTAATTGTTTGCCCAGATCAAATGCAGGGTCTGACTGTAACGGTTGCCCGAAGCACCTAGTCTCAATTATCTGTATTTTCTCTCGCGTGTCTGTCCTCGGAGGATGCATTTATAGCCTGAGTGAGTGAGTGAGTGTGCTGCCATTGGCTCCCTCTGTGCTGACATGCTGACGTCAGGCCACAGATGTACGGTGACATTCTTTTACACTTAAAACAACGGTGGCAGCTCAGGAGAAAACATCAGCAGCAGGTTGACATATGAAAAGGACAAACGTAAAATAACTTTTTTCCCATCATGTAAAGACGTGTATAAATGTGTGGAATACGACGGTGCAGTCATGTTCTGTGTGGCTGTTGAAGGCCCTCCCGTCCAAGATTTGAACAGTGTTCGTACTTTAAACAGGTAGCTCACATGTTCACA
>JAPSES010000120.1:13150894-13173754 GCA_029822895.1 Maxillicosta whitleyi | reverse complement strand
CTGTCCCAATCAGGTGGTCGTGATCAGGAATTAGGTCAAGGGGCGGGGCACAGAGGTGACAGGTCAGGTCAAGACAGGTAAAAAACACACTACACAGAACAGATCAGAAGCTTAGAATAAACAAATCATGACAATTAATAATCCACATGTTTAAATAAGACTTTAAAGGTGGGGTAGGAGCATTATTTTTTTACTATATTGCTTAAAATCTCCTTCACACCCCAATTGCAACCAATTAATTAAACGCTCTAATGCAAAAATAAATCATTTTGTCACCTGTGGAATGGATAGGACTGAAAACACACCATCCAATCATCCAAATGATTGAATACTGATTGGTGATATGGCTATAAAACTCAACTGCCATTTAGACTGATGCTGCAGTGCTTGAGAACCCTCTGGAACAAGCATTGCGTGTTCCGGTGCTCTGGAGTCTGAAGATGAGGTTTGGACTTTTGAATTATAGCTTGCTCGAACTGTTTTTCCAGAATCTTCTCCCCTACCTTTAAATGAGCTTAGACTCTAGGGACAGTCGGTGCTTTAACATATTTCTTCTTCTGAGGTTTTTCAAAGCACTTTATCTTCTCTTAAAGGGTCAGTGTATGTGATCAGACATGATGCTCTGTAGGGCTGTGTTTAAAATATCAATACTGGGATATATCGTCGCGGGTGTCCGCATTGATACAGAGGCATTAGTATCGATATTTCACATGCAACAAACAATTAGTTTCTGAAGTTTCTGAAACAGCATCTGACTGCATGTTTTAAGTTCACCAAAGCCATCTTTATTTCTGCTCTACAGCCAAGTTCTTAATGCAGTGTTTTACATGCACTGCAGTGGAATTGGTGCTCCACAGCAAAAAAAAATTAAAAAAAATAATAACATTTGGGTATACATGTGTCTGTTTTCTTTAAAATGTTAAAAAAGTAAAAACTGTGAAAAAAAAAATATATATATATAGGCGTAAAATATCGGTATACGTATTGTATCGTGGCCTCTGCATCGGGATATGTATTGTATCGCAAGGTTGTTGGCAATACCCACCCCTAATGTTCTGACACTGAGAGTTAAAGTAAACCTAATATTGATTATTTCATTACAGTGGAACCTGTCCATGGGTGGGGTATATTAGGCAACGAGTAAACATTTAGTCCTTGAGTGTGATGTGTTGAAAGAGTAAAATGGGCAAAAGTATGGAACTCAGCAACTTTTACAAGGGAAAAATTTTCATAGTCAAATCAGATCATCTCCAGATCCTGTTCTTTCCCAGTGTAAAGTAGTTTGGACCAAAAGTATCTAAAGAACAACAACAATGGGATCTCAACCAATCAAACATTTATGGGATCAGAACATTATTAGCACCTGTCTAATATGGTATAGGCTCCCCTTTTGCTCTGACCTGAGGCCGAGACTCCACCAGACCTCTGAAGGTGTGCTGTGGTATCTGGACCAAGACATTAGCAGCAGATCCTGGAAGTCCTAAAAGTAGACAAGTGGACCTCCACGGATCAGATTTATCATACCCCTCCCCCAGATGATCACCTGACCCGAGAGCATCAGGTCCATGGACTAAATGCACATGTTTCTACGTAATACTATGCCCAACCCAGTGGAAGGAACCATTACAATGAAATAATCACCACTGTCAGTGGTCACAATGTTATGGATAATCAGTGATGAAGATGCAAGAGAAACACAAGAAAACATCTGGAAACATGAAACAAATCCACAGAAAAACACAAAAAGAATTCTAAAATGATAAAAGATAATATTATAGTTTTATGGAGGTTTTTCTCACTCTTTTTCATAGAGGAATTATGCTAACATTAGCTTAGCATCACAGCCACCCTGAGGTTGCCAGGCAACTAGCTGAGACCACAGGCTGTAGGCAGCAGCTGAGACTACATCATCATCATCATTATCATTATCATCATCATCATTATTATCATAATTTTCATCATCATTATTATCATCATAATCATTCATCTGTGGTGTACTTGTGTATTTAGCAGTACTGTTTGTGTTATACTGTTTGTATAAATATCTGTGTGTGTTTTTGCTTAGGTTGTATTTTTATGAAAACGGCCCAGTCACACCGTCGAGCAGAGACACTGATCTTCAGCCGCCACGCTGTCATTGCAGTCAGAAACAACCGTTTGTGCTTCATGATCCGTATCGGAGACCTGAGGAAGAGTATGATTATAGGAGCCACCATCCGACTACAGGTGTTCACCCACTTTTATTATATCTGTCAATTAAATATATTTGAAGAACTCTACTCTACTGATGCAGTATGAGACTGTGCTGTGTGATTATTGAGTGAATCATTTGTATTTATTTCCCTGTGCAGGTGGTGAGGAAGACGACCACACCGGAGGGGGAGGTGATCCCCATCCATCAGATCGACGTTCAGACTGAAAGTGCTGTGGCCAGTAACAGTCTGTTCCTCCTGGCCCCGCTCATCATCTGCCACATCATCGACAAAAACAGGTAGGAACACGCAGAAAAAACACACATTTCTGCTTTAAGCATTTTCACATATGTGTTTGTTTTTGCATTATCACCAAGTTAAGTAAATCTGTCCCTAATGTTTTAACTCTTTGGTTAAACTGTTTATAAAAACAACACAGACATAATGAAAGTTTATGATATAACTCACTGTGTCCCTCTGCTGGGTGAATGTAGAATTACAGTATAAAAAGGACAAATGGTCTGTGTTCATGTGATCATGTGTTCATGTCCTGCGTTCATGTGTTCATATGTTCATGTGTTGTCATCCCTCAGCCCTCTGTACGACCTGTCGGCCATGGAGCTGCAGTGCAGCGACCTGGAGGTCATCGCCATCCTGGAGGGTGTGGTGGAGACGACAGGCATCACCACTCAGGCCCGGACCTCTTATGTCTCAGAGGAGATCCAGTGGGGTCATCGCTTCGTTCCCATAGTAACAGAGGAGGAGGGTGTCTACTCTGTGGACTACTCCAAGTTTGGAAACACAGTCAAGGTAAAAGTGTGACTGTGACTATTTTGTTGATTATGAGTGTCAATAGTGAAAACTTGAAGAATGAGTAGATGAATGGAGATTTATACAGAAATAATAATAATAAAATAATTTAAAATATAATAAAAAAGAGCAACAAATATACTAAAAGTAAAAAAAAATCAAAATTTAAATAAAATAAAACATAAATGAGTATGAATTACAGTCAGCACAAAAACCATGTGTCAATCATATCTGTTTATGTAAATGACTCATATCACCACTTTCTACTGAAACTACATGAATGAAACGTGTTATTTAAACACTGAATGAAGAAATGTTCTGCTTTACTTAAGGTTGCGACTCCGCCCTGCAGTGCCAGAGAACTGGACGAGAAGCCGTCGATCTTAATTCAGACGCTTCAGAAGAGCGAACTCTCGCACCAGAACTCTCTGCGGAAACGCAACTCCATGAGACGTAACAACTCCATGCGTAAAGGCACGGGCAGCAGCAGCAGTCTGCGCAGGAACAACTCTGGACTCATCGCACCTAAAGTCCAGTTCTACACCCCGGGTGATGTAGGCCAGAACCTGAACGCCGTCACCTGACATGAGGCCTGCCTCCTGCTGGCTGGCCTGGTCCTCCTGATGGAAAAGAGGATTGTGGGTGTTGGTGTACCTCCCGCCATGATGGGACTTGTTTTCTTTCTCTTCCCTGCCTTGTCTCGCTTCGTCTCCAAACACTTTTATGACTAATGGTACTCTGTGTTTATGTGTATGTGGTGCATTTTCAGACTCAACTTTTCAACCCACTGACATCCTGTCATTCAGCTTTCTAGCTACCCAGAGATCCAGCCCCCCCCCTGTGACCTGTAATTAAAATCACCAATGTGCCTTAGACAACTCCAGTCTGAATACCACACTGTACCTTCACTCTATGAACCTGGTTTAACCTTTTGTTTGGACACAGATTTTAATGTAAATGTAGTGCAGAGATGGTCATTAAATGATTAATCATTAAACAGATGGTTGCAGCTTTAAATGTGTCATATTTGTCTGTGTCATATTATAAATCACTTATCTTTTTACCTTAATGATTTTTAAAGACATCAACTTGTGTTAATACAAGGGCGTTGTCATGTGTTTTCTGATTGGTAGCCTAAGCTATACATTTAGTAAAAAACTGTAAAAAGTACATTTTAAATGCAACACTGGTTTTTCCATAGTTTAAGTATTTATGACACTACCACAGTAATGACATGTCCTGAGTGACTGTTAAAAAGGTGTATGTTATGAGTTAGAAGAAATTGTTTTATTTTATTTTTAAGGTTTAAAGTAAATCTGTAAACACCATTGATAGACATGTTTTCATAAAAAATATAACATTTTCCTTCTTAAGAGAAATATTGCATGAGCATAACACATTGCAAAAGTTTTCAATTTCTACCCAAGGGTAAGGGTACTTTATTCCACTGTATTCCTTCAATAATACCATCCCAAAAACTTTTGCAATGTGCTGTTGTAAGGAGCTGCACTGTCTGTCTAATGCATTTATTACTGCTTTTCTTATCTTTAATGTTAATACCATTCATTAAAAGATTTGTCTGTAAAGTTAAAGACTTGTTACAACTTCCATTCCATTTTGGGAGTGATTGGAATGGCAAATTTGGTAAGAAACTCTGAGTAGGTAAGAAATTGTCCTTCTGAATTAACTAATTGAGAAATAAAAATAATGTCATTGTTAACCCATTTATCAAAACACATAGATTTGTAAAGTTGATCAGTGTGTTGTTCCATATGATGTGTTTGTGTGGTGAGAAATTGTGCTTATAGGCTAACAACCAGCATGTGAGAGCCTGTTTGTGAAAATTGGACAGTTTGACTGGAAGTTTATCCACATTATATACATTACACTGTAATATAAATTCTATTCCTCTGACTTTATGGAATACAAGATTTGGTATTAAGTACCACAGCTTGTTTTTATTCTTGATATATTCTTTAATCCAACTTATTTTGAAGACTGTATTGGCGGATTGGAAATCTAATACATTCAGCCCTCCATTCTTGAGGGGATTCCCTAAGACCTGTTTTTTAAGATAGTGAGGTTTGTTCCTTCAAATAAAATGTATTAACTTGGAATCCAGCTCTTTAATAAAAGACTTAGGAACATCTAGAATTCTAGCAGGGTAAACAAGATGAGATAAGCCGTTTTGGAAAGCAAGATACGACCCTTGAGAGATAAATCTCTGTTGAATCTATTTTTAATTTTTGGGATAAGGGGAGGAAAGTTATTGTTTACTCTATCAGACTGATTTTTGCATATATCAATATCTAAATAAGTCACTCTATATTTTAACTGGGATATTCTGTTACTGATATGTCACCTCTTAAAGGGAAATGAACACATTTTTTTAAGGTTTAAATGTTTGAAAAAAAAAAAAACATCAATACAGTTTAGAACCTTTTGAACATTTAATTTATCTTTTAGAAAGATGGCAGTATCATCCGCTAGCTGACAGAATTTTATTTAATTCCCCAAGATGTTAATACCTTTGAAAGTGTCATTATTTAAATGTATAGATAATATTTGCATAATTAAATAGAAAAGGCGCTGCAGGATCCCCTTGTTTAATACCTCTAGATATATTAAATCTATGGGTATTGCCTCCTAGAAATTTAACTGAGCTATTACAATTATTATATAATGTTTTTATTGCCTTTTGGAAGAAGCAGCCAAAGACAAAGCCATCAAGAACATCAAATAGTGCATTATGCTTTACAGTATCAGGCTTTGAATAAAATAAAACTCAACAACTCGTGTAATCTGATATTGTATATTATTATAAACCTGATTTTCATAAAACCAGACTGGCAATCATCAATGCTTGATGGTAGGCATATTTGGATACGCTGCGTAAATATATGAGCAAAAACGTTTGATTAATTAAAGTTGGTCTGTTGGTGCGTTCCTCGGACACCGTAATGTACCACGTGATTACGTCACAACCCGGAAGTTATTTTATTGACGTGTGTGGGTCAGTGGGTGAATGCACCAGAAATATGGCTCTTTGCAGGTTTGCCAGGCTCTTCAACGTTAGCAGGACCACACTGCTGACTGGGACCCGTCTTTACTCTCAAAGCGAAACGGAATCGCTGACAGTGAAACAACAAAACAACGGAATAAGGTCCGTTTATCTGCGGCAGCTGCTGCTGAGGAACTTAGCTTTAACAATTACAGAAATAAGTCACGAGCACCCCCAAAGTTGTTTATTATGCCTTGTTCTTTTTTTATTGTTCTTTTTTATTTTGAATTTTTTTGTTATTAACCCTACCTATATTTTACTGTTAGAAGTAGACTGTAGAATAAAATAATATTTTCACGTGCTGCGAAAAAGTGAAACGTTAACATGTGCTGCTCTTTGCACTGTGATATTAGCTTAACAGTGAAATTGTGCAACTGACTGAGTGAAACTGATAAGTCTGAAAAACATGTTTTGCTCGTTTGTCTTTGTAGGAGGATAGTACTAAACAATCCTAAGAAGAGGAATGCTCTGTCTTTGTCCATGTTGGAATCCCTCAGAGAGAACATCTTGAGTGATATTGACAAGGATGATCTCAGAGTTATTATCATATCAGGTACATTTGAATCCATGTGTTTTTGTGATAGAATAGACATGCCTGTATAACTGTGTGTGTGTGTTTGTGTGTGTGTGTGTGTGTGTGTTTGTGTGTGTGTGTGTCAGCCAAAGGTCCAGTGTTTTCCTCTGGTCATGACCTGAAGGAGCTGACTTCAGCTCAAGGCCGACAGCATCACACACAGGTGTTTCAGACCTGTGCAGAGGTAAATCAGTCCCACTTTGCTGTACTTCCTCAACACTGCATGCACAAGGTCATGTATTCTCAGCTCAATATTTACAAATCCTTTCATTTAGAGTTGAATTTTATTTATATCTTCTTGTACCATATCCATCTGTTTACACATTTTACTCATTCTAAATTGATCTCATAGGAAAAACAACTCCCAGTGACATAGTTTCATTATGAAGGTTCACTTATTTACTTTGGGTATTTTGACAAATCAACATGTGAAATCATTCTTTTTATATTCATATTACCTTATACATAGATATAATCAGAGGTGTCAAAAATTTTCCTATTCATTACTCACGTAGAAATATAGATACTAGGGTTTAAACAGACTTCTGTAGAAGCTGAAATATCAACTAAAGCTTTTCACTCCAGTGAAAGTGTAAAAGTACTGGTTTCAAAACTACTTAAAGTATAGAAGTAATGTAAGGGGGAAAAATGCCATTAGGACATAAGCTTAGGCAGTGCCACACTTGGAATGGTATCTATATTATAAAAGCCTCTATGTGCGTGTGTGTGTGTCTCAAGACTCACACAAAATCTGACTGCTGCAGTTTTGTATACTTAAGTACTTTTGGTCAAGGAAACAGACTAGTGAAAATGGCTATTTGATACGACCAATATTTTTGGAAATCATTTTGGAACACAATAGCCTTACAATCATGTTGCTTTACCCAGAATGCAGGATATATGCAGTACAGCAGGCATGGCTACATAACAGCATAAAAACTACCATACCTAGAACCAATGGATCCTCACAGGCCAACGTGGTAGAATGTTTGTATTTCTCATCCGACCACAATGAAATTCTGAATGGCACGATTTATCTGGATAGTTTTTTAAAAATTTGTCTGAAAAAGAATTACTCCAGTAAAGTATAGGTAGCCAAAATTTCTACTTAAGTAAGGTCTTATTTGCACTTTGTTAATTGACACCTCTAGATATAATCCTCTTCCCGTCTTTCTGGTGTTTTATCTACTAATTCACACTGATCTCAGATCCATCTGACTGGATCCTTTGCTTTTATATATATGAAGGCAGATTTGTTCCTGTGTTTTCCATAGGAATCCCAGATGTTGTTTCATCTTCTTGCTCTCAAACACTGTGTAAATCTATGACTTTGTGCACACGACCTACATTACTGCTCCATTTTAGTTTACCATTTAGACCTGATTGTTTTGTTTGGCTGTTGAATGGGTCACAGTCCTGAAGTGATTTAGAAGTGTTGGGATAATTTCCCTCAACATAAGTACTAATAAACACAGTTCAATTACTGTTGTACAAATGGAAGTTTATTTTATGGGGAATTCTGTAGGCATCATACTCAACACTACCACCAATGCAGAACTGAGAAAAACCTCCAATTAGACAAGTCATAATTGCACAAATTGAGGTTACTTTGAAAAAGAACAGATATGCAAAGTAGGCATATGGCTGTAGTCTCAGATGGCCCATACAGAACACATGCTGATAGTTTCAGTGTTTGTTTTGGTTTGTTGTGTCAAACATGTGAATATTTCTGTCCAGAAACAAGACATAATCCTGCAGCTTTGTTATAAACCTGTGAATAAAATTAAACTGAATCCCATGACATGTCTATCTAGGGTTACATGGAGCATGTTGATGGTAATTAGGAGGATGCTACACAGGAGATTGATTATTATTAAGTATGGATTTAAGGTTGGATGTAAAAAAAACAAAAAAAAAACAAAACAGCACATTTTCACCACAAGAAAGAAATGAACAACAACTTTATTAATGGAGTCACCTGCACTAGTTGTCAGTGTTTGACATGTACCTCAACCATGTTCATCTCATCCTCAGCTGGTCTGAGTTTGGACATAAATCTCATAGAAGTCTGTGTTAAAGTCTTCTGTGACCTCCTTATGTTTCAGGTAATGACTCTCATACAGGACATACCAGTTCCAGTGATCGCCATGGTAAATGGTGTGGCCACTGCAGCAGGTTGTCAACTGGTTGCCAGCTGTGACATTGCCATAGCGACGGAGAAGTCCACCTTTGCAACTCCGGGTGTTAATGTGGGTTTATTCTGCTCAACGCCTGCGGTGGCCATCGGCCGAGCTGTACCGAGGAAGGTAACAACGAAAGCCTTTCACAGACGGTGTTTAAAGAAACTCCACCTCCTTCCTTCCGTGTCGTTGTTGTGAGTTTAACATATGTAAATGTAAACTATCTGACCGTTTGACATGCACTAACCTCTTGTCCTATTCAGGTTGCTATGGAGATGCTGTTCACAGGAACTCCTATCTCAGCCCATGATGCTTTGCTGCACGGTCTGATCAGTAAGGTGGTGCCAGAGGAGCGACTGGAGGAGGAGACGCTGGCCATCGCCCAGCGGGTGTGTCAGGCCAGTCGACCTGTCGTAGCCCTGGGAAAGGCCACGTTTCAGAGGTGAGGGAGGTCACAGGGTGAACTACTAGTCTGTCTGCCTGGTTTTCTTTCTTTCTTTCAAGATACTTACAAGATACTTTTTTTTTTTACTCCATTACATTTATCTAAGCTCTTTTCTACTCTTTTTTTCTTCCTTTCTTGTCTATTGAAAACCATGTATGTAGAAATGTTTTTGCTCCATTGCTCCCATGGGGTCTAAATTTCTCTATAAGCTAAATAAACTCCTCATAAACCTTAGTGTATTATCTGGAACATATATGTATTTTGCATACATATATAGCAATAGTATCTGCTCCTCTGAACTCATGAGAAGTTTATTTATTTTTTTTTAGAGATAAGTGGTTGTCATGACTCATGAGAAACAGCAACACTATGAACATATGATCTTATTGATTATGATGCATTGATGTAGTTAAAGTTGACTGTTTATAGTTTTGATAAAATGAGCTCTAACTTAGATATGTACAACAGTAAAATGAAACATACACATTAATGCTGTGATAACATGAATCCAAAAACACCATATATACTGGCACAGTACTGACCTTTATAGGATTTGAATGAATAACTCACTTGTAGTGGAGTATTTTCATATCACCGACTATTACTTAGTTACCCTTAACCATTAAAAATATGGCACATAGTTGTTTATCAACACACTGTCTTCTTCATTGTCTATTACAGACAAATGGCTCAAGGTCGAGATGCAGCGTACGCCACCGCCTCCAAGGTGATGGTTGACAACCTGGCACTAAGAGACGGACAGGAGGGGATCCGAGCCTTCATCGAGAAACGCAAACCAGTGTGGAGTCATAAAGCTGAGAACGCCCATGACTGATGGAGGTCAGTGCAGATCTGCTGATGACTAAGACTGATTCACTCTGCTGCTTTTACCTTTCCTGTGTGGAATAATGGACACTGATCCACAGCCAGTGTTTGGACTGTTGAAAAGGTGACATGCAGGTGGAATTTGGTAGCTCACAGGAAGTCAAGAATGATTCGATGACCGTCTTCACTGAGGATTTTTGAGACAAGCAGCTGAATGATTTGTGTGCCTTTTTAAAGTGTGAAGATGTTGATTTCTGAAGGTTGACAACATAATGGATGCTTTAAAATAAATAATGCTCCTCTAATGTAGTAAATACAGATATAGTATGTACGACTTTTAACGTCCAAGATCCAAAAGATGTTTATTTTCTTGTGTTAGAAGATGTCAGGTGTTATATGTGTTGTACAGCACATATTATTGATACAAACCAAGTTATTTGCTCTTGGTTAATCTTGAATAAATAATTAAATAAATCAAGTGTGGGTCTGAAAACAAAATTATTCCAACTTTATGGGAAACAGTGTATGTTCTTTATAAATCTAAAAAATATTTTTCCACTGTGGTGAAGCAATGAGTGAATCCCTGCCCACCTGGTGTGTAGATCTGATAGAAATGAATAATGAGCCTCATTTACAGTATGTTTGGAGCAAATGGAAGAAACAAAGAAAATTTGCCTTTAATTGTGAAACTATCGTAAAAGACCATGAAATTGACCACGTTTTTGTCCCCCTTTTTAGCTGAAAGTTTGTTTGTAGGTTTCCTACAGGATTCTACAAGTTAAATTCAAGACTTTTTAGACTTTAATGCCCATTTCACAGGCATACTGGCAAAAAATTTGTGACTCCTAGAAATAAGAAAAATGTAGTTATTCACACCAACACCTGGATTCCCACCATTCCAAGTGGGTTCTCACCAGGAGGCTGGAAAGTTAGTAATAACTGGTTCCTTATTTTAAGCTAAATTTTCAGGTAGGAACTAACATCATTTTCTTTGTAGTTTGGACACATTTAAATACAATACAGTATGACAACATAACTTAAAACCAACCCAATCAAATTTAATACATTTTAAAGATTTTTTAAAGGTATTAAAAGCAGATTGTAAATCAAAGACTTTTTAAGATCCTATGTAATGTTCATCACCTATTCTGTCCACTAGGGGGCAGAGTTTCCTTAGAAGTGGAAAAACACAGAAGAAAACAATGCAGTTGTAGTACTTCATCTTTTACCAGTGTGTTCAATAAGATGTATAATTAATGACAAGTCAGGTGTTTCACTTTCACCCACTTTTTTATTAAGCAAAGTATCAGAATGGTCTGCAATTAGTTGTTAAACATAAACAAAGATATGTCAGGGAATGTAATGAACAGTTTGACAATACTGATTGAGACTGAACAGTATGAGAAATAATAGGTGATGTACGATACAGTTAAATATCAAATGTGTGATTCACACATTTGTGTATGTAGTGTGTGCATCTATGTTTGATGGTGCACTGCAACAACTAGTCCATTGAGTAGGATACAGTAGTATAATAGTATTATGAAATTATTTTCAGAATTGATTAATCATCTCACTTTGACACTGACATTTACTTTTTGATTCAGTGATGCAAAAATGCCAAATGTAAATGTTTTTGCACTGTGGTCCATCTTTTTAGCCTTTTGAAGGAATTTAACTTTTTTTTTCTTTTTTAAAAAATTTTTTTATTATTACAATCATCAATTGTTTTTAGTTATCAATAACTAGTCAGTGGTTTGATCACATTTTCAAGTTAATATATTTGTTTCTATTTTTGTCTTTTTTTTTGGGAATAATAATTAAGTGAGAAAATGATTGGCAGATTAATCGATACTGAAAGTAACTGTGGGTTGCAGCCCTGTGTATGTTTGCTGTTGGAGGTGCCAGCAGCTGAGCAGTAGTTGATATGACAGTGTTGAATAATAAGACATACAGTAATCAAGTAAAGAAAACATCCTTTTCTGGCTGCCTGTGGCCAAGATGTAACTACAGTAAAGCCATAAAAAACATGTTACCTATGGTTACACAGCAAATCAGATGACTTAAAGCCATCAAACCAATATATATGTATACATACATATACGTGTATGTTATTAGCCCTCGAAATTAGCTCTATTCCTTGAATGACTAATCTAATGTTGGAATTTTACCAAAGAACAAGACTGGCCTCGAATGTAAATATTCAAAGTACTGTACTTCACATGTGACAGAAATGCATTTATGTCAGGTTCTCAGGACTAAAAAATATCTCTGAAACTGAACAACAAGGAAAACTTGATGAAAAATGGAATAAACTAAAAACCCTGCTCATGGAGGTCCTTTAGAATTGAAATGAAATTATACCATACAGTGACCCATTCTTCAGTACTCACTAATTCTATCGTTAAACATGTAATTTATTCTCCTTGAAAAATGACATTCACAAGCATGTAGAGTAAATTGATCTCTAACATAAAAAAATAAAGATGGAATTAAATTCAGATCCTGGTCTCTCTTTGACCCATCTACAGATAAAGTTGAACATATCAGCATATTAACATTAAAATCCACTGTACAGACTAAAAGATTTATACTGTCACCTTGTCATTAATGATTTACATCCAAAAAATAAAATAAAATCTTCAGTCAGTTTTGTTTCTCTTTAAATTGATCAGTAAAAACATCAGAGGCTGGTGTGTCCTGCAGTTTGACAGAATGTCAGTATTTCACACATAAAGAACAAAAACTAAAGAGCAGAAACAAAACTAGACTCTTAAAGTGAGCACATCTGCTTGCCTTCACCACAGTGTCATTGACTACTCCTCAGTTCTTACAGTGTCTTGCCATCTCTGTGTCTGGATCACAGGAGCATAGACTCCTGCATGGCGAACGCCTCCTGTGCGTGCCTGTAATGCGGTCCTCCGAACAGCTGGGGGAGCTGTTGCCTTATGACAGGCTGCTGCTCTTGGAACTGTGTCCTGTAGTGAAGCAGGTTCTCTGAGTTATCAGGAAAGGTGAACTCCTGCACCGGGGACATCTGGGCTCGCTGAAAGCTGGGCGATCGGGGCATCCCACTGGGGGATGGAGGGGGGAACTCGTCCTCCACCCACGGGAGTTCGTCTACAGGGCGCCGTTGCCTTCCCTCTGTCAGGTGGAGTGCGTTTTGCTCGGCTCTGTGAGGCCCCTCATACCTATAGTCCATGGGAGTGTAGACCTGCGCAGTGGAGGTGAGCTGTTGCAGGTAAATGGGGGTGGAGGTCCCTGAGGGTTCCAGGTGCAGGGAATGCTCCTGGGGGGGCCTAGCACTACGTGAGTTATGGCTGGAGCTGGGTGGTGGTTGTCTGCGGTAGGTGGCAAAGGAATTGTTCATGAGAACCTTTTCTGGGGAAACACTGTTGGGCTGTCGCTGGGTGGTAGCGTACCCTCTGTCACCGTACGTCACCCCGGAGGACGGCGAGAACCGGGACGGTATCGCATAGTGTCTGTCCTCCACTCTGTGATCCAGGTTCACACTGTAGGCAGGGTGGAGGATGGGTACCTCGGTGGTTCTACCTGGAGACTGCTGGTGGGGAGGGCTGTGGTACTGGCTCTGACTGCCAGGGTAGCTGGTCTGGATCCCTGCAGGATTACTGTGTGAAAATGCAGGATGAAGAGGCTGTTTGGCCACCCGAGGCCCTGATGTAATGGAGACCATGCTTCCTGCTAGACTGGGCACCCTACTGGGGCTGCCCTGATGCATCGAAGACATGCTGTACGGAGTCTCAGAGCGATGGGGCTTCATTCTGGACGGAGGTCTATCGAGCTCCAGGATCTCAAAATCCTGTTCGGGAAATCCTGGCACGTTGTCGTACTGGGAGGCGTTGGACCCACGATTAGAGCCGGGGACGAAGCCCTTTGAGTGTGGTCGACGGTGGGACAGTCCCGTGTCGTCTGGGCTGGAAGGAGCTGGCGATGCTCCTCTACTCAGGTGGACTTCCCGGGCTGCTGCTGCCTTTGCTGCTTCCAGTTTGGTCTCAGAGGGTTTGAACCAGCGGGGGGTGATCTCCCTACGAGAGCTGGAGGCTGCGTTGGAGTTGTGGTTGGCGGTGGCGTTGCTTGGAGTCTTCCCTCCATCCACTGTGGTTGTCTGCGGGACGGGGGTGGGGGCTGATGGTGGTGTTGACCTCCTCTCGGGTGTGGTGGACTGCCTCTGCTGCTCGTTCGGGATCTCTCCTGATCCCCTGGAGCGAACCTTGTGGTGGCGGATTGGCTTATCCAGTGAGTCTCTGCGTGCCCGACTGGGGGGCCGACTGTCCCGCTGAGGGTCCCGTACAGGACTCGGCTCTCTGGGAGGCTCGGCTGGCTCAGTGTGGCTCTCTCCATTGGGAAAGTGGTTTGCCACAGCTGCTGACTGCTCAGGAGGAAGCTGGCCCAGAGGCTTCTTAGGGAACTCTTCATCTTTACCTGCAGGTTTAAAATAGAATATGTTAAAATATTATCACGTGAACACAAGTGGAAAGTGATGGTTGAACACACTGTGGCGTTGATCACATCAGATGAGAAGTCACAACGGGGACATGGATTCATGCAACACCACTGCCATAGAGAGGTCAAAATAAAGGAGAATTACATTCATGACGACACGTAATCACATCTCCACAGGCAAAGAGCAAAGGATAGAAAAAACATGTAAAAAATAGTGTTTGATATTAATTTCCATTTTGGTGGAAGGGCTCATTTAGGAAGTGGCACTCCATGGAGGCCTGTGAAATTACGAGCCTTCAATCTACTTCATTAAACTTTACTTAGCTGCCCCAGATCGGCCAACTGAAAAGGTCAGAAATAGTTCTTGATTAATGAACCTTATCAAATGTACTAAGACTTGGAAGTTGTTTCATGTTAAATCACTAACAGAGCTTTCCCCAAAGTCGCCTTTCTACAACTATTACATGTTAAGACATTGGTACTTTATCTTACCACTGTACAGCAAAAAGAAATAAAATTACACATGACAAGAACAGCACATACAGGGAAAAAAATGGTGACGCAGGATACACTGGGGACTGTAAGGGAAAGTGTGATCACTGGGCCAGAAGGCAGCAGCTGGAGGAAGAGGAAGTGCTGTAGGAGTGAGCCAGGAAGTGAACTTACTGGCACTGGATGCACACGCTAAAGATGACTGTATCCATGACGAGTTTATCCATTGACCTTGCCCCCCCTTCCCTCCCTCCCCCCATCTTTTTTTAATTGGGTAAAAGAACTAGAACTTGTATAAAGGAGGAAAAAAAACTCCATTCCATTTAGTGAGAATCAAAGCTGTGTTCACCCATGCAGCACAAACAGAGGTGCACTGACCTTCATGGGACATGGCAGGGGGTAAAAGAGGTCAATGTCTATTTCTCTTCTTTTCTTTGTATTTTTAATTCACTCAGAAATGTCCAGAATGTAGAGATTGTGTGCTCCACAGACGAGCTGGCTTTGTTCCACTACTCTCTACGTATCTTCAGTAACAACTGAATGATCACATGTTATTAAATGCTGACTGGAACACTAGTGAGAGTTTAGGTTTGGGTTGTTTAGGCCTAGTTCATTATTTATTTATTTACCAGTTCATGCATTATCTTATATTCAGGGTTCCTGCCCTTTCACTGAAATTATTTTCCAGGACATTTTCAGCTGCTTTCTGAGACAAGTTATCACTTCATACACTATTACATTCCTGTCCCTCTTACTTTGGAAGTGTTTCTACAGTTGTAACTTCCATTTACCCAGATTGTTTCTATGTTTATTACTCATTTGATGTCCAGGTTATGGCTATAATTTATTCATGAAAAAAATAATTATGACGAATGTATCATAAAATAATGCAAACACACCCACAGATTACAGCACAACACTTCATTAGCCTGACAAACTGGAGTTATAATGTTCAACTGGACAATTCCCAACTCAACTTTCTGGTCTTACTCTCTCCTGTACTTCCTCTAAAAATATCTGTATATTTTCACTAAATCACTGTAAAACAATTTCCTTTGTTTTATCTCACTTTAGGCATAGAATGTCAGAAGGCAGGGGGAGGATAAATCATTTCCCTGGATAATTTAACAATTTCCAGGACATTTTTTACCATGACTGGAAAATTGATTTTCTTTTTCCCTAAACAATAAATGATCAAATCTACTGATTAAAAACACAAATTATCACTCATTATAAGGCTTTGAAAATCAAAATGCCATATTGTTTATTGCCCTCTCTTCTGGGTTTTGTGTTGAAGGAAAATAAGTCAAGTTTCCACAGAGTACTGACTTGCATGACCTACAAATGCTGACATTACTCCTCAGCAAATGCACAGTGAATAAAAGCCACTTGAGATTACAGATTCATCCACTATTAAAACCACAAAATCCCAGTGATTTCTTATCCCTGTGGTCTCTCATTTAAAATAAATAAAGATATATGCCCTCTGCACACCACTGTATGTGGAAGGAGATGGTTGTTAACAGAAAATTTTAAAAAGATTCTGGAAAACTGGCGTATTATCCTGTCAGTGGTTCAGGGAATGAACGGACATGGGTAATGTGGGCTTTGGTAGGAAGGAAAGTTCTGGTTGCATCGTCAGCAACAGTATTTTAGGACAAAAATCAACTGGAAAATCTGACTTTTGCAGCAGTAAAAGGGGGATATCTAACTAAGAACAAGATAAAGCATTCTCCAAAATAATAAATTGCCTTTAGAAGCCACTGTAGGGTTTGTTTGCATCTACAACCAAAAACAACTTCTGAACAAGGTGATTTAACTATAACCACTCTAATATTAAAAATGCCCAAAGGATAAACCCCTCATCAAAACACACTAATAAAAAATTAACCCTTTACATTTGCTACTGGAGGAAAAACATCTGGTCCTAACTAAATCTGACACGCTGATTCCAACTCTGAAATCAGTATTTGTCTGGTATATCAGGATTTTGAGTTATTGTGAACATGTAATAAAAAATATAGATATTTTCAGATTTTGCACCAACTCTGACCAATAATATGTGCTAAACTGGACAAATTCACTCACTAGCCATCAATATCAAGTCCAATGAAGAATAAACTTAAGTAGCAGGGACCATGGCTTGGCTCAGAGTTGTTCTAATATGTTTCAGATACTTGTTCTTGTGGTTTGGACCAGTTTCACATGTTTAGAACCTGTAGTAATCGACTGCATGTTTCAGTTGAAGTGTCATGGGTACTTTGTTTCCATTTCAGAAATATCTGGCTGAACTTGTTCACCACACTCATCACTTGCATCACCCATTGTTGCATCACTTGCACATATGAATTCCACGGTGTTAAAACTACAGAGCTGAGCTTTGATACACGATTGCCAATGGATTGTTCAATCTGGGGTCCAGTCAAAGTTGTAGCTTTCAGCTTTAAAACACTTTGGACTGCACTGTGTTATTAAAGGTCATCTGAATTTTCATCGCTTAGGACTTATAGAACCAAAATGCTGGTGTGACATCCTGCTGATGGCTATACATTAACTTGTACATAAGTGAAAACCGTGATGTGATAGAAAATTTTAAATGTATGAATCCGCGTAAATGATTTTATCATTTCGGTAAAAACAGCTATTCTTCTTGAGCTAGCAAAAGCACTCTTGACCAGTAAGATCAAATACCTCGAGGAAAATCAGAGTGTAATGTTACACCTTATGTTAGCCACCAGAGGGCACCTTTTGTCACCTAAAGACTCCTACAGAGATATCTCACTATTTCAAACAGTTTGTGATTGAGGCAAATAGGAAAAGAAACTGAAAATACGAAGACATAAGGGGAGCCAGGACTCCAAATAAGGAATAAGTGATGTACCTGAGCTCTGTTAGTATATAATATGTGTGTGGGGACAGTCTGAAGACTAGTTTGTGAGGCAAAAACCCTAGTGCTTCTGGACAGACAAGCGACAGACAGACGAACGGACAGACCAACTGTGGGGACAGATGGACAGAGACATGGAGAGGGGAGACCAGTCAGGATAGCCCACCGGTTACTGTTGTAGGAGGGTATGTGGCCCCCACTCACGGCCACACTTTTGTTGTTGTTGGCTAACATTTTTTGGAAGAAGAAGGAGAGAAGGCAGATTAATGAGGAGACAGAGCAAGATCAGCAACACTCACTACCACACATCTACCACTCAACTATGAGCTAACGGACAGCAGGAAGCAAGGTCAGCTGACCTCTGCTGACCCTGCTGGACCGGTGGGTTAGGCTTGTATTTTATTAATTTATGTAATTTTTTATAAATTCATGTGAAAATGCATGTGATGATTCATAGGAAAATGTCACAAATAAAACTTTTTTTAAAACTTGATTTAACTGAAAAAAAGTATTGGTCTGTCTAAAGCAGCGCTGTGTTAAAGGTTTTTTATGCCTCTTCCATTTTTCTTAAATTACAGTCATTAGTACATTTATGGAACGGTAGCTGATATATGTTATTATCTGCCTGACTTACCTTGGCAGGTACTTGTTAAGCAATCAAGTTGTAGCCTGAGCCACTTGTTGAGTTTTTCAAAAAAAAAGGTCAAGTTAAAAGTAGAAAAGTAATATTCAGATCTTTTACTCGAGTAAAAATACCAATACAGCAATGTAAAGAACAGTTTTACAAGTGAAAGCCCAGCATGAGAAAGAAACAACAGTAAAGCTACAGAAGTGGTAGCATGAAAGTGCAGTTAAAGTATTCAAGTGCAAGTACTGCTTCTTATATGAGACCGGTTTAGATGATTCACACTGAAGCATCAATGTTGGTGCAGCCTGTTACTTTTGGAGCTGCTGGATGAGAAGGTTTTAATGCACAAATGTGATTTCACTCTCTGGACTTGATTCTCTAATCAAATACAGATAGAAATCGGGTTTTATTTCAATAAAAATTCAAATACAGGCCAAAATGAGTAACTGGTGCAGCTGTATCTATTCACATATATCTATAATATGAACTTCACAACATTAAAAGCTTATATTGTCTGAAATCTTTATCCTATGCACATAGATAGGTTTTCCTGTCAGATGTAGTAGGGTGCAGGTATGAAGCAGCGTAAAATGTACAATCATAAGTGCAAGTACCTCGTTGAATATGTTAACCATACACCTGTGTTTTACTAAGAATCACCCCTTTGGACCCACTGGACTGTATTTGACTGTGTGTTGTGTGTTGCTGGAGCAGTACCTGGTGCTGGCAGATCCAGTTTGACCTTCCTCAGCTCTGCCATAGATGCCTGCAGCTGCTCAATCACGATGTCATCGTCTAAAAAGAAATCTTTGGACAAAGTCACCTGCAGAAACTCCACCAGATCCTCCATGGTCAACTTCATTAGGTGCTCTGCAACACACAGGGAAATCAGACCATTCTTAACATTGACAGGAGTGTTCCGAAGTTAGACTTAAATGGGGGGAGAAAGAGAAAATGGCATATGTACTAGCATTATGTTATAGTGTATAAGCCCCACAAAAATGGAACATCTTGCCTGATAAGGTTGGATATGCTACATCAGTAGCCATTTTTACAAACAGATTAAAGACTTACCTTTTTCTGCGTTCTATTGAGTTGTGTGTGTGCGTGTGTGTGTGTGCATGTGCAGCTAGTGCGTATGTGAACTTTAAGTGCACTGCATAAATCTAAATCTTACCAAGTCTATTTTTCTCATTTCTAGTGAAAATATCTCACACTTAAAATAAGACATAATCACCTAAAGACACATTTTTCAGTGAGATCTAAGAACTTATTTTTAGTCAATAGATCTTGAAAATCTTATTTAAAGAAATCTTACCAAATCATTTTCACTTGTTCCATCGGCAGATTGTTTTGCTTTGTTTTTTTTTGCTTAATTCAAGCAAAAAATCTGCCAGTGGAACAAGTGAAAATGATCTTTGTAAGATTTCTTGAGTAAAAATAAGTTCTTATATCTCACTTACAGTGTGATGACATATTTTGACTAGAAATGAGAAAAAAATACACTTGGTAAGATTTAGATTTTTCCCAGTGTGTGTGTACATATGTTTGTTTACTTGTACTGCACTGTCATTTTATGATAGTCTTTGACTGTCAATATGCTACAAACCTGTTGTGTTGCACATTGAGTCTGCCTTGCATGAAATGTGCTTTATAAAGTTGGATTAAATTGAATAATGTTGGGGTTGATCAGGCTGAGGTTAAAGGTTAAGAAGAAACAGCATTAAGTCTAAGTATTGAAGACTTACTCTTGTGCAGTTTTAGGACAGTGTAGGACATGGCAGGTAGCACTCTTTCACCCTCAAAGATGTAGATATCCCAGATCCTGAGGGTTAGGGTGAACGGAGTCTGGACACAAAGACATCAATACTTTAAACAGTGGTTTGGTTGGCATTTCCTTCTATAAATACTGTCAGTCTATCATTATCTAAAGTGATGACCATGTGTAAACAGTGGTATCGTTTTCATTTATGCCAGTGTAGCTTTTGAAGAAACAATGTCATGTGTAATCCTGTAGAATTGTAGTGAATATACTCACTCTGTCCAGGAAACACTGGAAGAACCACTTCATTGTGTAGAGGCTGGTGAACACTTCTTGACTGTCCTGTAGCACAAACAACCCAGCACAAAATGTGTTCAGTGCCTTGAGCAGGAATACAGTTAATAATGATGTGGTATTAGACTGACTCAGACTAAACATAGACAATATGTATTTCATTTTACTCTGTTAATTCTACACTTGTACATATTTTTCATGCACACTGAAGGGTACTGTATTCACTCATGTCCATCAGTGTGTGAGGATATGATAAGTGTAATTCATCTACTTCATAAAACTTGGTACGTACCTAGAGTATGTACTAAGTTTTATCCAATGAGTAATGCTCTACTAAACAACTGAGCAAATATCTAGAAACATTTACATTTTGGTACATATAGTTTAACAATTAACCAAACAGAAACTTTACCAATTATATACAATGGTCTTCTATCTGTTTGCAGGTTAAATCCTTCTATGATGCAACTAATTCTATTAATTAATAATTAGCTTAAGGTGTAGGATGTAAAAAAAATCTTCTTTAATATTAACAGTTTTACTAAATGCAAGAGTTGATCTAACATTTAGGGCTCTTATATAATATTAATAATTATAATAATAACTGCCCCTGTGCTGTGTGTTTTACCAGGTGCTGTTTCAGTTTAGGTATCATCTTCTTGAGGATACGGTCATGGTGCTCCTGGAAACGCATCAATTTTGGGAAACCAGGGACAAAAAACCCTGAGGGAAGGTAAGGAGAAGATGGATCATCAGGTTAACTTGGCAGTGAGAGAATGTTCTGAAACAGTCCTTTGATCGTTCATGTGGTAAAGTATAAATATAGGAACCATAATTCAGTAACTGCGTCACGGTGTGTCACAGCCGTGTCTCACTTTCTGTTAATGAGTCCTAAAGCCACTTCAGACATAGATTCTTACACTCACTGAATGAAACTGTGTTGTTTGTCATGTTAAATCACAGCTCTGTCGAGCCCTTTTACTTGTGAGTAAAAACAATAACAACAGTAGCCTAACAGCTCATCTAGCATCGGCTCATCTCATGTACTTAAAGTCATCTTGGACTCATGTGTCTGATATTTACTTTAGTGTTAATCCAAATAAACAGTCACTAACTCTGTCTGTAAACTGTGTCTGAGTGTGTGTTACCGTGCATGGTGTGTCTCTGCCCAGACAGTAGTTTGACTAGAGCCCAGAAGGCATCCTCTTCATTCATGTAGATGAGCAGCAGAGCCGTGATCTGACTCATTCCCTGACAGTAGCCGACCTCCTGCAAACACACAGCACAACCCACATCTAATAGTTTTGGTTCGTGCCCACCTCAATCAGGTTTTTGTAGTAGCCGGATTGTGCAATAATGTCATGGTGTTATCTCTTATCTTTTACCTCATCTTATCTGCTGTATTTTATTCTTTGTCATTCTTATTTATTACTAGCATGTTTCTTTTAACTATCTATGTGAGTCTTGTACAATATGTGTGGGTTATGTGATTGCATCTTTGTTCTAGTCTAATACTTCTGTCTTATTAATTTGGAGCTCGTGGAGTCCAAGACAAATTTCCCTAAGGTGACAGTAAAGCGTAACATATTGTATTGTAATGCATCACATTGTGTCATATCGTATAATTTTGGTAAAACAAATGCGTCAGTTCCTCTCTCTGCATGTTTTGAACCCACATCCATGAATTTATTCCTTGAACAATCCCTCACCTTCCTGCCTTATTTTTTATCTTGTGGATGTACATACGTTCTGTCATCTACTCTCACTGCCACACCTCCATTTAAAAGGCTTGTTAGACCACTAATATATTTAGACTTTATTTGAGTAAATTAATTAACCTCTGTGTTGTGCCTTTAGTGGGAAACAATTTGTAGAAATCAATGCTCACGTAATTTGATCTGCCTCTTCCTAATTATCCAAACAATGGCCAATTAGGGGACCTCTACCCAAATACATGGACATGAGCACCACAGAAAACATAACCTGCTGTCTAAATTAGACACGACACAAAACTAACAGTACAAGCACGGAAACCCAACTGATTCCAGTAACAGTTTGATTTATGTTTTCTGTAGTCTGGGTAGGTAGATCAGAATATTTACTCATGTCTAAATCATTCTTTTTAAGATGTACATATTTCTAATGCATGTTACTGATTTCCCAGAGTATTTTTTTCTATGGTCAGAGAGCGGGGGGGGGGGGGGGGCTTTTTTTTTCACCAGTTTGCAAGAAAGCTGAATAAATGG
>JAPSES010000120.1:13114088-13137893 GCA_029822895.1 Maxillicosta whitleyi | reverse complement strand
TCAATAAAAGACAGCACCCACTGACGGTGAGATAGGGAATGTGGGGGTTTCCACCTTGTTGCAACCATCTTCTTGGCGGCAGTTAGACCGGCCAGGAAGACCTTTTGTTGTGCTTTACGTAATTTAAGTTGGGACATATCATTCCTACTTAGCACTTTTTAATGACTGTTGTAATTGTTTTCACTTTACTGTTAATGGTGTTAGATATTATTTGACTATTTGCAGCTGAAGTTTTTCAAAGTATAATATATATTTTTTTGCCATTTTTTCCACTCCTTTTCAGCCAGTATAAAAACTATATAGTCATTATATACATTAAAGTAAGGTGACTCATATTGATGCAAATGCTGAACCCAGCAGTGAGCACATAAACTACCATAGCTGCTGGTGGGCTTTTCCTGCGGTTACACCACACAGCTCATCATTAATCATGCTTTCCTCCATTTTCATCACTCACAATCAATCAGATCAACGACCAACACACACACACACACACACCTGTTTGTGTGTGCGTACAGGTGGCAGAGTGTACAAAGGAAAAGGCAGTAATCGGGTTAAAGCTCTCAGCGCTACCCTTCGGCAGAGTTCCCTTAATCCAATCACCCTCCAGTAAATGCCTCACATGTGCTGGGTTGCCCCGGTAACCCAGTCCCAGGCCCTGGTATACAGACCCACAGCCTCACAACTCTGCAAAGAGACCCACAGTGGATGTAAACGGTGCTGAATGAGTTAACACCGCAGGCAGGGTGAAAATCTGGCTCCCGTTCAATCCTTATCAGAAAACAGAGATAACCAGCAACGGAAACAAGAAACGTTTGAGAGGGTAACACTGTCAAAAATGAAACCCTGATATCAAAGCACAAATAAATCTAGATGCTGAAGAATATAAAGTATTTCTGTCTTATGACATTTGACGCATCCCTTTGGAGTTGACAAGAATTAAGTTAAGACAATATGAATATTTTCATAAATGCTGTCGTTTGCACAACATTAAACTATGTTGATGTTATCCTCTCTATGAATATTGCTGGTCAGTATCTTTATATTAAAATGTACGCTGGAAGTCCATCTCCATACCACTAAGAATGATCTTGACATTTTAGATGGGTTCAAATGTTATCTAGCAACAAAATTATTTGTGTATTACTTAATCAACAACTAAAATTTTTAATGGATTTGGAGCTTTTCTTTATATTTTAATACCACAGTGTTAATGCCTTTATGCAGACCATTTCAATAATGTCAGTTTTCTCAAATGTCACAGAAAACACTTGGTAATAATTGTATGTTAGATGGGTGATACCTGAAAAATAGCCTATACCACAACAGAATGTTTCATTTTATTTGAAATCAGTCATTACTGACTATTTATAATGGGTTATTTTTAATAAAAGACCAAGAGCAAAAATGTTTAATATAACCAAGACATAAGCTAAATGACATAGATATAGAACAACAGTTAATACATCATTTTAGCATTTTAGAAGTCACATTTATTTTGGCATCTTTGTATCTACCAGCACAAATTGCCTCTGCTTCATTAGTCTACATGGATTTTACTGCACCAGCTTCAATGAGTCGCTCTTGTTTGATGTTTCACATATTCAACTGGAAAATGCAAAAAAATAAAAATGATTTTAAATTGTGCAGAAATGTGATTTTAAAACCTCCTATCCTCTATTTGAAATTTGAACACTATATTCTAGTTTTATTATAATAATTATTATAAAGTTTTATTTAACAAATTATCTTCTCTTACGCTCCCACTTTTTAAGCATTATATTTTAATAGTATGAGTGGTAATGTCATGTCTTTTACTACTGCTTTTCATTGTGATATTTATCTCTTTGTTTTAATTTGACTCAATATATAACTAGCCCCTCAACGATCTTTTGAGTATAAATAAAGGCTGATTGACTGATGAATTGATTGAATCTGACATTTTCCTCTAGAACACAAAAACTGTGAACACAGCACAATCTGTTCAGGGTTGGTGTGTGTGTGTGTTTAATCATTTGGTTATTATGACATTCAGTCTACTGAAATGCAGCTAACAGCTAATGATCTAGTTTTGGTTCATGACTGTTATGGTTATTGTTCTTTTTTTTTTTTTTTTTTTTTTAACTTGTCTTGTCCAGCATCATAACAGCAGAATGGTAGTCTGGCTGCTTTTTGAAGCTGAGCAAATTTGCTTTGCCAAGGGAAACTTCATGATGTCTATGAGTTTGCCCTTGATATTATACTGTCTTTATTATGAGGTGTTTTTTTTTTTTTAAATCACATTTTGATGCCGATGTTTGATGTTATTGTTCATTATTATTAATGATAATATTAATAACTAGAAAAGCACTCAGAGAGCGCAAACCTCTGCCAAGCTGCACAGTTCCTCCACATATTGTGACTGACACGCCGCAATATTACTCCCACATTTGATTTTTATCTATTTTATGTCCATGGCCGACATCTTTGAAAAAATGAAAAAGTTCATCAAGGACAGCGCCAAAGCAAACGGAATTACAAAGAAGGTAAAGCAGACAACCCAAGTGTCCTGGAATTTCCGGGAGTCTCCCTGATATTTCTGGTGACTCCCTGATGTCCACGAGTCGGATAAAATATCCAACATTTTAGATTATGTGAGTTGTTTGGGTTTTTTTGTACTGTGTGAGTGTGTGAGAGACTGTGTGTTCATGGAACCTATGTGTGACTGCATGTGTGTCTGTTTGAGCGAGCACTGGACAGTGAAAGCGCTGATTGGTAGCAATAAGCAAAACTAGCCAATAAGCTTACAGGGTAGGCGGGGCCTTAATTTACTCTGCGATGGTCAGTCAGTCAGTACAGCCCAAGAAAACAGGACTTCCACTGCCAACTGGTGGACATTTGTTAGTACTACAACAAACATAACAACAACAACATAATAACTAATAGAGAATCCTTTCAAAAATTCCTGGATCCAGACGGTGATCTGGATCACCTCCAAAATGTAATCGGCTCTTCCTTGCCTCAGAGCGAACGTTTCCTGAAAATGTCATTAAAATCTGTTCATAACTTTTTGAGTTATCTGGCGAACAAATAAACACATAAACAAACCCAGGCGAAAACATTACCTCCTGGGGGAGGTAATAATACCATCTTAGGTCTATATGGCACATAAAAGTGGCAAATCATGTTGCCATCATGTGGGCAGCAAATCAACCTTTCCCATTTAATGATAGAAAAACTTGCTTTACACATTACAGTGCAAATATTTATTTTTATTGGTCGGGACAATTACATTTCATCTACTAAAAGCATCTTTACAGAATAAAAATATTTATTTACATGATTTGCTTCTATTATCTCCTTAATAACCAGAATTTTGAGTTCCACCAAATGAATCTGCACCATTAGCATACATGTTCATGCAGCTGTCTTATTTCAAGTGTTATGGTGAAATTTCGCAACGACCTTCCCCACTAAAATTCCTTTATTTCATTGCCAAATTTTGCAATATTCTGTCATGTTACTCCTGAGAGATAATATCACCTAACCAACACAGCTTCCTATAGAGATACACTGTGGACGCATCTAAAAATGTTACAAAATCCATTTAAATGTGTCACATGGAAGTGATATTAAACACTACCTGGCATTTTTCTTCTCTCACTAGCATCTACTCCATTCATTTGGTACAATAAAAGTACTTATGATCAGTACTGAGTCCTAGCAGTTTCAATCACCTATCTATTTACCAACCGGGAGCATAGTAACAGCATAGTATGTATCTTAAGTTTAAAAGGTCCTGTTCAAGCATCCTCCTCAAATTTTCATTTTGTGTGTTTTTGCTAATTTTTGCTGCACAGTAAATTGTTCAACAGCAAGCGACCATGACCACACCACAATGAAAATCATCATCTGTTTTGCTGCAGTGTGTGTGCGTATGTGTGATTTTCCACACATGTGCATCCATATGAGACATTAACAGAATATACTGCAGTCTGTCCTGGCTGGGTGACTCACACGCAGCCGACATGTGAGGCAGTGCCATTACAGTCCTACTGACATACAGCAGCACACACATACACCAATATATACTGTAAATGGAACTGATGGAGTGCATATCCAGCTACATTTCCCCTCCCACCATGCACTGCGGTGTGATTGATGAGTGATGAGGTGCTGAGGGTTACAGCACTTGTTTCTGGGCACCATATGTTTCTGCCATCAGTGGGGAGGAGGGAAAAGCAGGATAAAGGTGCCGAGGAAGACAACATGTACATCACACACCATGGTATTAAATCTTTAAAGGTACAATGCTACATTTCTCTACAATATTACTTTTATCATCCAAGAAAACATATGACCTACATGACCATTTATTACGTCTTCTCAAACCACAGGAAGTGGTAAAAACTGTCCCCTTAAATGGCAAGTGACTGAATAAACTTTTATAGTTATACCTCATTAACTATGGCATCTACAAAAAAATAAACAAAAATCACTGCTGGAGTCACCAGGCACCATCCATGACAGCTCAGTTTTAAAGCCTTAAACAATCACTGGACACTAGCTCAAAATACAATACCCAAAATGTTTAGTAACTTGGTCACATTATGAGTTGACATTATAACTTAAAGATCAAGTCACATTCTCATATGTCCTTGAAAAAGCCATGTAAACACATGCAGGAATTGTAAGCAACACCTTCACTCTCAGGTGCTCCTTTCAGGACAAAATGATTTTCTGTTTGTGGAGCATTGTTTCAAAACTTCAGAATCCTTGGCACTATGTATATGTTTTCATTGTCTTACATACTTGCTAATATGAAGACAACCAGCTACCCAAGGATTAGACCCAAGGAAAGTAAAACAAAAATCACTCAAAACCAAACATCTGAGAAAAAAGTCAAATTAAAAAGGAAGGTACTCACTCATGATGAGAGGCCAGGGGTTGGGAGCAGGATGCAGCCCAGTTAGGGCAGGGCTTTGGACAGGTGAGGTTGTTCTCCACTGGATCTTTCCTAGAGGCACTCATGACCTGAAATAAAAACCAAAAACCCGTAAGAGATAAGAATCCAGAGCAAGAAGGAAAGTTAGAAATAACTCAATGAAGAAAAAATAAGGTTTTCCAGGAATATTTGGTTGAATAATTTCTTGGTTTTCACTCATTGTAAACTGAATCTGTTAAAGCTGACTAAATGCATTCCTTATTTGTAAAAGACACAGAGAGAATTCAAATGGTTTAAATTTTCTACCAAAAACCACACGATTGTATATAATAACTGGACGTTGCCAACATGTTGATTGCCGATGTTTGTTTAGCATTAATGCTTTCACAAGGATAGAAATGGCAGAGTGGATGAATGGATTGTGTGTACATTAGCATCTGTCTGTCCAAATCGCCCTGGTCCATGGATTAAATAGCTGTAATTGCTGTGATAATGTGTAATTTGATCATTCTGCAGATGCTTACAGGAGGAAGAGGAGGGTAGGCAGGAAGGCAGAGGGGGAAATGATGCAGGTGATGTAGAAATTAAGTTCCCCCCCCCCCCATGTTGCTATGAGCATGACTGGTGCTGCAGATGCTGGGGGATCCAATATCCTTCAGGGCTGTGAGTGAAACCAGCTCAGGTCAGCAGAAAGTTTCTCCAGCAAAGAGAATGACAAATAATCAGCAGAGCAACAAACTGTGCATAGATTCATTCATACTGAGTGGGAAAGTGTGCTGATACCACCTAATGAGCACTGCTATCTCTATCATTATCACTGGCATTGGATTTATAATTGAGTAGAGATGGTATGAAAACTATTTGGCAAAGTTTAAATACCACTTCAGAAGGACTGGGCAACCTGGCCAAAAGATCACATGACTATCAATTGTATCACCTTGTATAAAATGTGGACAAGTCTCAACTAAACTGGAAGTTTTCCTTTAGTTTCATCTGGTTTCTGGGGGCGTATGTGATGTGTGATGGCTTTTGTTACTATTATCTGACTAAGAAATTATATTGGGCTGACATCATTATAATATTAACAATATCAAACCCTGATCAATATTTTCCTGTACAAACAGCTGCAGAGTTTTCCATAATTACACAGAATGTGGCAGACTAATTTATCAGTTTTGTGATGAAATTCTAAAGCATTTGTGTAAATCAGACTCACTACATGTCAGAGTTCAGAAGCCGAACCAAGTGATGGACTTATGGTAATTCTACATCAATATTTCTTCAGAACCAGCAAAACAACACGTTACCCAAACTCTGCAAGTAAATGCTGACTGAAATTGAACACTTTAGTACAGGGAGAGGCTCAGGTATCACCGCAAATAGACTGAAATAAACCCACTAACCTGCACACCTGTGCCAGTGACATCAGACTTTTTGGAAAAGATGACCAAAACATATGCATGGGACAGATGTGCTCACACTCTATTTCTTAGTGTTTATATTTACTTGGTATTTACTGCAGATGTATTCTGATTTTGGAAGCTAAGCAGGGTTGGAACTCATTAGTACTTGGATGGGAGATGACCTCAGAATATCAGATGCTGTTTTGTGGGGCAGCCCTGGCCTAGACAGTTGGGGAAGCCTGATGTTCCCTGAACCACCAAAGAAATTGATGGCTGATGTGCCCTTGCGCAATGTACTTATCCACCATTTTCGCCCTGGGCGCCTGACATTGGAGCCCACTGCTCCTAGTCTGCAGTGTGGTGTGTTCCTGTATGTTCAGCTAGCGATGGGTTAAAAGAAGATGTTCAGTTTCAGTGTGAGTTTCATATCTAAAATAATGGCAAAGGTTGTTTTTCTCACTTGAAAGATAAATATGGGCATTAGGCTGCAGGTCCTGGTTCAAACCCAATAGCAGTCAGTTTCCACATTCTCCCTGTGTCTGGGTTCTCTGGCATACTCTAGAGACAGTCCACAGACATCTTTTAATAGTTTAATTGGTGACTCTAAATGCACGTAAGTGTGAATGTGAGAGTGACTGGTTGTTTTTTCTCAATAATGAACATATAATTAACTAGAAACCAATTCAGGGTGCAACCCCACCTTCACACAGTATCAGTTGAGATATGGTCTAACCTGAGCATCAAACAAAAAAGATTACGTATGTTTAAGCTGCACTAATTGATGTTCCTCAGTAATGTAACTACTCTCTCTATATGTCATATGGCCAAAGAGGTGGGACTTCAAAAAAGCTATTTAAATAAAAATTATAGGCCTAATAAGTTTATGGAGCTATCCAATATCTTAGAAAATACTTAAAAACTGGAGAAAAAAAAAATACACTGTGTAAAGTGAATTAGACCATAATATCCTCTGGGACTGGGAAACATCCTTGTTTAGTGATGATGAAACACATGAACAGTAAATGTGAGGGAGGGAGATCTCTGAAGGTTAGAGGGACAGCATAGCTTGGAGGCTGTAACCTGGGATTAGTGCCACCATATGTTCACCTCTGCCCTGAGCTGGAACACCAGCCCGCTAACAGGCCTATACTCCAACAGCCAATCCAATGCACTGTTACAGAAGCTCTCAGGTCAGAGGTCACAGTCAAACATTTAGTAGTTCACATTGAATATATTTTCAGTTCTGAGCTACTTTAATGCATTCTCTGTATTCAAACCACTTAAATGGTAAATGTACTGCACTTACATAGCACATTTTCTACACCTTCAAGGTGCCCAAACCACTTTACAAAGTCTCACATTAACCCATTCACACACACAAATAGGCAGCTGCTGCTATGCAAGGCACTGAGAGGCCCTACTGGGAGCAATTTAGGGTTTAGTGTCTTGCCCAAGGACACTTCGACATGTGGACAGTTGGAGCCAGGATTCAAACCACAGACTCTTCAGTCATTGGGCCTACCGACTGAGCCAAGACACACTGAGCCAAAAGCCACAGCCACCCAAAATACACACAAGCATATAGAACTATAAAATTCTGAATATCTAATTCCAGATGAGGTGCCAAAAAGAAGGTGGATGCGATGGGAATTTATTCAAGTGGTGTAACACATCCTCAGACAATTAGAACAGTTGATAATAATACTGCTAATGTTTGTACTGGTGTTGATTTGGTCTTCTTAGTTTAAGTGCTTAACACAGAAAAATGCCCAAACTATCAAGCTGCAGTCAAATTTGTCCATCTGTAAGCCAGGTTGAACGCGTGTCAAGAAAGCCTGTTCTGCGCTACTGCTTTAGACTCTGTTCCAACTATGCCAGGAAGTCTTATTCAACTTTTTAACGCTGTTTGGAAAAGTAATTACAAATTTTATAGTCTACTATGCCTTTCAGATAAAACTGGACAAAAAAGAAAACTAATTACTCTTTACTTGTAGCCTTCAGCATACAACACAATATAAAATGATCTTCAGAAACCCACTGCAACTCAGGAAGACAGACCTCTTTTGTTCTGGTGTTGTAAACGCAGCAGGCAAGCAGCTGGGAGGGGTGTGTAATTGCTATTATGGTGTGTTAAAGACTAACCTCAGACTGGTTAGGCCTCTATGAAGTGCATTAACTCTGGCCTGACAGGAAAACAGTCCAAACTGAAAGCTGAGTATCATCTCAACATAGCACAGGCAGCTGGGGGCCGATTGAACCCAAAATCATTTGAACTGGCCTTCATAAACCCATACTGGCCAAACAGCAGTGTATACATTGGACAAGAGGTTAGTTAGATCCGATGCAGGGTCACGCACACACACACAGGCCAAAGGGCAGCTCAGCATCTGGTGTGTTTTGTGTTGCTGCTCCGAAGCCGGGCATTAAAAGAGAGAGCGGTGCAGCGAGCCAGCAGGGATCAACAGCCAATAAAGACTGGCAACAGCAGCAGCTCCATGCCAGGGCCTGGACAGCAGTGAGGGAATGCAGAAAGCCAGTGTGTGTAGTTTACATCTGGTGTGTGGGTGGGCTGCCTGCCCCATGAAGGCTGCTTTCTGCTGTTCTTTATTAAAATCCTTATCAAATTGGGATGATCGGCTTATTAAGGGAAGCTGCAGATTTCACAAACAAAATCTAAGACTGCAACAATCGTTTTAACACAAACTGAAAAGAATTCATCACCTGTTTATCAATAAAAATAATTAAATAAAGCCTAAAAAAAATATATAAAAAACACAAAAAATAGGTAAGCCTATAAATAACTTATATTGAGAACTGTTAATAATTCAGCCATTGTAAACTTAACCATCAACAGTTTTAACAAATGTGTTTTACACTTCCCAAATGCAGCTTCTCTTTATATTTCATGACATTAACGCATCTAGAAAATCTAGTTACAAAGAGTGTGTAATGTGAATATGACCGCATCAACTGACATGTATATCAGCTAAATGTAAGGGATATTTTCAGGCTTTCACTATGTTTGTGTTTATTTTTATATCTACAATGACTAATTTCATTAATTTGTAGAGCTTTTTAAAACACTTCCAAATGTAATAAATGTTCACTTTGTTTCTGATTTTAGAACTAAAGATGCCTCTACATGACCGTGACACCTGCATATTAAGGAAACACATTTATTATCATGTTTTCAAGCAACAAGAATAGGTATATTGTAAATGAGAGAAAATGAATAACAGGGACAGACATACGTGGAAAAGCCTCTGTTGCTAAGTTACAGACTTTCAGTGAGACAAAAACTGCAACTGAGTTTGGGAAGCCACCTGATCCCATGCAGCCAAATACATAAACTGTCCTTTCATCCAGGAAAATATGGATGTTGACATTGCCATTCAACTGTTTCTGGAGAGGCAGTGTAGATGCTGTGACATAGAGGAAGAAAGGAGGGAACAAAAAAAAAAAAAAAAAAAAAAAAGAACTAATTCATGGCTGCTGACCCTGACAACTACAGGGCTTTTCCATTTCCTCTCTGAGCCACAGATCTACCAGTAGCCTCTAGCACTGTGGAACTTTTTATGGATAGACTTGAGATTTTATGTTCTTTACACTGTTACAAGCATGTCCAGTCTTATATTTCCTAGGCCAGGTATGGGGTCATATGAGCACAAAATGAAAAAATATCACTCCTTGAGCAAGTATTCCTTGGTCCAATTTTATCAAATAAAATGATTTGCTGCCTGATCATGTATTATGTTGTAACTGAATAGTGGGGGGCTTTACTGTGACCCAAGCAAAATACAATGAAGAAAAAAACATTTAAATACAAAATTATAAAAAACATTAAAAAAAAAACAAAAAAACACCCAGTGAAAATAGTAGTACCCTGTTGTGTCAATACAATTATCTTCCTAGCCAAGCTCTGTTTGAGACACACACTGGGCTGGTTATTATTAGGAGTGTAACTGTGCCTCACAATCACTAGTCACCAACAATACATAAAAGTTATTGGGAAGATGGAAGCATTGTTACACAAAACTTTGTGTAAAAAAAAAGTCAAGTGTTGATTATAGTGGCAACAGAATGGCATAAAGACAAATTGGACCTCGTAACAGTTTTCAACAAGAAATGAAGCAGGACCCAAGTGCTTCTATATTCTATAAAGTACAATGCTTTAATGGTGAAATTCATAAATGATTCAGCAATGATTAAAATTCTTAAGTGCTACAGTGTTACTATGTTTGCAAATCTACCATCTTAACTCCAGGAACCTTTTCTAAATCATTCAGTAGCATTATTGTTGTTATTTGAAATGGTAGAGTAGTAGGAGAAACAGGAGGAGCAGGAGTATCTGCATTTGCCTTTTCTTAGGAATGCTGACTGTACTTAGCTTTTTATTATCTGTATTTTGCATCAGAGCTGGGAAAGGGCTGATCCCAGGAAAGCAACTCAGCTGTACAGCAGTGACACAATGGCTCCAAATAAAAGCTGATAAAGCGAATAGTCTGACCCTGACATGCTGCTCATTTCATCATAGCCTGATACAGACCACCGCAGATGTAGTCCTGCAGAGGGCAAACCATCAGAAAGCTAAGACATTATTTGATTTCTGATGTTTTCTTATATACTTGATTTCTCCTTGAGTGTGTGTATTTTAATTGATAGTGAAACTTGAAATTTACCATCCCTTTATTTAACAGCCCTCTCTTTTTGGCGTGCAACAAATCACAAGTCTGGGGTCTTAAACTGTCCTTCTATCGCAGTAGTAAGCATGATACAAATGCCATGTGTTTTCAAACTGTAAAGCCCCTGAATACATTAAGCCGCATTATCCTGAAGCGGGATAGGAAGGATTCTAAGACACACTATTATCAAGTCCATATAAATCACTTCGACAACATCCTACTGACACTTTCAAAGTAAGATCATGATTTCTTTAAAAACCAATATTAATCGACAGCAACTTGGTAAAATTGTTGTTTGTAAAGCATTTAAACATTCGTTTTATATTACTGAGTGTTCACTTCAGTCAAGCTTCTCTTCCCTTGCAAGCATCTATAATGTAATATATGGTATTTTGTTTTAGCAGTGTATTACTTATGTTTCAATTGATATGATTCTGTATTGTGCACATTAACAAATCATTAGGTTGTGTAAAATGTGATTTACTTGATCAGTTATTTTACGCATGCTTTTATTTCGAAAACAAAGCCGACTACAATTCGTTTTTAAAGTGCTTATGCTACTACACGGTTATTACTACGAAGGTAATGCTATGCCGTGTTATGTGAGTCTGCAAATTATACACATTATTACTTTATTACTAAAACACTACCATTAAAGTTATATTAAACCCTATATACATCTCTTGCTATTCGGACAATTTGCCAAGTAAACAAGTGATCCCCTGGCTTTATTTATACGTTAAAAACACAGCGGCACCTCCAAGCCCATCAAAGTGATTGACACGTCCTCATGGCCAATCAGAAACCAGAAAGCGACAGACGACAGCCAATGGGAGGCAGTGATTGGTGCTCGGGCCGCATTGATTCGGTTGCGGGTGGCTGCCTGGGGGGCTCCGGCCACGTCAAGTTTCACAAAATCAGCCAAAGTATAACCGGAACTAAAGCGATTTGATCAAACGCTAGTATGAAAAGGATCCATGTACCCCCCAGGGTAAAAATAAAAAAAATAATAATATAAAAAAATAAAACACGAACTTTCCTCCTGTATGAATGTACGCGTGCCCACCTGTTAGTGTATATTTTATCAAACCTTTAGTGTTTAACCATTGCGCGTTATATGGTCAATTTACATTATTAAAAACACCCAGCTATTTTACTGTCTCATGGCTAGCTTCCATTAAAACAAGTTAAAATGCTACTATTATTCACATAACTATTACACTCTTTCCTTTATAACGTGTGATGTGTGATAGACGCTTGTCAATGAACACTTTGCTATTGCTAATACTATACAACTTAGCATAAAGTAGCATACAAAAATATGTTACAGGGACACAAATTCGAGTTACATCAATCGCCATTTACTTAATTTCCACATAGAATTGAGAGAAAATCTATTTAAGCAGCTCATTAGTTGGTTATAAAACTGACGTTTTATTTTGTAGGACCACACCGGAAATGTCTTTCATGTTCACTGCTAGCTCAACTATGGTGGGTTTGGCTAGGTAGGCCTCGGTGAATACAAATAAGCACAAAGTTTACAATAATGAAACACAACCTACATCCAATTGTAAACGTGAAACAACATGAATAATTTCTCACCGACGCGCAGTAAAGTCCCAAAAGCCCCGGCACCGACGTTTCATTTTACTTTGAAAAGCAAACGTTAATGAGCCACCGTCATTCAGCTCCGCAGAAACGCTACGGTTTGCACTGACAGATGCATTTCAGGAGCTCGACAAGTTCCATTTCCTCCAACATTAGCCATCAACACCGGAGGGACAAGAACGAACGCTCACCTTGCTCTTAACTCGACGGGTCCCTCTCGGTTACATCGCTGCGGGTATTTCCCTGGACAAACAGGAGTAGAAAGCGTCCATGGTCCCGTACCAGGAAGTCCAGAGCACTTCACTTCTCAAACTCCGTGTGGAACAGCCGTGCAGGATCCCAGCCAGGTAGCAATGCGCCGCCCGCCGGGCTGATCTGATCTCACCGGCTCATGCTGCGGTTCAGCCCTGCCTGCGACATTCCACAGTCCACAGAATAACCTGGCCGCACATACCCGGGGCGGGTTCTACCCACCGGCCACTTGCACTGTGGGCTGCACTGGCCGGTAATGAATCAAACAAGCACATGAGGGTTCTGACCCACGGAGGAACGGAAAAGAAACAATGAGATCTGCTTCATCAAGACAATTTACATAACAGTCAGATTAAGACCTTTTTCCGATTTTAAACCAGGGGTGTCAGAGTTCAGGGGCCACATACAGTTCAATGTGATCTCAAGTGGTCCGGACTAGTAGGATAATAACAACAAAATAGCCATAAATAATGACAACTACAAATATTTTTGCTCTGTTTTGGTGCAAAACTTTAAAATTAACACAAGCTGACCTAAACATCCACCACCCAAATCATCTTCTGGTGTAAAATGTTAAATGACCCTTAAACCACTAATCTACATGTAAATAATTGAGGTAAAATCATCTTTTCATAGTCTTCAGATATGACCCATTTGGACATTGAGAGGCTTCAGAGTGAACATGGAAACAATCTTTTTCTACCATGGTGGAAGGAAACACTTGTTTTATGTTCAGGTTTCTTTTTTAAGAAAAGAAAAGTTCTTTTTTAAAAATTCTGATTTCATCCAATAATCTTTGAACTTATTGTGAAGTTTTATGAATAACATGATCGGTTCTTTACATACAGGAAAATTGATGATTTTCACTAAAAAAACAATAAATGCAAAATTCAAAACATATTTGGAAGTTGTGGTAAATAAAGTTGGGGATCTTTAAGGGTTAAATTCTGAAAATATTTACAATATTAATATAGTTGTAACTGCACCTATTTTTCTCTAAACATTTCAGGTTTGTGGATGGTTCAGATTATTCACATTTTCATAAAGTATTTTAACTTACTCCACACTAAAACAAAGTCAAATGTTTTATAATGTATTATTGCTTTAAATAATGACAACTTGATTTTTCTCTCTTTAAGTGCAAAAAAGTAAACTTACATAATGAAAATTATTATAATTAAAACTAGCCTTTCACAAAAAATTTGAATAACCCGAACAACCTTAAATTCCTTGAGAAAAATAAGTGCAGTTGTACCAATAGTATGCTTACAGATCACAGTGGATGTACAAAGGGAATGCACAATACAGAAAGCATAATAAAATGCATCTGGAACTAAATGTTAATTATACCTGTTCTGTATTCTTAGTCAACCTGAAAACTGCTGTAAAATAGCAATAAAAACACAACAGATGGATAGAATTAAATAAATCTACATAAATGTAAATATGTATCTCCTGAAGGAGAGAGATCTGCCAAATGTCAGAATTTAGTCTGACATTTTATGTGGAAATACAAAAGAAATACAGCCTAGCACATTAAATAACACCCTGAAAGAATATAAAGAAATGAACACAGTCTTTTTATATATATTGCCTTTATTTTACTCCTTACAATTAAAGAGAGAAAACAACAAATATAAACTTTTTGGAGCTTCTCAAATGTATGGCTTGAAAATATTTGTCTACAACCTCAAAATTCTGCACATATTCTCCAAACCTTTAATATATCTCTGGAATAAAAGTTGATAATCCTGTAGTTTTGAGATGAATATACCGCAAGCTAAGTCTGGCTGAAAAATAATAACCAAATGAATGATGCAGGCTTTCAAAGGTTGAACTGTTTATTTTAAATGTAAAACTGGGAGTTTCTTTGTACAGATTTATGTGACGTTATGATCATCTCAAAGTACCAGTTTCATGGCACACTGAGTTTATTTTGTGGCTTCTAGTTCCAATTGTAGCCTTATCTGTGTCTGTTTGTTGACAAGTGTTAAATGTCTACACCCTCCCCACATAGTGGTAACTTCGCTCTCATGTTCAAATCACAGAGGAATCAGTGATGTTTACATAACATTAAAACTACAGTGGTCGCGACTTGTTCTGTAATACAACAGTCAGTGTCTTTTAAATACATCTGCCCAACAGTAGCATCAACATTTACTGTAGTCTGTCATTTGATTCTATAGTGTCCATTGTAAATGACATAACAATTATCTTACCACATGTCCATCTGTCAGTATGTCTGCTGAGCCAAACACCTCTAAATCTGAATCCTTTGGTTCATACTGACCTCTGTAGGCAGAACATATGTGTGAGCTACAATATATGTGGACTGAAGAAACGGCAGAAGTGAATGGTGTAAGAAAAGAATGAGACAGAACCACAAGAGAGTTCTTACGGATATAAATAGACTCAGGGTTTGCTTTAAAATTGTATTCTTAAAAAAAAAAAAAAAAAAAAAAAAAAAAGAAGGACAAGCAAAGACAGGACATCATGACATTGTTGCTATTTTAATTGTAAAATATATATTTTTCTAAGTTTAGTGGATTCAGTAGTCTGTTTGAAAGATGGACTTAATGGAAAAAATAAATGGATAGCAAAGGAGGAGCAGACTTTCAGGGAAATTATTGTTGAAAGATGTTTTACCTTTGGCTGCACAAAAGATGAACAAAAGCACAGTAGATGGGGCATGTCATAAAACACAAACCTAATAAGATGCAAAGATTTTTTTGTCTGCCTTTCCCCCCAAATTATTATCATTATATATATATATGTGTGTGTGTGTGTGTGTGTGTGTGTGTGTGTGTGTGTGTGTGTGTGTGTACAATTGTTTACATACTTTTTTTGGAATTTGGGTCATTGGGTAAAAGCTTTGTACACAGCTCAACTAAGACACAACACTTGGAGATGCATATCTAATGTCTATGATCAAAATCAAACACAGAAGGATCCTTATCAAAGTGGGACAACACACCTATGTACAAAACTATGTAGGACATACAGCAGTTCCAAAAGTTAAGCATTTGATGCTTTTGTCTAAGAATACACCTGTGACAAAAGCTGTTTTCAGTAACACTGTGAGACCTTTGGAGTGTTGCAGTTCTCTAGTGTTCTTTAACTGAGTGAGGGCTGTGGGCAACAACAGCACAGGGTCACAACAGATCCATGTTCTGCACAGTTATCTGTTTTTCCGAACAAGTTGAACCACAGAACAGAACATCTTTTTTAAAGCTTATCCCTCTGCTACTACCAATGCAGTTCCATAATTTAAAAACACAGAACTGTTCTTATATAAAATCTAGAAGAATCATGTATAATAGTGACTAGTAATGAAAGTCAAACATTTTACATTCCTTAAAAATAAAGTCCCTATCTCAGAATATAAAGTCACAATATGTCCTAATATGCTCTAAATGTGTCCTTTATAAGCTGTTGATGGTTTAACTGCGAGGCTGGGGTGGAATGACTTTGACAAGGCTGCACATTTCTATTTAAAAGGTCTTTAAGCTCATAAAAATGAATTTTCTCAACCTTTCACACAACTTTAGATTCTGCATTAGAGGAAAAGCAGGATGATCATGTCGGGGCTGTCACTTGTAGACTGCTGTTTAAAATGTCCTGAAATATCTTAAAGACTGTCTCTGTAAATCCTGCAGAGTTTTCCTTTCCAGCATAAAGCTGTTCAGTGTTCGTGGTGAACTGCAGCTTAGTTCAGCCAGGCTCAGTCTGTTGGTTTGTGTTGCACTTCTGCTCCAGTAGGCGGGGAGGTCCTGAAGGAGCCTTAAACACACACCCAGAGTGTATAATGAGGCCTGGGTATATGGCTGCAATATTTACTTAGACAGTATACTGTTTATCGAGATGGGTTGTTGAACTCCCCCTGGCAGATCTCATTATTGACTGCAGAGCGCTGAGTGGTGACTGGGACTACACCTGAAGCTTTCAAATGTCTTATGGAGAAATGTGGTGGTAAACAGAAAACGATAGGGCCATGTGACCTTCAGTCTGTGGTCAAACATCTTGCAGAGGAAATCAACACCAGGTTGTACTGCAGTAAAGGCTTTTGTCTTTAAAATGTTATTTTAGGCCTTTCTTTGTGGAGGTTGCATGTTCTCTCTGGGTCTGAGTGGGTTCTCTGGCGACTCCAGCTTCCTCCCACCATCCACACACACACACCGCAAAAATCTAAATCTTACCAAGTGAATTTTTCTCATTTGTAGTCAAAATCACATCACACTTAAAATAAGAAGTAATCACCTGAAGAGTAATTTTTCAGAGAGATATAAGAACTTGTTTTTTAGCAATAGATCTTGAAAATGTTAATTCAAGCAATTTCACCAAGATCATTTTCACTTGTTCCATGGGCAGTTTTTTTTTTTTTTTTTTTTTTTTTGCTTGAATTAAGCACAAAAAAAATATTGATGTTTACAAAATGAATGAATGAATGATGATCTCAATTACTTATTTCTCAGCATGGCTATGGTACAACTGTTGGTCAAAATACAGCATAATATTTTACAAAATACATTTCACAGTGCACACACTAAGTTGTGTTATGTGAGAATCCTGCGGGCATTTTAGAAGTACAGAGCTCCAGTTCCCCTGATACCAGTTTCCTCAAATATTTGTTAAGGTTTGCATTTTTCCTTATTTTTCACTGAATTCACTGTTCAGTTGCAGTTCAGTTCATTTGATTTAGTCTAATTGCCAGAGGTCCAATAAGTTACACATGTACAAGCAACAGTCTTAACCTTTTAATCTCAATTAAATGAGTCAAACAAGTCACGAGTCAAATCATACAAACTTCTGATGATCTATCCCACATGAAAAGTTGAGCCTCAATCAGTACTCTTCCAAATGAGCGGTAATGGTGAGTGGCGCTCAAATAGGCTACTACATTATTCATTCCTTCTCTGTCTCTTTGAATGGAGGCTGCTTTATGATGACTGATGCATATTGCATTACAAATCACCCATTTATCTTTAACAAATCAAATGTGATTCTCCATGTTCCTGTGGAGGTTGACATGTCAAATTACAAGTCTAAGTTAAGTAGAGGCTTTCATTAGCAAGAGTCAAGGTCATCTCAAGTCTAAAAATGTTTGATTTAAAGTCCCGCACCTCTGCTAAATGCTGTTAAACATCTTATTTAGATTCCTTGTCAGGGCCAATCTGGGCCTTTTGATTATGAGGAGAATAAACTGATCTACCTGCAAACATAGTTGTAAGGGTAAAGTCCAATTTCATCAACTGTAACATGAAAAAAATGACAGTGTAACATGGCAGCTTGCTTCCCCTGTAGATATAAGCAGTACTTGAGTTGAGGGGGGATGAGGGGGGATGGCATCCCCCTGAAATAAAAACGGTCAAAATCATCCCCCTTCTAAAACGGACATCCCCTGTTCCACCCCTTGTGCCATTTTATCAATGAATGTGGAAATTCATTCTATTTAACTCTGGAAATAGAGTTAAAAGTTAAAGATTCAGTTGTTCATTTACAATTTTTTCTGAGGTTTTAATAGATTAAATACCAAAAGATTTTTAAAATACTATGAGTATGAAGTTACCCTTGAACCCAGTGGTAAAATATGTCTAATATGGACAATGTGACGTCCATTCCAGCCAGGGGACTGACTCTAAGTCTGAGGTGCTTTGGTCAACATCAGTGACAGGAGTATCTGACACATAACATCCACACCATGCATGTTATAGGACAGTAAAATACCAGTATATTAATTATGTTTTTGCTTCAACAACAATAAAAAAAAAAAAAAAAGGTGCATAATTAATCAGCACAAAATATGTCAGATAAAAAAAAAATATGTCAGGTAAACGAAAAATTCCATCATCCCCTCGGTTTGATTTTACAACTCGACTACTGGATATATAAATGGCTGAATTCCTGTTCCAAGGTGATTACTGACTAATTAAAACACTATTATGAATATTATATTCCATTTGTGCAAATATTTCCTCTTAACCTTTAAGTGTTTTCTCTCATTTTTAAACCTATGGTGTGTTAGTTCTTTATGGTTGCCAGTTTAGGGACATTTTAATAATGGTTTTAGATTAGGTTCCACTATATTAAACTACTATATTTAACAGAAAAGACAAACAAGTAAATAAACTACAATAACAGAAACACAGGTTTTGATAGTTAACAATGTCTATGTTGCCTTAAAAAAACAAACAGTAAATATCCTTAAAGTTGCATTACATCAAGAGACTGTAGGAGATGAAAGGATAAAGGAGACATGATACAAAAAAAAAAAAAAAAAAAAAAAAGGCCTGTAAAGTGAATTAAGTTGGGTTTATCATCATCTGTGCATCAGTTGTAGCTTACTCTACATTTGAGTGGTGGCATTCTGCAGCAATGTCACACTCAATCTAATTCAGGGATTGATTTATTCATTTGCTGCATGTTGTGTTCTTTTATTGGACATGTCCATCAGCTGTCAAGGACCCACGGTTCAGTAAATAAAAAGGTGAATCTGAGGAAGAGCAAACACACAAAAATAAAGTCAGTCCTGATGCAGCTGTGGTGTGATTCATCAAAAAGCCTGAGAGCGGCTCGTCCGTTCTGGGCTTTCAGCTCAGTGGCAGGAAGCAGCATCACAGCCAGCAACTAATCAGGTGATGTAATAGGCCCATGTTTTATAGACCCATATCTGACTGTGCGGCAGACCTGTACCACTTACCTTGTTAGAGGCAGGCGTTACGGCCTATTTGTTATCCTAATGTGTCATGTGACCATGTTAAGAGGGCAACGAGAGGGACACGATTCTGGCTTTGCCCTGCTGCGAGTGTTGATTTCATGGTCTATTAAGCTGGTGATTGTGGCACCACTGTCTGCAACAAATTCTACATCAGTTCCACCTACAAGTCCTTAGCACACTGAACACTGCAACGACTCTTACACAAACACACAAAGAACAACGTGATGAGGTTTAGCAGAGCGAAGCTGGTGTTTCCTGAGAACCTTTAAGAGGAGATGACTTTAACATAAAGACCCATGCATGGTATATTTAGTTAAAAACACGATGAAATTGTGTCATAAATTTACTATGTCATTTATATGTGATATATACACAATATAATTTACATTTACAGGCTATTGTATGTTAGTCATTTCTGATGTCATGTGTGCACCTGTGTTAAATGTACAATATGGAACATACATGAAGAAATCTACTTTTATTGATCTATAGTACGCACTGGGATGTCTATGTAGAGCATTCAAGGTATGTTTTTCATTTCATTTTCCATTTTCCATATGCTCATACATCTTCCGCGCCTCTCTTCTGCTCATCTACCTCTGCAACAGTGTTCATTAGCTGCTGTTAGATTAGAAAAATTAATTAACAAACAACAAACAGACCTGTTACATCACAGACACTCCACATCAGCACCAGGGCATAAGAGACTCTTCAAGACTAAACCTTTAAAGTGTGGCACAAAACATTTACTGATGTAAGAACTGCTTAAATTTTCCCAAAAGAAAGCAAACATTTTACAACTGAAATGTGTTTTATTGAATATTTTCAAATGCAGAATTTTAACATTAAATTATGTCCATGTGTGTTTTATGGAATATTCATGGTTTTATTGTTTGAGCTTTATTTTATTATTCATCTTTTACCACTAAGTGTCTTTAAAAGGTGCCCCACGCAATCTTCCTGTAAACACTCACAGTGTTATGTTTTCATCCAATCTTAACCATATTTGATGGCAAAAGCTTTTGTTGTCCTAACGCATTTATAAAACCTGTGCTTTTACACAGTGGACATAGTTTTAACAGCCTTCTTCATTGCTGCATTTGTCTGCTTAATTTTTTTTTTTTTTTTGGCAGATTCCTACCACCAACTGTTTTATTGGTAAAAATCTCTCAACTTGCACCATCATTGTAAGTATCCTACAGCACTTGAGGATTTTATTATGCAATTCATAATTTGCAGGCAAATGTAACGTTACACAATGGTACTTTTATTCATTAATGCTGTCAATTTCTAGTTTTAATGGGTTGTAACAGTCTCTGTGTAATATCAGATGCAAGTCAACTTTTGCATCAATGTCCATTATATGTGATAAATGTATAAATGAGAATCTGAGGCTTAACATGAAACATAACATCTACTTTTTTTGGTGTTCTGGTTCATTAGGTACAGCCAGACATCTGCACACTGCATTGTTTGCCAGTTTATCCTTTGTTCCCACATTTAATATAAAACAGAACTTTGAAAGTGTAAAGGGTGTTGGCATAAGTTCACCTGCACCAGGACACACACACACTCACGCATACATATGACATTTAGCTGAGATCAAAGATTACAAGTCTGATCTGAAACCCGCTAGACCTGAACATCACTGAGTAATAACAGGCCTGATGAGGGGCATGGTGTGCAGTACTAATCTCATCAAAGGGCATGACATTTGGAAGTAAAACACATAAGAGCATTATCCTGTCTACTGTCATACACAAATCGTCTTTTTTTTTTTTTTTCTGAAACCTTTATTTAATTGAGAAAAGAACAAAGAAAAACATTTTCAGTGTTGAGACAGTTTATCACTGTGTGACAAGCCCTTCTATTTTATTATAGTTTTCAGTGATTTGGGAACAGAAGATACTAACTACTGGACTTTTACAACTAAAATGTTTGCCATCTCTCTATAGTGGTCAGTGTCTGATTCTCCTTTGTAGGATGTCCATATATTGTCATTTGAAGACAGATGTGGACGATAAAAAGGCCAAAAGTTTTGGCAAGGACTAAAGTTAACTTTGGATAAATGTGATTCATTTGATCATAATAAGCCATTGAAAATTATAAGATTTTAAAAATAGTCCAATGTACCTCAGAAACTTGTTGAAATTAAAAAAAAAAAATTAAACTGAAGAGGAAAAATATATGTTATGTAGATGATTTAAAAAAGATCTAAATTCTTTCTAATTTCCAGTATCCTTTTTTAACTGACTGACAACTTTCTCAGGACAAACTGTTTAGTCACAAACTGTCCTTACAAAGTCCAAGCCTTTGGGGGACATTTCTGTTTTATCTGACCCTTACCAGTTGCCAGTTACCCTGTTACATGTGAACTAGATTTGTACTTGTACATTTGTACTATCTTGTACATTTCTGTTTTTGTTTTTTGTATTTTTAGAAATCACTTCTATTTCCTCCTGTCAGTTAAATGGAGGTTCATGACAATTAATAAATCAGACTTTAGTGCATTTTTTAGTGTTCCATCTTCTCTGGATGTGGGGTTGTATTTTCATCAGCTCTCTGTGAAAATCCAATATTTTGTTTTAACGAGCATTTATGGCATCGATGGTCTGTGCATCAGATTTACATTTCCTCTGTATGCACAAGATGGCAGCATCGTATCATCCAAATCTGGAGATGACCCGCTTTATGCATATTATCTAGTTAACTATTTTGAACATCATCCTGCTTCTTACTGCTTCTGTGTACTGCCAACATGCTTAGCAATTGCGTAAGCATAATGAGTCTGTGAATATTTTGTCTAACAAAGGGGAATGAGTCACTTCAGTTCTTCAAAGGAACGCACAGCAAATGGTGGGAAAATGTGAAAAAGACAACAACAAAAAAAGAAAGAAAGAACCTCTTGGAGGCCTGGCTTTGATCAACGCCGTAATTTAATTACCTGCATACCACAGAGGGCCTTTATTTGGAGTTTTAGTCTCATTCGTCCTATTTTCTACACAGCACTGTAAATTCAATGGGGAATTTTAAAAGTTTGTCTCTACTTCTTAAAAGTTGAAACAAATGCTAATGTCATTATAATCAGGCTTATACAAAGTCCACCTACAATGTGAAATATAATGCACCACAACTAAAGAAAGTCACACTTGAAAAGATGAAAATGAGATATAATTATGTTGTAACTTATGTACAAGGTAATAGTTTCTTCAAATATATAAATGAAATGTACAGGTCTGTTTACTTATGTTATACTTGTCATGTTATGTTGAAGATATTTTCAGATATCCTTTTTTTTTTTTTCTTAAAATAGGATTTTTGTTGTGCATATTGAATTTTTCATGAATTTTTACAATAAATTTTATTTACTGCAGAGGTCCAGTATCAACATTACACTAGAAATGATACAATTAAAACAAGCATTTTTTCATGAATGCAATCTATTTGATTAACCATTTTTAGTTTTCCAACTGAAATGTTTATATCCTTAATTAATCTCAACAAATAATGAAATCTGCATGTTCAGATTTGTTAATATTTCAAGTGGGTAACTGCATCTGTGATATAGGGTTAACATGTCAGTAGGTTTATCTACTTTTTCCTTATTACATGTAAAGTTGTAATTTTTAAAAAAAATTTTTTTTTTATCGGTCACATTTGCTGTTCTGTCTGTTCAGTGGATTTACACAATCGCTACTGCACCACTTTTCATGAAACCTGGTAGAAAGGTAGGACAGGGGCCAAGGATGCGCCTGTTCACATTTGAAAAGGATGAACAAAAAGAGCTGGAGCCTGAAATTGTGTTTCACTTTCTCCAACATCGGAGAGTCACAGGCTGACAGATTAGATTAAAAAACTAACCACAGACTGACACCGAGACAAGACTTGGCACTAGATCCTTTACCATGGCAACAGTTAATCATACTAACCAGTGGCACAAACTGACAAAAACGAAGAGACATAATTCATGATTTGTGGTTTAATAATGTCTGAAATGAGAGGAAGGGTGGTCTGTCAGCCTTGGTGGAGGTCTGCACTCTTTGAACACTTTTCTAAAATTGTTAATTAAATCAAGGCAGATGCAACACAAATGTGCATTAGATCAAATGTAGGTGAAGAATATTCTTAAGTCTGTGTTGATTCCCATTGGATCACTTGTGTCCTTGCAAAAACAATGATAATAAATACACATTAAGTGAATGTTAAGGACAAGCCCCCCCC